>SJYX01023352.1:143512-158765 GCA_006410675.1 Oreotragus oreotragus | reverse complement strand
AGAATACTGGAGTGGGTTGCCATTTCCTTCTCCAAGGGATCTTCCTGACCCAGGGATTGAACCCACATCTCCTGCATAAGCAGGCAGATTCTTTACCACTGGGGGCTTCCAGGTGGCTCAGAGAAAAAGAATTCCCTTCCTTTCCCACCAGGGAAGTCCCACTTAGCTTATCCTAAGCTCTTTATCTGAAATCTTTCATATATATCAGCAGTTCTTAAAGTGTAGTCTGGGATCTTTGGGAGTCCTTAAGACCCTTTCTGGCGTCTGCCAGGTTAAAACTATTATCTGGACACCATGTCCCAAGTCCAGTTGGCCCCTATGCATTGGGACTTGGGGAGAGCCACTCACCTCTCTGGGCTTCAGTTTCCTTTTACGAGAGGTGGGGTAACACACACCTTTCACAAGAGGAGAGGTGTGTCCCCATGACCGATAATGCTGAGCTCAATGGATGACGGCATTACCCACCCCCACTGCTCTGGTAGCCACTGCGTGAGTACCCAGCGTGTGTTTCTGAGTCGGTGGTCCTGGGCCCTGCGTGTCACGTGGTGAGTAGCACCGCTTGACAAGGTCAGGTCATTGGTGGCTTCTTTCCATCCATTCATCTAACTACACATGCAGCCCTGCCAAGTTAGGGGCTGGGCTGACGGGACAGATTTCAGGGTCCTGTCCCCACCCCAGGGGAGGTCCCAATGTATGGGGGAGACAGACACGCTGAAGAGTGACAGTGTACAGAGAGATCTGTGACACAAGAGACTGTCCCCAGAGTACACAGAAGAGGGGACATGGGTTTTGCCCAGAACATGAAGTCTGGGAGGGCTTCCTCCAGGAGGTGACCTTTGAGGTGAGCACCAGTGGCAGAGCCTTTCCAAACTGTGATGCTGGAGTTGACTGAATATTCAGTGCAGTCATCAAAGGATCACTCCGTGCCAGGGCGCCACGTGATCAGATTCACATCTCTGTGAGCTGACACTTGGAGACTTTGCTGGAACAGTGACAGAGCTGGTCATTAGCAGGATGATGCCTGCAAGGCCATCAAGCGCTTCAGGGCCACCAGAGGCAGGAATTCTGGTTCGTCTGTTTTTCCATAGGATATCGGCCGTCTGTGGTGAGGAAGGCATAAACAACCTGTCCTCATGCCGCAAGAAGCTACATGTGTGTGATGACTTTCTCCTTTTCAAAGTTCTAGTTGGCCGATCCATTCATTCATGACCTTATAAAATCCTTGAAAGGCCAGGATGTAATGAGGAAATCTGTCCCAGAGATGAAACGTTGGCCCCCAGGTCACTTGCGCCCTTTCTGTGTTTTGTCTCCTTGGCTTCCCTGGTGGCTCAGAGGTTAAAGCGCCTGCCTCCAGTGCAGGAGACCTGGGTTCGAACCCTGGGTCGGGAAGATCCCCTGGAGAAGGAAATGGCAACCCACTCCAGCATTCTTGCCTGGAGAATCCCATGGACGGAGGAGCCTGGTAGGCTACAGTCCACGGGGTCGCAAAGAGTCGGACACAACTGAGCGACTTCACCTTCACCTCCTTGGCCTGCAAGGAGCTGGAGGAGGCCAGGAAGGTAAGTTGGTCTGCTTGGTGTGTGTGTACATGTGCGTGGGGAGCTCCCTCATGTCTCCTATTTAACTCCAGGAAGACAGGAGAGAGCCAGCTGGGGTGGCATCAGCTGGCACAGAGACTGCTTTCGTCAGGTGCCGCACCATCTACCCCGTTCCAGGCTGGAATCTATAACCTGGGGATCAGGGAGGTGACTGAAGCTGCCACTTCTGCCGACTGAGGCCAGGCAGCCTCTAAGTCACCTCCCTGCCCCTGGGCCCAGCCCTGCCGCTGGGGATCAGTTTAGAGGTAATGTTAAAAGTTTAAGGATAAAGGCCTTCATCCGAAGCTGAAATAGAAACACTTGGAAGGCCTGGTTCCCAAGTGCATAAGACACATCTTGCCCTCCCCTTACTTGCACCCCCACTCTGGCTCAGGAAGGATGGACCCTGGAGGATATGTCCTGGGGAGAGCAGGGGCAGGGGCGGTGAGTGGGGAGCCAGGAGCTCATGTCAACCCCCTCTGCCCCCCAGGGGGCCCTCTCTGTATCCTAAGCTTTATTTTCCTAACCAGACTCTCACCAAGGACTAGTCCTGACCCCAGGCTGCTCAAGCCCCGTGTCCTACATCCACCCACCACATTCCACTCCTTCACCTGGTTCCCTCCACCAACCCATGCTGCCCAGAGCAAGGCGGCGTGACTCACCCGCCCCCGAGTCCCTCTCCGGACATTAAAAGGACAGTTTCCTTTTCTGGGATGATTCCCCCTGCCACGTCACACGGTCAGCTAAAGTCGTGACGGAAGAGAAAAGAGAGAAGCACACTCACTGGCAGATGCGTGGGAGACGCAGAGCAGCAGCAGGAGCGCCCTTCTCATCGCTGCCATCCCCAGAGACGGCCGCAGCAGACACCATGGGCAGCTGTGAAGACAGAAGTGCCAGCGCCTGGCCTTTTCCTCTCCTCCCCAGGGTGGTGATGTCCCCTCCCTCACCCCCACCCCCGTATCGGAGTCCCTGTCCCCTGCTTTCCACCCACAAAACTTCCGAGACACGGGAATCAGACCTGTCAGGTCCCTGTTCTTTGGTTCCGAGCAGTAAAGAGGCCAGGACCTGCTGCCTAGCCCCGATGTTCAGCCAGCGACTCGTAAGATGGCCCAAGGCGAGGAGGCAGCCACGCTGGTTGGTTTTCTGCACAACCCAGCCAGGGTCTCCGGGTTTCCCCACAGCGTCAGGTCTCAGAAAAAGGTTATTTTTTAACTCGTGGAATTCAACCCTTGCCTTAACTCTGTAGCCATAGGATGCTGCTGAAAAGCAAAAAGTGGGGGTTCCGTAAAAGCCCACCCTGGTTTTGCCCCTCCTATGGGCTTCCCTGGTGGCTCAGATGGTAAAGAATCCACCTGCAATGCAGGAGACCTGAGTTCGACCCCTGGGTTGGGAGGATCCCCTGAAGAAGTGGAAAGGCTATCCACTCCAGTATTCCTGCCTGGAGAATTCCATGGACAGAGGAGCCTGGTGGGCTATAGACCACGGGGTCTCAAAGAGTCGGACACAACTGAGCAACTGAGCACATCAAACTCTGCTGGCTTAAGTAACGCTGGGGTTCTTTTCACTGATGACAGCTCAGACTTTTACATAGTAACCGCCCCAGCATTTCGCTCGGTTCATTCACACAGTAACCCTGTGAAGTGGACACCGTTGTCATCCCCATCGTGTGTGTGTGTGTGTGAATAAAGTCACTGAGTCGTGTCTGACTCTTTGTAATCCCATGGACTGTGGCCTGCCAGGTTCCTCTGTCTGTGGGATTTTTCCAGGCAAGAATACTTCAGTGGGTTGCCATTTCCTTCTCCAAGGGATCTTCCCGACCCAGGGATTGAAGCCCTCATCCCCATTTTACAGATTCAGAAACTGATACTCAGAGACCATAAGAATCCCACCCAAGGTCAGCCAAGGCTGCCCGATGGTGGAGCTGGAGCTCAAAGCCCAGGCGTGCTCCTCTGTCCCCTGCACCACCAGGCCTACCCTCGCCTCAGACAATGCACAAGGGCCCTAGGAACCCACGCGCGCTGTTGTCAGTCACCATGTTCCGCTCATGATGCCAGATGTTTCTTGCCGTCAGGATGGTTCTCAGAGTTCTTCCGTGAACTGCTCCTGCAAAAGGAGAAGTGAACTCACTCTGACCTTATACCGCAGAGCTCAACCGAGGGATTCCTTCTAGCACCTTGGGAAGAATATTCCATTGTGGCATCATGGTTACCATGGAGCCATCAAGCAAACGTCTGGACATGGGGACATGGGAGGAGCGGGGATGAAAAGCCGGCCTGTTTCATAAACTTGGCAAGGCTATTCTGGAAGCATGCCTCTCCCCAGGTCTGGCTGAGACAACTTCCCTTTCGCCAGGTCATAGCACCCTGTCCAGTCATGGCCATGCTCTGCCTGCTTCCTCGGCACCCGCCCTGTGTCTACATGAGTCTGTCCGACTGGAGGGAAGAAGCCCACGACTTGGGAGGGTTTGGTTTTTCCAACCCTGACAGCATTCTTACGCTCCTAGTGTGGTTTCCTGGAGGCTCGGCCCAGTTTTCTTTAGCCCCACCAGCTTGTGGGTCTACGTGGAGCTACCAGAAGTGCCCTGCCAGACCACAATTGCTAGGTGGATCTGCACTCCAGCAGCTCCAAACAGCCCAGGCTTCAGCACAGGGCCAGGACTTCAGAAAAGTGTTGACAACGTTGTGGTCAGATGTAATTCCACAGACCCAGAGGGCTGCTGGCATTGACTGGACAGATGAATGACTGATAAGTAAAGCATCTCTGGATAGAAAGCAAAGCCTGATGAGAGAGAAACCACTGCCTCCTTCCCTTCTTGCCTTCTCTAATATCCATCCTGTGTGCCTCGCCAGCCTGCATCACCTCCAACCCCAAGGAGGGAGAATGGAATGGGAAAGATTTTTGGCAGTGGGAGAAACCGGAGTTGCTGATCCTTCAATATGCTCCGCATACTGCAGGTCTCAAAGAGTTTTCACAGTTTCTCATTCAGGACTCACAATCACCCTTGCCAGGATGAGGGGATTACCCAAGCTTTCCAGATGGAAACACCATGCCTCAAGGTAGGACAGTCACTTTCCTGGAGCCGAACACCTGGGAAACATGGGCAGGATTCCAGCTGAATCCTTTCAACTCCAGGGTGGTCAACCAGCTCCAAGTCAGCATTTCTCAGCCTGGACCACATGCTTGATAGGGGATGGAAGTAGAAACAGTGATCAGGGCAAAGTCAGGGGCTGCTCTTGAAGAATGGGGATGCTGACGTTAGTACCCAAGATGTCAGCTCTCTCCAGATTCCTTCTTAAATTTCTGCATGAAAAGAAGCCATGTGCAAGCTGCCAGAAACACTCTGTCTCCTCACAGGAGGGAGCTAGCATAACCCACAATAAGAAAGACTTAGAAACCTACAGGTGTCCAGCAGACCTCATAGGCGTGTACATGCATGCTCAGTCCCTAAGTCGTGTCCTACTCTTTGTGACCCCAAGGACTGTAGCCCGCCAGGCTCCTCTGTCCATGGGATTTCTCAGGCAAGAATACTGGAGCAGGTTGCCATTTCCTTCTCCAGGGGATCTTCCCGACTCAGGGATCAAACCTATGTCTCTCTCCTGCATTGGCAGGTGGATTCTTTACCACTGAGCCACCCGGGAAGCCCGACCTTATGGACAGTAGGCCTCAAATTTTCACCCTCTCTGGGCCACTTAATACAGACTGTCAACTTTAGGTAAAATTTTTAAAAATTCATCGCAACATTTCAAATAATTATTTGATTCTTTAAAGTTAATAATAATAAAATTTTTATTTTATATTGAGAAGAAATTCATTTGCAATCTTACACCAAGAGCTTCACGTTCAGGACAGGGGCAGCACAAAACGTTCAGTTTTTCAACCTGTCATTTTTTAACTTGTTTTCTTTATTTTCATTAAGTTAGAAAATCTTACGTCTCAACTAAAGGGCATCTGAAATCACAGTGTGTTCTGGAGTTTCCATCAGATATTCAGTTCAGTGTGTTCAAATTAAGCATGGACTCCAAAATTACAGAGTTTTCTTTTAGGTGATGGCTGTTCTCGCATGCTCAGGGGCCAGCCCATCAAGCTCAAAAACCTGGGCTGAAATTTTCTTCTGGGAAACTGAAAGCTTCATCCTGGGAGATAGCAATGGTTGGATTACTAGTCCACTTGGTTGCTTTTCCCTCTGGAAAATATTTCTTCATGTTCCATTGCCGCTTTGTTGAAAACGTTTTTTAAACATGCCAGTATACTTCAAAAATCTCTTGTGGAATTAACAGAATTAAAAAATCAAGCACTTCGTTTTGTTGTTTTCCAGTTGCTGAGTCTTGTCTGACTCTTTGTGACCCCATCGACTGCAGCAAGCCAGGCTCCTCCGTCCTCCACCGTTCCCGGAAGTTTGCTCAAATTCCTGTCCATTGTGTCGGTGATGCTATCTAACCATCTCATATCCTGTTGTCCCCTTCTCCTCTTGCCCTCATTCTTTCCCAGCATATGGGTCTTCCCCAGTGAGTCAACTCTTCCCATCTGGTGGCCAAAGTATAGGTGCTTCAGCTTCAGCATCAGTCCTTCTACTGAATATTCAGGGTTGATTTCCTTTAGGATTGACTGCTTTGATCTCTTTGCAGTCTAAGGGACTCTCAAAAGTCTTCTCCAGCCCCACAATTCAAAAGCATCCATTCCTCAGTGTTCAGCCTTCTTTATGGTCCAGCTCTCACATCCTTACATGACTGCGTATTTATGTACCACCTATTTTCCCCAGCGTTGCTTCCTACTCATCCCTTGTTTGTTAAATTGTTAAAGCAAAATATCTACTCGCCCAATATGTCATAGTTATTGCTAACTTGCATGGGGAGACTTTTCTATTGTCCTACAACATCTCTTGGACAGGAATTTTGTCGATAGTTCATGCTGCCTTCTCTTTGAGGTATTTTTCATTAATATTCATGTTCACTGAAAGCTTCCCAGGCATGGTATGATGTCTGCTATGAAGAGCAAAACTTTGAATTGGACTTTTGGCATTTAGATATCTTTTCTGCTTAGAAAAAAAAAAAAAGCAAGAGTTTTAAATTAAAGAAAGCATTATAATGCCCACATTCTGGAAAAAAAAAAAAAACTATAACTTAGGTATCAAAGAGGTCATCATGCTTGTTTGAAAATGACAAAAATGTTTCAATGATGTCATGCTATGATTTGGAAATTTTATTTTCAGATATCTATGTTGGATTTGCAGGTTTTTCATGAAAGAGATTATCCATAGAATGTTTTAAATCTTCCTAGAAAGGTTTCGGGGAAGGCAATGGCACCCCACCCCAGTACTCTTGCCTGGAAAATCCAATGGACGGAGTAGCCTGGTGGGCTGCAGTCCATGGGGTCGCTAACAGTCGGACAGACTGAGTGACTTCACTTTCACTTTTCTCTTTCATGCATTGGAGAAGGAAATGGCAACCTACTCCAGTATTCTTGCCTGGAGAATCCCAGGGATGGGGGAGCCTGGTGGGCTGCCGTCTATGGGGTCACACAGAGTCGGACACGACTGAAGTGACTTAGCAGCAGCAGCAGCAGAAAGGTTTAACACAGAATATCAAGTTCATAACATAGAATATTCCCATGTTCTTAATCCTTAAAGAAGGAACTTGTATGTAAGAATTTTTCAGTTTTTATCAAAATAAAGAGGATTTTTTATTAACCACTGGCCAGCTTGCCAGTGGGCTTAGTGGTAAAGAATCCACCTAGCAGTGCAGGAGATGAGGGTTCAATCCTTGGGTCAAGAAGATCCCCTGGAGAAGGAAATGGCAGCCTGCTCCGGAATTCTTGCCTGGAAAATCCCATGGACAAGGGAGCCTGGGGGGCTACAGTTCGTGAGGTCACCAAGAATCAGACACAATTGAGTGACTGAGAGCACACACACACACACTCACACAAACCTGATAGTCAAATTACCAAATCAATCCTTGAGACTGGCTGATAGTGAATATTTGTACCACATGTAGCTGTGTCAATGTAAATTTCCCTAATGAAAACTTTCGATTTTAAGTTAATTTAGAAGGAACATCTCACAAATATATTTACTTTGTATAAATAAATTTATAGTATAAAAATATATTTATAAATATATTAAGTCATATATAAACCTACCGTACAAGAGCTAGGACATTACCATTATCTTGTATCTGGCTATGTATTCCACCCTCTATCTTTTCTCTTACTCTTTGTTTAATAATAATCAGTTCATCCATTATGCATGCTTAAACTACATATTGAGAATATGGGCAAGAATTTCTCTAGGGTGTATATACTAGAAGTAGGATTCCTAGGTCAGAGGATCTGTTTAGTTCCATTCAGTTCAGTTCAGTTCATTCGCATCCGACACTTTGTGACCCCATGGACTGCAGCACGCCAGGCTTCCCTGTCCGTCACCAACTCTGTGGAAAGCCATAGCTTTGACTAGATGGACCTTTGTTGGCAAAGTAATGTCTCTGCTTTTTAATATGCTGCCTAAGTTGGTCATAGCGTTTCTTTCAAGGAGCAAGCATCTTTTAATTTCATGGCTGCAGTCACCATCTGCAGTTATTTTGGAGCCCAAGAAAATAAAGTCTCTCACTATTTCCATTGTTTCTAAACCATCTATTTGCCATGAAGTGATGGGACCGGATGCCATGATCTTAGTCTTTTGAATGTTGAGTTTTAAGCCAGCTTTTTCACTCTCCTCTTTCACTTTCATCAAGAGGCTTTTGGTTCCTCTATGCTTTCTGCCATAAGGGTGGTGTCATCTGCATATCTGAAGTTATTGATACTTCTCCTAGCAGTCTTGATTCCAGCTTGTGCTTCATCCAGCCCAGCATTTCGCATGATGTACTCTGCATATAACTTAAATAAGCAGGGTGACAATACACAGCCTTGAAGTATTCCTTTCCCAATCTGTTAGGATATATCTATCTTTAGAAGATAAGGCTAAATTGTTTTCCAAGGAGGCTGTAACAATTTGCACTCATACTAGCAGCATATATGGGTCCTGCAGATCTATGTCCTTTCTAACCCTTGCTACTGTCAGCCTTAATTTTTGGCCAATCCAACGGCTATATATGATATCTCATTGCTAATTTTCATTTCTCTAATTATTAATAAGGTCAAGGTTATTTCCCCACATGCTTATTCTCTCCAGAGTTAATGCCTGTGTTTTTTGCCCTTTTTTTCTGTTGAGTTCTTAATAGTATGTGAGAATTCTTGATACATTCTGAATATTGTTCACTGTACATATTGTGAATATCTTCAACCAGTGTGGCCTATGTTTTCACTTTTGATTTCTTTATGGTGTTTTGATTAGACAGAGGATTGAATTTTGTCAAATAATTTTTTGGTATCAGTTAAGACAATCACTGGAAGAGGAAATGGCAACCCACTCCAGTATACTTGTCCGGGAAATCCCATGGACAGAGGAGCCTGGCAGGTTAAAGTCCACAGGGTAGAAAAAGAGTCAGACATGACTGAACAGCTACACAAGATAATCATATGGTTATTCTTGAAATTGTTAGTGTGATTAATAAAATGTACAGAATTTCTCAAGCCACTCAAATTCAGGGATTAATATTTTATCTCTTTTTACACTACTATTTGCCAATGTTTTATATAGCACTTTTGGCATCTGTGTTTGTGAGTTAGATTGACTTGTAATTTTCCTCTCTCATTTTATCAGTTTTAAGGCCCTGTGGAATTTTTGGGAGACAGAAGTGATATGTTCTCTGAAATTTTGCAGAATTCAATTGAAAACTGTCTACATCTGCTGTTTAAATTTCTAAAAGCTGTTAAATTTTTTTAGGGCCTCTAGGTAGCCTGGTAGGCTGCAGTCCATGGGGTCGCTGAGGGTCGGATACAACTGAGCGGCTTCACTTTCGCTCTTCACTTTCATGCATTGGAGAAGGAAATGGCAACCCACTCCAGTGTTCTTGCCTGGAGAACCCCAGGGACGGGGTGCCGTCTATGGGATCGCACAGAGTCGGACACGACTGAAGTGACTTAGCAGCAGCAGCAGCAGGACAATGCTGATTATTCATCTTGAGGCACTTCGGTTAGATATGTTTTACTAGGAACTTTTCCATTTTGTTTGCTTTTAAATTAAATCACTGACTCAGTGGACGTGAGTCTGAATGAACTCCGGGAGTTGGTGATGGACAGGGAGGCCTGGCCTGCTGCGATTCATGGGGTCACAAAGAGTCGGACACGACTGAGCGACTGAACTGAACTGAACTGGAGGACTAACACTCACTATCATTTAAAATCTGTATTATGAAAGTGAACACCCTTTTTCATTCCTAGTATTGTTTATTCATGCCTCTCGTCTACTCTTTACCAGTTTCTCCAGAGTTCCAGTTTACCTGTGCTTTCAGAATAAATTTTTGTCTTTGTTGATCTTTATATTTTTGGTTTTGGGTTTTATTTTTTAAAGAATTTTTTTTGGTATCTTCGTACATTTGTTTTCTATTTTATTATTAGTATCTGTTTTTAAAAAGTACTAGTACTGGCTTATTACTCTGTATCTTGATATTCTGGTTTATTCTCTGCATTTAGATGTGTTATCTGTTTTCTTCTACCTTCATTGGGTTTATTTTGTCTTCTTTTTCTAAAATTTTAGGTTGGACATTCAGCTCATGGATATTTTTGCCCTCTTTTCTAAAATAAACATTTAAGACTTTGTATTTCCCTTTCTCTTTTAAGTTTGATACATTGTGCTTTCCTTATAGTTCATTTCTAATATTTTAATGTTTTCATTATTATTATTTTTGACTCTTGAACTACTTAGAAGTGTGTTTTTAAATTTCCAACTGTATGGCTAGTTCTATTTAACTTTTTCTAGCTATTTCTAACACAACTGGGTTGAAGAATATCTGTGTGATACTAATTCTTCAAAATCTCTGAGGCTTGCACTTGGCTTAATACGTAATAAGAAACTTTTTAACTGTTCCATGTTTGCTTGAGGAAAATGCAAACCATCTCTGCCCATCAGTTCACCTTCAGTTTGTCGACTGTTCTCCTCTGTATCTCTGATTTTCTGTCTGTTTGGCCTAACAATAATTAAGAAAGGTGCTTCCTAACATGGTGACTTAATCAATTTCTTCTTAACATCATAGCCAGTTTTGCTTTGTGTTTTGAACCTATTTTACTAGACACACAAATTTTAAATTGTCATATTTTCCTGATGAATTGAACTACAGTTCTCTGTCATTATTCTCTGCAGCTGTATTTATGAAGTTGTAATAAACACAGAATTAGTGAATACTGAACCATTGCTCCTTGGGGAAATATTAGCCTAGGTTCACATAAGCCTCTCATTATAAAGTTTTCATCAATTAATCAATATGTAATCTTGTTTTATGTGTGTTTCTGTCTCAAGGCACCTTATTTAGTGCATATTGTTTATTCATTAACATTGAACATGGGGCTGACAGCACTGTAACTCATGCCTGAATGAAGCTTCTCTAATCCATGCATTTTCTCAACAAGCCTTCTTGTGCATAGGGATGCTAGACACCATGCCTGGGGACCATTTTAAACAAGCAAAATCACCAACAAAAAGCACAGAAATACAAAAACTACAGCACTAAATAGACAGCCAAACGGATGGTTGTTTCTAGTATGAGCTAAAACAAGAAGCTGTTCAACCTCAGTTGGAAACATGCTTGTTGAGTGACTCAAAATTTCATCACTCTGTGTCTGCTTGAGAATGACTGCAAAGCCCTGCAAGTGTTTATTTTAGGGTTAAAGTTCAATGAGTAGGCAAACTTGCAAATACAGAATTCATGATAATGTGTATTGACTATATTTATGATTTCTATCCCTAATAATACCGGTAATCTTAAAAGTTTACTTTGTCTGACATGAGTATAACTATGCCTACTTTGTATCTGTTGATGTTTCTTTTCCCATGCTTTTACTTTTTTTTAGCTCAGGCAGATGCTGCTGCTTCTTTTTTTAAAATTTTGTTTATTAATTTTTGGCTGCACGGGGTCTTTGTTGCAGGCTTTCTCTGGTTGTGGGAGCAGGGGCTACTATCTGGGGCAGTGTGTGAGCTTCTTGCGGTGGCTTCTCTTGTTGCGGAGCTCGGGCTGTAGGACGCACAGGCTTCAGTAGTTGCGGAGCTCGGGCGCAATAGTTGCAGCTCATGGGCTTTAGAGAGGGGCTCAGTATTTGTGGCACACGGACTTTGTTGCCTTGCAGCGTGTGGGACCTTCCTGGGCCAGGGATCAAACCCGAGTCCCTTGCATTGGCAGGTGAATCTTTAACCACTGGACCACCAGGGAAAGTCCATCCATGCTTTTACTTTTTCACTTTCAACCTTTCTGTAATTTTATGCTTCAGATGTATCCCTTATGAATAGTACATTGTTGGATTTTTTAAAAAAAAGAACTCCAGTCTGGCAATTTCTCTTTTTAACTGGCATGTATACTCTTTATATTAATTGGGATTATTAGTATATTTGGAATTGTTTTACTATCTTCATTTTTTAAAAAAAATTTGTTTGTTCCGCTTTTTCTGAGCTTTCTCTCCTTTCTTGCCTTTTTGGCTTATGTTTTGTTTTGCCTATTCCACATTTTCTTGCTACTGGTTAAAAATTTTTACAGTCTATTTCTATTCTTGTAGAAGGTACCACTCAAGCTATCTCCCCATGCACATTTAACTTCATCACCTCTAATATTAATTTTTATATTAACTACCCCATGATAATACTACCACCTTAGAAGACTTCCATCTTAATCTCCCCTCATGATGTATACACTATTTTCATTCTATATTTTAGCTCTTTCTTTAACCCCATACATTATAGTTTTTAAATTACTGTGATTACAATTGTGATTTTATTTGCATTTAAACAATATTTACCATGTTTTTGCTCACTATATTTTGTATCTTAGACTTTATATCTACATCTGTATCTCCTCCCCAGTGAATCTCTTTTAGAAGTTTTCTTATAGTAGAGGTTTCTTTTATTTTTATTTTTTTAGTACAGATTTCTTAACGATAAAAATGTATCAGGATTTGCTAGTCTTTAAATATCCCTTTGTGCCCTTCTTTTCTTGAGAAACCGTTTTGGTGGTACACAACTCTAGGTTAAGAGATACTTCGTTCAATCCTCAGAAGGTGTTTTCCCCCTTGTTTTCTGGATTCCACTGCTTTGAGATGGATCCTGTCAACCTGACTGTTGTTTCTTTATAAATTATCTGTCCTTTCTCTCTGGCCCTTTTTAAGATCTTCTTGTTTTGGGTGTACTATGCTTTCATTAAGGTGAGTTGAAGCATGAATTTCTTTTTATTTGTGCTTTTGGGGTTATGCTATACTTTCTGGATTTGTGTTTTTATGTTTTCTTATAGATTCTGGGATGATCTCAGCTCTTTTCAAATACTGCCGCTTCAGGCTTTCTATTCTTCATATACTTTTCCCATTTGTATCTTTCGGTCACCTGGACTGCATTCTGGGTGATCACTGTGGATATACATCCTAGTTTACTTAATTCTCTCTCTCTTACGTAATTCTTCCTCTCTCTAATTTACTATACAACCATCCTCTGGAAGTGTTTTCAACTCAACAAAGAAATGTTTTTCTTTCCCGAATACCTATTTTCAAGGTCTCTCTGTGTCTGGTTCTGTCTTTTTGGTCCTCACCTTTGTCACTGCATCCTTCATTTCTTTAATCATTTCATATATATCTGTTTTATATTTGGTATCTGACAGTTCAAAGATCTGCTAGTTGAGATGTGGAAGAACTCTAAATACGTTTTCTATTTTATCTGTTAACTCTTAGACAAAATGGCTTGCCTTCCCAAGTACCTTCCTAATAATGATGGAAGTGAGTTTCTTCTTCAACTAGGAAGTCCTCTGGATCTAAACTGGGAACACGTTGCTTATGCTTCTGGCCACTGGGTTTCCCTAGTAGCTCAGCTGGTAAAGCATCTGCCCGCAATGCGGGAGACCCGGGTTCAATCCCTGGGTTGGGAAGGTCCCCTGGAGAAGGAAATGGCAACCCACTCCAGTGTTCTTGCCTGGAGAATTCCACGGACAGAGGAGCCTGGTGGGCTACAGTCCATGTAGTCGTAACGAGTTGGACACGACTGAACGACTCACACACACACTGGTCACCAGCGAGCATCACTACCAGGGGCTGTGGCTTGGCTTTCCACCCTCCCTGCATGTTAAGTACTTTGACATTTGTGCCCCTTCGAGCGCTTGCCCCTAAAGCCATTGCGTTAACGCTCAGGTCTCAGCTCACTTTTCTTGACACCTTCTCCTAAAGCTTGTGGGAACAAAGGTCATCCCAGGGTGTGTCCTCTGCACTGTCTTGCAATAAGAGGGCTCCTCAGACCACCCAGTCTGCAGTGATGCTCAAAACCGAAAAGGCTTGAGCTTTTCCGCAGACCACACATTAGAAACTGGACTCATGGGCTCCCAGTAGAGCAAAATGTAATTTCCAGGTAGTCACTGTGGTGCGTCCTATTTCTCACTTTTGGATTTCTTTGTTGCTGTTGTTTGGTTTGCCTCACTTAGATTTTTGGCTGCTTTCTCAAACTCATCATGCTCTCAGATTCATTTATATCAGAGGTGAATCACGCTTAGGTTCCAGCCACTCCTTTTCTGAATTACAGTATTCACGCTTCTATTTTTATCACTGTTTTTAGACTTCACGGAAACTCTTTTAGCCATCCCCTCATTTTTGTGAATTGGGGCTATAACACGGCACAGGCCTGATATTCCCACAGGCCTCGGAGTGGACCTGTGACCCGAGGCAGGCTCATCAGATCCTCCCCTCTCTGGAATTCGAGTCTTGAGCCAAAGGGTAGAGAGACCAAAATAGCTGGAGCCACTGGGCCAGACCAACTGCAGGGCGTGCTAGCTCCGCTGCCTCACTGAGGGTTCCTCTCTGACACTCGGATCTGCCATAAACAAGCTCAGATCCCACCAGCAAACTTCTATATAGGACAGAAAAAGTCCAAGGCAGGCATGGGTTTGTGTGCACAGAGGCATTAAAGATTTGTAGAGCAGAGGGAGCTAGGAGGTTTGAACTTCATCTTTGAGTTTTGGACCTACGGACTCCCAGACCAGGGTCTCTGACGCAGCTTTGAGGGTCTAAGAGCAGAGGTATTGACCCAGGTCCCATATAGCAAACGCATCGGCAGCCACTGAGGACTGGAGGGATGAAAACCAAATGTTCCAGGGCAACCAGCTCTTCTTTCATTGCTTAGGACTGGAGGCGCCTGTAAAATGTACGTGTACATGCGTATAGATGTGTGTGCATGTGCATATACACATGCGGGCCTGCACATCTGTACACACGTGAGGAGCTCCCATTCCTTCTGTGCCCCCCACCCCCGCATCATGCACATGGCCCTTTTGTCACTCAGAGATGACCAGCTGGCACTCCGCAGGTTGGAATTGGCCTATCTGAGAATTCAGTTTGGACCTCATAGTAGCGAATAAAACTGGATTTCCAACAATTAAAAAAAATCCAGGGCTTCCCAGATGGCTCAGTGGTAAAGAATTTGCCAGCCAATGCAGGAGACTCAGGCTCCATCCCTGATCCAGAAAGATCCCACATGCCGTGGAGGGACTAACCCCAGGCGCCACACCTACTGAGCCTGTGCTCCAGAGCCCGGGCGCCACACCTACTGAGCCTGTGCTCCAGGGCCCGGG
>SJYX01023352.1:130000-141499 GCA_006410675.1 Oreotragus oreotragus | reverse complement strand
CCAGGCTTTGGGCTGAAAGTGTATACTGTTGGGTTGTCTGGCTCTTCGACTTTCAGACTTAGACTGGAACCACATCATTGGTCCTCCTGGGTCTCCCGCTTGCTGACTCAACCTGTGGATCTCCACAATTGCACGAGCTGATTCCTCACAACCAATCCCTTTCTATACACAGAAACCACCATATGCCAAACAGGAGAGGCAGCCTCGATCCCTGGGTCGGGAAGATCCCCTGGAGAAGGAAATGGCAACCCACTCCAGTGGGTTCCTGGGAAATCCCATGGACAGAGGAGCCTGGTGGGCTACAGTTCGTGGGGTTCCAAAGATTTGCACACGACTGAGTGACTAAACAACAACAGTATTTATAATACATATGAGATTAAAAATCAGATAAAGATGGGGAGGACCATAATTCTGATTCCCTAAATAGATGCACTTCTCCTTTAAAAGACACTGTAAATAATTAATCCTTATTTACTACTTTATTATTATTTATTTATTACTTGGTACACACAGACATATTCAGGCATACACGCATATATACACACACGCATGTATATATACGTATATGCATACATACATATATACATTTATATAAAATATGTCTGTATAGAAACACATATATGTATCCATATATATGTTTATGTAACTAAAATACAATATTCTCCAAACTTTTAACTCTCCTTTCACATATATCAAAGCTGAAAAGATGTAGTTAGAAAATAAAAATGACAAGTCTACTTATGTGATGTTTACGTTTTATTTCATCCCTTGTAAGAAAAATGTCCAGTTGTTAACAACTCTTTTCAGTGTATATAGTCAGTCATTTTTGAAGAATGTTCTTTCAGAAAGCTCATCCTTTAAAATAAGAAGTAAAAAAAAAAAACAAAAAACAACAGTCAAACAAGTGTTGCATTACTGGGAGGGAGATGGCGCTCAGATCATGCGTTCCCTTGTTTACAGAAACTCTGCAACCAGATTTCATCTGTCAAGAAAGCAAAAATGCAAACTGTGAAAAAATGGCTTGCCATCAAACTGACAAGTTCAAATCAGTAGTGTCATATCAGGGAGTAATTGGCCCTTCAATGTATTGTCAGAAAAATGCTTTACATTGTTGATACTGTCAACTTCCCCTACAACAGTCATCTTTCTTAACACTTAAAGTACAGAGTCATTTGCTTTTCTCCATAGTTTGCCCAACAGTTTTTAACTAAATAATTGTGTATTCCCAGATAATGATCCAAACTGAAGAGAGTCTGTCCGAGTTTCAGTGACGAGCACTTGAAAAAGTCTGTTCATCTCCCTTCTTTCTCCTCCTCTTTCTCTTTTTATTCCCTTCCATCTCTTTCTTTTCCCCCATCCACCCTTCTCTTGCAAAAGACCCTGATGCAGGGAAAGATTGAGGGCAGGAGGAGAAGCGGGCAACAGAGGATGAGGTGGTTGGATGCCATCATCAACTCGATGGACATGAGCTTGAGCAGACACCAGGAGACAGTGCAGGACCCGGAAGCCTGCAGTCCATGAGGTCGCAAACAGTCAGCCATGACTGAATGACTTAACAACTGCAACCCTCCTCTTTCTCATTTTTCTTTCTTCTTGATGTCTGTCCTGAAGACGCAACTTCTCCTAAGGGTGAGGCGGAGCACAGAGAGGGCAGGCATCTAGATTTGTATAGAAGGCAGGCATCCTTGAAGTCAGCTGTCAGTGGCTCAGTTTCTCCTCTGATGTGACAAGTTGGGCTTTCCTCCACATCATACACTGGTAGACACAGGGTAGAGCAAATATCTGAAATGTATTCATCACCTCAAAGGAGAGCCAGCTGGCTCTTTTATTGTGTGATCTTTAGCCTCATGCGGTTTCTCTTCTATGAGAAAGAAAAGAGCTTCTGAAGTAGCAAATTCTCAGAGCTTACTGGGAGTTTGTAGAAAAATCGTCTTAAGGAGTGTACCTGGTGGATTTGTCATTTCCATGGCTGTGCTAAGTGTGTTTAAGATTATTTACTCCATCATGAATAATTTACATTTATAATAATCAAGGGAAAGCTCTGAGAAGGTGCTTCTCCCTACTTTCTAACCAGAAATTGTTGACTGAACGAAGATGCAGGATTATAGGATAGTCTTTTACTTACATGCTAATGATGTCTGAGAATTCTTTAAAGGTACTATACTTGGATTCTTAGACAGTAATATCTCATGGAAAATGTAGGATGAAATGAAATGACAAATGGGGAGAGAAGACTCAGTTCCCCAGTCATAAAGTGACACTTTGGCATGAAGTTGGTGCCACTAATGAATGAAGGCGAATAAGCCGGGATTTTTAAGGAAAGCCGCAGCTTCCCCCATCCCCTGGAATAAGATTAGGGTCTCTCCACCTCCCTGTTGACTCAGATGGTAAAGAATCTGTCTATAGGGCAAGAGAATGAGGTTTGACCCCTGGATTGGGAAGATCTCCTGGAGAAGGGAATGGCAAATCCACTCCAGTATTTTTGCCTGGAGAATTCCATGGACAGAGGAGCCTGGTGGCTGACAGTCCATGGGGAGGCAAAGAGTCAGACACAGCTGGGTGCCTAACACATACAGCACCTCCCTGGCAAACCTGGCACCTGCTCCTTTCTGCGTATTGTCTACTTCATAGGCTGTTGTGATGATTAAATAAGGTAATGGGCATAAAGCACCTAAATTGCCCACTGTACAGTGACAATCGGTTTAATGATCATGATAATAATAATTTTTTTTCTGTTGATGTTTCCCTTATATGTTCTGATAGAGTTTTGGAATATCCGTGTGGAAGGTTTGGCACCAAATTACCGTGTAAGATGTGTGTGATAATTTGGTAGCTTTCTTGTTTGAGAGTGTGCATAAATGGAGCTGGGCAACGTGAGTGGAGAGTCAGCCAGTTGATCATGAAGTGTCATTGACTACATGTTTGGGGAGGGGGTGTCTTTCTGCAGCCATAAGCTCCAGGAGCTGCTCCAAGTGAAGACCCACAGATGAACGGTCTGATCTACCAATAGGAGCGGCAGCTATCAGCAAGGGAGGAAATTACATGTACCAATGTTGTCTCTTCTGATAGTCATAAAAGGAACATCGTTACTTATCTGCTTCCTAGGTGGCCCTAGTGGTAAAGAATCCATTTGCCAGTGCAGGTGACACAAGAAACACAAGTTCAATACTTTGATGGTTGGGAAGATCCCTTGGAGGAGGGCATGGCAACCCACTCCAGTATTCTTGCCTGGAGAATCCCATAGCCTGAGGAATCTGGCAGGCTACAGTCCATGGGGTTGCAAAGTTGAACATGACTGAAATGACTTAGCATGCACACACTTATCTGGGAGTTAACACATACAGAGAGGTTACTCTCAAATCTTTCTTTGGTCTATTGGTAGTTGGAGAGGAAATTTTATGTTCTAGCCCCCATCCTGATCAATCTGCATAGTAATATAGCCAAATTTTGTTATTAATAGTTTAGACAGATTTCCCATTAATTTGGACGCATCTTCCTGCCCCTTAGTTTGTATTAATGCAGTAGGGCTCACCTGTGTTGCTTTCTTTGGGGCTTCCCTGGTGGCTCAGATGGTAAAGCGTCTGCCTACAATGTGGGAGATCCAGGTTCGATTCCTGGGTCGGGAAGATCCCCTGGAGAAGGAAATGGCAATCCACTCCAGCACTCTTGCTTGGAAAATACCATGGATGGAGGAGTCTGGTAGGCTACAGTCCATGGGGTTGCAAAGATTAGACTCATAATGAAATGTATGAGGCATCCCACAAGAAGCTTTTATAAAGGCATATTATCTGGGTCTGATCTCAAACCTAATAAATCAGAATTTCAAGAAGGGAAAGTCTGGATTTGTGTATTCTCAACTAACTCCAAGGACAGTTTGATGCCACAGCACTGCCACAGCTCTAAGCACTTAAATTTACCTTGACATTTTATTCCTTTTCAAACGAACCAGGGCAAGCCAATCTGGTAAGTCTTAATTGAGCTTGAACACTTCTTCAAATTTTTAGTGCCAGAAGATTGGATTTCCTTGAGTTGGCTGGAAGCAGGACAATTTATGAGTGAGCTGGATTCTATTGCTCTGATTTACCGCACCATTGTGGAGACTTGGTCATCTGGAATGAATGTCTGACCTCTGGTGATGGCCATGGGCTTTGGAGGGCGAGAGTCTCCAAGACTCTGTTGGAACCTTGAGTCAGAAACCAAAATATACTCTTGTTCACGTAGCGCCTCCATTCCAAGCAAGGTACCACTTGGAAAGGAGCTTATCTTCTTCGAGTTTCAGTTTCAACATTTCTTCATTAGGATGCACGCTAGTTCAGAGCAGTTGTGAGAATTAAATGAGAGAAAATATAGGATGCACAGTTTGGTATATTGGTGGCAGACAACATTAGCTTCCTTCCTTCTTAACTTTCTTCTTCTTGCAGCTTCTCTTCATTTTTAATGCAGTGTCTAGCAGTTACTTGCTTAACTCTCTCACCCTGTGCCCAAATGTCAGAGTGCCTGAGTCCTTTATCAGTATAGACCTTGTGCTTTGCTTTCTGATGCAATCCACAAGTCACTTGGGTATTTCCTATTCCTCAGAGGTTTAGAAACCTTTGGTTGAAAATTATGCAAAAGTTACAAGACCATGACTTCCTGTGAATCTGGTGAATTCCTGAGTTCACTTATTCAGGGCTCCCTTGGATTCTTGAAGGTTATTTTGGTCCCATTAGCTCAGCCATCGGGCCCTTGTTAGCTTCCAGAAGAAATCACTGAAAACACTTGCTTAATTTTGTGGCTATAAGCAAGACGTGTGCAGTGACTAAAGAAATGAGAGATTATATCGTGACTGCCTTTCATCTGTCTCTTATACACATCGAAGATCCCCTGGAGAAGGGAATGGGAAACCCACTCCAGTATTTTTGCCTGGAGAATTCCATGGACAGAGGCTGTCTCTTATACACATCTAGATGTGTATAAGAGACAGCTGTTGGGTTGTCTGGCTCTTCGACTTTCAGACTTAGACTGGAACCACATCATTGGTCCTCCTGGGTCTCCCGCTTGCTGACTCAACCTGTGGATCTCCACAATTGCACGAGCTGATTCCTCACAACCAATCCCTTTCTATACACAGAAACCACCATATGCCAAACAGGAGAGGCAGCCTCGATCCCTGGGTCGGGAAGATCCCCTGGAGAAGGAAATGGCAACCCACTCCAGTGGGTTCCTGGGAAATCCCATGGACAGAGGAGCCTGGTGGGCTACAGTTCGTGGGGTTCCAAAGATTTGCACACGACTGAGTGACTAAACAACAACAGTATTTATAATACATATGAGATTAAAAATCAGATAAAGATGGGGAGGACCATAATTCTGATTCCCTAAATAGATGCACTTCTCCTTTAAAAGACACTGTAAATAATTAATCCTTATTTACTACTTTATTATTATTTATTTATTACTTGGTACACACAGACATATTCAGGCATACACGCATATATACACACACGCATGTATATATACGTATATGCATACATACATATATACATTTATATAAAATATGTCTGTATAGAAACACATATATGTATCCATATATATGTTTATGTAACTAAAATACAATATTCTCCAAACTTTTAACTCTCCTTTCACATATATCAAAGCTGAAAAGATGTAGTTAGAAAATAAAAATGACAAGTCTACTTATGTGATGTTTACGTTTTATTTCATCCCTTGTAAGAAAAATGTCCAGTTGTTAACAACTCTTTTCAGTGTATATAGTCAGTCATTTTTGAAGAATGTTCTTTCAGAAAGCTCATCCTTTAAAATAAGAAGTAAAAAAAAAAAACAAAAAACAACAGTCAAACAAGTGTTGCATTACTGGGAGGGAGATGGCGCTCAGATCATGCGTTCCCTTGTTTACAGAAACTCTGCAACCAGATTTCATCTGTCAAGAAAGCAAAAATGCAAACTGTGAAAAAATGGCTTGCCATCAAACTGACAAGTTCAAATCAGTAGTGTCATATCAGGGAGTAATTGGCCCTTCAATGTATTGTCAGAAAAATGCTTTACATTGTTGATACTGTCAACTTCCCCTACAACAGTCATCTTTCTTAACACTTAAAGTACAGAGTCATTTGCTTTTCTCCATAGTTTGCCCAACAGTTTTTAACTAAATAATTGTGTATTCCCAGATAATGATCCAAACTGAAGAGAGTCTGTCCGAGTTTCAGTGACGAGCACTTGAAAAAGTCTGTTCATCTCCCTTCTTTCTCCTCCTCTTTCTCTTTTTATTCCCTTCCATCTCTTTCTTTTCCCCCATCCACCCTTCTCTTGCAAAAGACCCTGATGCAGGGAAAGATTGAGGGCAGGAGGAGAAGCGGGCAACAGAGGATGAGGTGGTTGGATGCCATCATCAACTCGATGGACATGAGCTTGAGCAGACACCAGGAGACAGTGCAGGACCCGGAAGCCTGCAGTCCATGAGGTCGCAAACAGTCAGCCATGACTGAATGACTTAACAACTGCAACCCTCCTCTTTCTCATTTTTCTTTCTTCTTGATGTCTGTCCTGAAGACGCAACTTCTCCTAAGGGTGAGGCGGAGCACAGAGAGGGCAGGCATCTAGATTTGTATAGAAGGCAGGCATCCTTGAAGTCAGCTGTCAGTGGCTCAGTTTCTCCTCTGATGTGACAAGTTGGGCTTTCCTCCACATCATACACTGGTAGACACAGGGTAGAGCAAATATCTGAAATGTATTCATCACCTCAAAGGAGAGCCAGCTGGCTCTTTTATTGTGTGATCTTTAGCCTCATGCGGTTTCTCTTCTATGAGAAAGAAAAGAGCTTCTGAAGTAGCAAATTCTCAGAGCTTACTGGGAGTTTGTAGAAAAATCGTCTTAAGGAGTGTACCTGGTGGATTTGTCATTTCCATGGCTGTGCTAAGTGTGTTTAAGATTATTTACTCCATCATGAATAATTTACATTTATAATAATCAAGGGAAAGCTCTGAGAAGGTGCTTCTCCCTACTTTCTAACCAGAAATTGTTGACTGAACGAAGATGCAGGATTATAGGATAGTCTTTTACTTACATGCTAATGATGTCTGAGAATTCTTTAAAGGTACTATACTTGGATTCTTAGACAGTAATATCTCATGGAAAATGTAGGATGAAATGAAATGACAAATGGGGAGAGAAGACTCAGTTCCCCAGTCATAAAGTGACACTTTGGCATGAAGTTGGTGCCACTAATGAATGAAGGCGAATAAGCCAGGATTTTTAAGGAAAGCCGCAGCTTCCCCCATCCCCTGGAATAAGATTAGGGTCTCTCCACCTCCCTGTTGACTCAGATGGTAAAGAATCTGTCTATAGGGCAAGAGAATGAGGTTTGACCCCTGGATTGGGAAGATCTCCTGGAGAAGGGAATGGCAAATCCACTCCAGTATTTTTGCCTGGAGAATTCCATGGACAGAGGAGCCTGGTGGCTGACAGTCCATGGGGAGGCAAAGAGTCAGACACAGCTGGGTGCCTAACACACACAGCACCTCCCTGGCAAACCTGGCACCTGCTCCTTTCTGCTTATTGTCTACTTCATAGGCTGTTGTGATGATTAAATAAGGTAATGGGCATAAAGCACCTAAATTGCCCACTGTACAGTGACAATCGGTTTAATGATCATGATAATAATAACTTTTTTTCTGTTGATGTTTCCCTTATATGTTCTGATAGAGTTTTGGAATATCCGTGTGGAAGGTTTGGCACCAAATTACCGTGTAAGATGTGTGTGATAATTTGGTAGCTTTCTTGTTTGAGAGTGTGCATAAATGGAGCTGGGCAACGTGAGTGGAGAGTCAGCCAGTTGATCATGAAGTGTCATTGACTACATGTTTGGGGAGGGGGTGTCTTTCTGCAGCCATAAGCTCCAGGAGCTGCTCCAAGTGAAGACCCACAGATGAACGGTCTGATCTACCAATAGGAGCGGCAGCTATCAGCAAGGGAGGAAATTACATGTACCAATGTTGTCTCTTCTGATAGTCATAAAAGGAACATCGTTACTTATCTGCTTCCCAGGTGGCCCTAGTGGTAAAGAATCCATTTGCCAGTGCAGGTGACACAAAAAACACAAGTTCAATACTTTGATGGTTGGGAAGATCCCCTGGAGGAGGGCATGGCAACCCACTCCAGTATTCTTGCCTGGAGAATCCCATAGCCTGAGGAATCTGGCAGGCTACAGTCCATGGGGTTGCGAAGTTGAACATGACTGAAATGACTTAGCATGCACACACTTATCTGGGAGTTAACACATACAGAGAGGTTACTCTCAAATCTTTCTTTGGTCTATTGGTAGTTGGAGAGGAAATTTTATGTTCTAGCCCCCATCCTGATCAATCTGCATAGTAATATAGCCAAATTTTGTTATTAATAGTTTAGACAGATTTCCCATTAATTTGGACGCATCTTCCTGCCCCTTAGTTTGTATTAATGCAGTAGGGCTCACCTGTGTTGCTTTCTTTGGGGCTTCCCTGGTGGCTCAGATGGTAAAGCGTCTGCCTACAATGTGGGAGATCCAGGTTCGATTCCTGGGTCGGGAAGATCCCCTGGAGAAGGAAATGGCAATCCACTCCAGCACTCTTGCTTGGAAAATACCATGGATGGAGGAGTCTGGTAGGCTACAGTCCATGGGGTTGCAAAGATTAGACTCATAATGAAATGTATGAGGCATCCCACAAGAAGCTTTTATAAAGGCATATTATCTGGGTCTGATCTCAAACCTAATAAATCAGAATTTCAAGAAGGGAAAGTCTGGATTTGTGTATTCTCAACTAACTCCAAGGACAGTTTGATGCCACAGCACTGCCACAGCTCTAAGCACTTAAATTTACCTTGACATTTTATTCCTTTTCAAACGAACCAGGGCAAGCCAATCTGGTAAGTCTTAATTGAGCTTGAACACTTCTTCAAATTTTTAGTGCCAGAAGATTGGATTTCCTTGAGTTGGCTGGAAGCAGGACAATTTATGAGTGAGCTGGATTCTATTGCTCTGATTTACCGCACCATTGTGGAGACTTGGTCATCTGGAATGAATGTCTGACCTCTGGTGATGGCCATGGGCTTTGGAGGGCGAGAGTCTCCAAGACTCTGTTGGAACCTTGAGTCAGAAACCAAAATATACTCTTGTTCACGTAGCGCCTCCATTCCAAGCAAGGTACCACTTGGAAAGGAGCTTATCTTCTTCGAGTTTCAGTTTCAACATTTCTTCATTAGGATGCACGCTAGTTCAGAGCAGTTGTGAGAATTAAATGAGAGAAAATATAGGATGCACAGTTTGGTATATTGGTGGCAGACAACATTAGCTTCCTTCCTTCTTAACTTTCTTCTTCTTGCAGCTTCTCTTCATTTTTAATGCAGTGTCTAGCAGTTACTTGCTTAACTCTCTCACCCTGTGCCCAAATGTCAGAGTGCCTGAGTCCTTTATCAGTATAGACCTTGTGCTTTGCTTTCTGATGCAATCCACAAGTCACTTGGGTATTTCCTATTCCTCAGAGGTTTAGAAACCTTTGGTTGAAAATTATGCAAAAGTTACAAGACCATGACTTCCTGTGAATCTGGGTGAATTCCTGAGTTCACTTATTCAGGGCTCCCTTGGATTCTTGAGGGTTATTTTGGTCCCATTAGCTCAGCCATTGGGCCCTTGTTAGCTTCCAGAAGAAATCACAGAAAACACTTGCTTAATTTTGTGGCTATAAGCAAGACTTGTGCAGCGACTAAAGAAATGAGAGATTATATCGTGACTGCCTTTCGTGTACCTTGTCCCCAGAGCCTTTGTTCTCAAACCACTTCGCCGAACCTATGTTCCCCGCACTTGCCTCCCCCACCTCACCCTGGACCTGTGGGAGACCAGTATTCTTGATTTAACATCTTGAAAATGCCAAGCCTTGCAATGATCAAAGGACGAAAACATAAACACTCCCAAATCAGTAGCTTCCTGAGCCCTCTATTTCCACAAAATATAAACATAGCTTGGAAACATTATTAACAGTTGTGAGCATTTAGAATTATTGCTGGGTGAGTTGTTTTGAAGGCAAACTCCTGCCCTCTTACATCCGTTTGCTCTTCTGTTTGCTGTTTACTACATCAAGAAAGTGGGTGAGATCCTCATAGTTCATGGGCCAGCCAAGAGTTAGTTTTCTTATTTTTGATGCTGAGAAGAATTGGTTAATTAGTGGCACTAAATTGCCACTCTCCACATACCACTCTCTTTCTGTACCCAAGTTACTTTGAAGATTGCATCCTATCTTTACTGTCAGAATTAATCTTGTCCACATCTTTGGTCTTTCTCATGAGGCTGGTAAGTCTTCAAAGAAGAAATGTAATAAACTTTCACTCCCAGGAATTAGACTTTTCTTTCTTAACACATTTCTTCTAAGTTTAAGCTGCACAAATTAAGGAGGTTATCATTGGTATCCCTCTCCTTTTTACTAATGCACTCAGCCTCTTCCCTTTGCCTTTTTTTTTTTTTCCATTTATTTAATGTATTTATCTCAATACACCAGAGAGACCTGGATTTCTTAGGTGCAAGTCCTGGCTTTGCCACATATTAGCAAGTCATTTCTCTCCTTCTTGCAGTTTCCTCATTTGTCAAAGGTGAATAGTAAATTTGCCTATGTAACTATCACAGGGCTACTTGTTTCAATCTATTAACCCGTTTCCTCTGGAGTATTTGAACTTCAAATTTTTGGTTAGGCATGTGACCTACTAGAATACAGACTACATTTCCCTTTACTCATATAACTAATGAGTTATGTGTGGTCAAGTAATTAAATTTAGTACAGTAGAATATAAGGACAAGTGATATTTACAGTAGAATAAAAGGATAAGTTATACATGCAACTTTGAGGATGTGTCTTTAAAGGTAATGGCCCTGTCCTTTAACTTCCTCTGTTCTATTTTGTGCTGATGAGAAGGGATGCAGGAACTAAAGTGGAAATAGTCATGTTGAACCTCAAAGAAAGAGGTCACAGAGGGAGGGCTGGTTCAGTGTTCCTTGGTGTCAGGACCCAAGTTCTTTCTACGTTGCCATGCTCAGCCATGTAAGGACATCACATTATCATATTTTATTTTATCAGACTTTACTATTGTTCAAATTATCTTGTTTATTTTTTGTTTAGTTTTAAAGTCTGCTTCAGTCAGTTCAGTTAGATCAGTCACTCAGTCCGACTCTCTGCAACCCCATGAATCGCAACATGCCAGGCCTCCCTGTCCATCACCAGCTCCCAGAGTTCACCCAAACTCATGTGCATCAAGTCGGTGATGCCATCCAGCCATCTCATCCTCTGTCATCCCCTTCTCCTTCTGCCCCCTAATCCCTCCCAACATCAGAGTCTTTTCAAATGAGTCAACTCTTTGCATGAGGTGGTCGAAATATTGGAGTTTCAGCTTTAGCATCAGTGCTTCCAAAGAACACCCAGGACTGATCTCCTTTAGAATGGACTGGTTGGATCTCCTTGCAGTCCAAGGGACTCTCAA
>SJYX01023352.1:101935-125946 GCA_006410675.1 Oreotragus oreotragus | reverse complement strand
TGAGCTTTAAGCCAACTTTTTCACTCTCCTCTTTCATTTTCATCAAGAGGCTCTTTAGTTCTTCACTTTCTGCCATAAGGGTGGTGTCATCTGTATATCTGAGGTTATTGATATTTCTCTCTGCAATCTTGATTCCAGCTGGTGTTTCTTCCAGCCCCGCATTTCTCATGACGTATTCTGCATATAAGTTAAACAAGCAGGGTGACAATATGCAGCCTTGACGTACTCCTTTCCCTATTTGGAACCAGTCTGTTTTTCCATGTCCAGTTCTAACTGTTGCTTCCTGACCTACATACAGATTTCTCGAGAGGTAGGTTAGGTAGTCTGGTGTTCTCATCTCTTTAAGAATTTCCCACAGTTTGTGGTGATCCACAGCTTTGGCATAGTCAATAAAGCAGAAATAGATGTTTTTCTGGAACACTCTTGCTTTTTCGATAATCCAGCGATATTGGCAATTTGATCTCTGGTTCCTCTGCCTTTTCTAAACCCAGCTTGAACATCTGGAAGTTCACGGTTCACGTACTGCTGAAGCCTGGCTTGGAGAATTTTGAGCATTACTTTACTAGTGTGTGAGATGAGTGCAATTGTGCAGTAGTTTGAGCATTCTTTGGCACTGTCTTTCTTTGGGACTGGAATGAAACCTGACCTTTTGAAAAAAGTCACCTTTAAGTTATCAAAAGGTAGATTATTAAAATAAGATAAAATCAGAAGTAATGACAAAAGGATACAAAAAAGTATTTTGACAAATATTTTCAGTGGCTTTATTGAGATATAATTTATATACCATAAAATTCACTCATTTTAAGTATAAACAAGCCAATGATTTTAATGAATTTATAGTTGTGCAACCATTATCACAGTCCTTACATGTTTCTATAATATGAGTCAGCAGTAGACAATAAAACAATCTTCTCCCACAATGCAATTGTACACAGACTACGAAACTCGTATTTAAACATAAGTACTATCTAAAGGCCGTGCCCAAGAAGCAGGCCTCAAGCAGGGGCCCTACCAGGCTTCTCTTCCCTTTCTCTAGTGCCCCTGAGCGGTGGGCCTTTCTAACGGCTTTTTAGGAAAGTATAAAAGCAATGATGGTGACATTCCTTTCATTCACACTGTAGGTATAAAAATATTTCATATCACTGAGTGTCACAGCAAAGTCTCCATAGACAGCAAGGGACCAAAATCACACTTTTAAAATCATATACATAATACATTGTACCATTTTAAGGATCTCGATATCCTCACCACTTTAACAGTGGAGAAGCAGATGGTGATACTATTTTAATGAATGGGAGAGACTTGAGTGAATTGTGTCTGTAGCTGTTCAAAACTATGAGTAATAATTCTCCTAATTACTAAACAAAGAGCCCCTATTGCTAAATAAATCAGGATTCCTGACAATTCTCTCTTCAAACTAGTTCTGAATACACTGTGGATATATTTGCATTTTATAGTCAGATATTTCATGCCCTAACAAGCTTATACTCATGGAACTAGTTGTAAAGAACCCACCTGCCAATGCAGGAGACCTAAGAGACACAGGTTCGATCCCTGGGTCAGGAAGATACCTTGGAGGAGGAAATGGCAACCCACTCCGGTATTCTTGCCTGGAGAATTCCATGGACAGAGGAGCCTGGCAGGTTCCAGTCTATGGGGTCACAAAGAGTTAGACACAACTAAAGCAAATTAGCACCCATGCATGCACAGTCTTCAGGACACATACCCACAGGGGATACATTCCAGGACTCTCAGCAGATGCCTGAAACTGCAGACAGAACCAAACCTTATATACAAATTCTTTCTTGAACATTGGGGTCATTACTAAGTAAAATAAGTGTTACTTGAACACAGCACTATGATACCAACAGCCAATCTGATAACTGAACCAATTATGTGACTAAATGGGCGGGAAACATACTGTGTGGATACGCTGGACAAAGGGATGACTCATAACCCAGGCCAGAGGGCACAGAGCTGGACAAAGGGATGACTCACAACCCAGGCCAGAGGGCACAGAGCTGGACAAAGGGATGACTCATAACCCAGGCCAGAGGGCACAGAGACATACCCTACTCGCTGAATAGTGCTCACTGAATAGTGCTCACTAGTTATTTTCTGACTTCTTAGACTTAAGTAGATCCAAAGCAAATGGGTAGGAGGTCTGGGCTAAGTGGACGCTCTGACCGTCCATTCAGCAGCTGGCAGTAAGGACACCACTCAGGACACCATACAATTTACAACTTGTGAATTGTTTATTTCTGGAATTTCTCATTTAATATTTTTGGACCATGGCTGACCACAAGTAACTGAAACTTCAGAAAGGGAAACTACGGACTGGGGTGTGGCAGGGGGAGGACTACTGTAGATTTTAAAGAGCTTTTCTAACACATTTAAAACCTCCATCTCGGGGTTGGGTTCCCCAGGTGTCGCTAGTGTAGGATATATAAGAGAGGTGGGTTCGATCTCTGGTTTGGAAAACCCCTTAGAGAAGGGCATAGAAACCCACTCCAGTATTCTTGCCTGGAGAATCCCATAGACAGAGGGCTCTGGCAGGCTACACTCCATAGGGTCATACAGAGTCAGACACGACTGAAGCAACTGAGCACATAAGTCATCTTTTCAAGATTATCTGTGTGATGATATACTAGCTCCTGGATGGAGGGCATCCCTACGGAGGTGATGTCTGAGTTGAAGTCAGAGCTATTTCAGTAGGATAATTTGGACAGGGGCAGGGTGGAGAAAGCAAGAGGAGAGCAGTTGTTGGCAGAGTAAGCCGTGTCCAAAAAGATCCCCGTGACTGAGAAAACACATTTCAGGCCTCAGCTGAGACATCACTTCCTCAGGGATGCCTTCCATCCAGGAATCCCATCCCCACCAGTCATGCTCCTCTGCTACGTGCTTCACAATATCCCACATTTATCTTCTTCAGAAGCTTAAGTTTAATGATAGAACTCTGATCGGGCAATTCATGTCTAGCTCTTGGATTTGACTCTATGCTCCTGGAAGCTTTGCATTTTGTTCACCCTGTAGACCCCAGCATACAACAGGCACTCTGTAATTATCTGTTAAATAATTATGTGCTGAATTTTTTTGAATAGCCACTGAACAGGGGGAATACAGCAGTGAGCACAACAAACACAGTCCCTGCCTTGGAGCTCATCCTCTAGAGAGGGAAGAAGATGACAAAAGAGAAGAAAAAAAAAAAGTAATGTGTCATTACAACTGTGGTAAGATCTGACCTGATATCATTCTGACTTCTTCCTGGACACTGCAAGGAATAGAAGACAATGATTTTTCATGAAGCTTTACTTTTCCTTCATCTATTTAGCACATTACATGTTCTTTTGGCTTTCTGTTCCTCATCCTAATAAATCCCAACCGATCAAAGCAGAGTCAGACACCTTCAGGCTGTCAAAGATAGACTCATTAGATCCTGGCTGAAAGTCTGCTGCTGCTGCTGCTAAGTCACTTCAGTCGTGTTCAACTCTGTGTGACCCCATAGACGGCAGCCCACCAGGCTCCCCCATCCCTGGGATTCTCCAGGCAAGAATACGGGAGTGGGTTGCCATTTCCTTCTCCAATGCATGAAAGAGAAAAGTGAAAGTGAAGTTGCTCAGTCTGTCCGACTGTTAGCGACCCCATGGACTGCAGCCCACCAGGCTACTCCGTCCATTGGATTTTCCAGGCAGTCTACCTGCCTGCAAATGTCTGGGGGAAGAGACCTTCCAAAATGAGGAAAGGCCAACTATTCTAAATAGTTTGTTTTCTAGGCACCAGTGTTAATAGAACAATTTGAGGGGCAGAGCTTGCTATAAAAGAAAGGGCAATTATCAGCAAAGGATTCCACAACCAAATAATACTTCTAAATTCTTTTCTATCACACATTTTTCTAAATGGGCACACAACTTATAAAATATAACCTTCACTAATGCTACTAATATTTCACTCCTAAAAACACTGCTTTTATAATCCCCACCGTGTTGTCTTTTAGTAACATGTTAGTATCATTAGTTTCAGTAAAAATTAGTGTTACTGGAAAAAACAGTCTAAGTTTAACATTTATTCAAAATTATACACTCAGAACTTAAGTGTTCTCTAGTGATATGTTTTACCTTTAAAACTAAGGAAAAAATAATAATAATAGCCAGCATCTACTGAATGCCTACTATTATCAGAAGCCATGCTAAGCACTTAATGAGAGTTTTATTAAACTTACCATAACCATATCTAGGTGGTGTCATCACCCAGCGACTGAGGCTTGTATGAATAACCTGATCCAAGGCAATCATGTGACCTCAAGGTTAGTCCAGTGCTAGGCCCAGTGCCTACCCAGTGATATTTGGGGAATGGCCTATTCCACTGTAAAATAAAAGGGCAGATGCAAAGGTGAGAATTCTCCTGGACATGCTTTTGTAGTGCGCATTCCAGAGGATGTTAGGTTCCTATTACGGATTGAATTAGGTCCCCTTAAAATTCATTATGTTGGAGTCCTAACCCCCGGAGCCTCAGAATGTGAGCCTGTTTTAAAGAATGGGATCTTTAAAGCTGTAATTAAGTTAAATGAGGTCATTAGGGTTCGCTCTAATCCCTAATGACCGGTGTCCTTGTAAGAGGAAATCTGGAGACAAACACGGAGTGAATAATGTGAAGACACAGGAGAAGATAGCCATCTACAAGCCAGCAAAAGAGGCCTCAAGAAACCAACCCTGATGACTAGATTTTAGACTTTAAGCCTCCAAAACGACAAGAAAATAAATTTGTTTAAGCCCCCAAGTTTGAGGAACTTTACTGCGGCAGCCTAGCAAACTAATGCCGTTCCAAAGTCACGACTGCTTGATGACAGTCACAGCTCACCCACGCCGCTTTTAGACTGTCAATGACAACTGTTCAAGTAAACTTCTGTTCCCATCTCACTAGGCAAGAACAGAAATTCACGCATTAATATGTAGAGAATAAGCAGGAGGGAAAGAGGAGTGAGAAAGAGTTTAAATACAGACATTTTCTTCCCCTCATCTTCTACCCCCAGAAGGTAAGATGCTCCCAGGGGCAAGTGCACTTGGAGTGATTATTTCAGTTCTAACACATATCAGGAGCACACTGCCCAGCAGGCAAGTAGATAATGTGGTCAAAGCAAGAGCTTAGCTGGAACACAGGGTGGGGAGGAAATGAGGCATGCCCAGGACAGAGGATGAAGAAAAGAGAAGGCAGGAAGAGCAAGACGGATGCTCAGGGCATGGGAGCCAAGGTGGAATGGCACAAAGGGTGGAGCTGCAGTTCTCTGGGTGAGGGAAAGAGCAGCAGGAGGCCCAGAAAAGAGATTTTCCTTTGTTTTTTTCCCCTGTATCCTTTCTTAACAGCCAAACCTTAGAAGTGATGTGGCAAGAGGGGGCAGGGCGGGGGCAGGGGGAAGTACAGAGATTAGGAGTGTGAAAAACTTTCCCAGTCCGTTCACTTCTTTTTAATATTTTCTTTATTATTTTCTCTATTCCCTCATTTTTCCCTCTTCCAAAATATCCTACATGACAGGTATCTACACTGCCTACCAACTTCTTTTTGGTCCAAAGAAAGGCATGAGGTACAAGGAGGGAAAGTGCATATAAACAGGGGCTGACCACAAAAGACCATAGGAAATGCCCCCACCCGCCTAATGACCATACTTTCACTGCATCAAACTCACCAACCAGTAGCATATTTGTACATTGCTTTAGGAAATGACTTGGGGTTTGTTTGCCAAGTTCAAATCCAAGTCAGTCCTGCTTTGACTGACTGTCCTGCTTAGTGTAGTGGGCATGTTTCAATTTTGTGACCAGGGAAGGCCCCTGACTCAGACTGAGCCAAAAAGGGTCTCTTCCTTAGGGTCTTAACTAGAGAGCCAGTCAATCTCCAGAAGTTATAAGGTACATCAGATGCTGGTTAGCTTGAGGGCTAAAGTCGGTCTGAGTACCACAAAAGGACAGAAATTTCATCCCCCCCCCACACACACAGAGAAACCCAAAAGACAAGAACATACAAGAGATGAGATGTACAGAGACGAGCGACGGTCAGAGACTGTCTGCCACAAAATGTAATCTCAGATCCTGAACAAATCAACTTTTTGGTTTTGTTCCCTTGAATTCTAATAAAAATTTGTTTGCATAAACTGATAGCTTTGTATTTGCAACCAAAAGAATTGATAAAATAGTGATAATTTACTAAGCACCTTTAGGTATATTACTTCACGTGAGACCCACAATACCCTCAGGAAAAAAAAAAGTGAGCAGTTTTTTCACTCTTGTTTTATAGTTTACAAGGAAGTAGAGGCTCTGGGGCATTGGGGGCCCCAATGAACTAGCTTCCTGGGATGCAAACCCTTGCAAAGCCCCTTCCCATGTTGGTTCTGGGTTTGAGTGTGTGGCCTCCTCTGACCAATGGGATATTAGCAAGCTCAGTGATGCAAGCAGAGGCTTGATAAGCCCTTCTACACTGGAACTTGTCACCTCAGCACCCTGAAAGGATGTCCAGGTACCCAGGAGACAGAGGGGGCCCAAAAAGAGGCCTCGTGAGATGAGCTACATGGAAGAAATGCCACATGAAAGAAAACTAAGGTGCCCCAGGCAAACCCCAACCTCTAGCTGAGTGCTGCCACTCAGATGACCCTGGCCAACAGGCTGAAAGGGCAGAAGAGCCACGTGTCAGCCCACAGAACTTGAATACTCTAAACTGCTACTGTCTTAAGGCTTTAAAACTTCTGTGGCAGTTTATTACACAGCAACAGATGAAACAGATGTTATGTAATTTCTCTCATATCTCAAAGCTCTAATAAATAAAGCTTGAATTTAGGTCTCTTGACTCATGTCAGTGATTTATTCATTGTTTCAAGATGTAACTGAAATTGGAGAAAAATAACTCAAAAGTTTCATATGCTTCACTTAAACAATAGAAAATGAATTTTAGCTCAGAACATTCAACTGTGAAATTATCCTGTCAGCATATAAATGAATTAAAAAATATAAGTATGTAAATGTGGACAGGTAGGAGAGTATGACTAAAATACTTATTAGCATGTTACACAATGTCTAAATGCTTTCCTCCTTTGTACTGAAAGAATTCAAAACTGCCAAAGACAGAATGTACAGGAACACTCACAGTGGTCTCATTTCTAATGGCAAAAAAAAAAAAGCCCAGAAAACAAAAATTACCCAATGATGGGAAAAAGGACAAATTATGATATTGTATTGTGGTGGTGGTGGTGAAGTCGCTCAGGCGTGTCCGACTCTTTGCGAGCCCGTGGACTGTAACCTACTAGGCTTCTCCGTCCATGGGATTCTCCAGGCAAGAATACTGGAGTGGACTGCCATTTCCTTCTCCAGGGGATCTTCCCGACCCAGGGGTCAAACCCGGGTCTCCCGCATTGGAGGCAGACGCTTTAACCTCTGAGCCACCAGGGAAGGAGGCTTTTATGATATTGTATTACTAATACAATAGTGAAGATAGGAACTAAAGTTTCATATATCAAAGTGGCCAAATCTCAAAAGTATCCAGTCGTGTGGGTAGGGGCAACAAGTGAAAGAACACAAGTGGCTTAACATCATTTATATAAAATTTCCAAAACACAAAACTTAGCAACATATTATTTAGTGATATATATGTAACAAAAGCAATAATGAAAACCAATGGGCTAACAAGTACAATATTCAAAATCACAGGTTCTCTTGAAGGGAAAGAGACACTTGGAGGAAGGCAGCAAGAGTTCCAAAGACATTGATTTCATTTCTTAACCTACATGGTAGATAAATGTGTTTAATTTACAGCAAGTATACTGTGTATTGGTGACAAATAGCTCTTTGTGTCGATAAAATATTTAACAATTTTTCTAAATAAACAAAAAAGTTAGCAAAAAGAAATTAAGACTGTCTATGGCAATTTGTGCTTTATATTCAGAAATTAACCTGGCTTTCAAATGTGCAATAATTTTACCTTAAAAGAATTTTTAAAAACATACAAAGGTGGCTACACTCCTGATTGCATAGCTGCTGCTGCTGCTGCTGCTAAGTCGCTTCAGTCATGTCTGACTCTGTGCGACCCCATAGATGGCAGAACTGTAACTATTTTCTTTTCTCTCAAATATTTAGAATGAAAGCTTTATGGGTACATTATTGGATACAGTATTGTATATAGCCATAAATCATTCATATTATTTTCAAATTTCTGTCTTCATAAGTAATGTTGCAATGAATAAACACCATGTTTCAGACATGTTTGCACATGTCTGTATTTCATTAAAACATTCCTAGAAATAAATTCCCAGGGCCGAAGCATACACTTAACAATGCTAAAAGTGTACAACTCTGGAAATTTTTTCATCAACATTGCTTAAGCAATCTTAGTAATCATTAGCTAGATGAACACTTATCTACATGGAAAACTTAGCTACCCAGAATAAATAATTTCTTTGAAGTTTTGCTTAATTAATAGACTCCTCTTCTTACAAAGATTATTGAGGATTCTGTATAAATGAATTCAGAGTCTTAGAGAAAACACTCTACAGCTAGAAATGGGTACCCTGAGAAATAAATCTATGACATCAGTGTAGGAATGATCAAAAATCAATCATAACTCAAAACAAAAATACAACAGAATATGAAACCAAATAAAAACGTTTATATGTACATGTGTTTTTACATGTGTACATAAAAAATACATAAGGATATTTAACAAAATGGTAAAGTACATTGCTGGGTTTAGGATTTGGGTAATTTTTATTTTGCCTTTTTAGTTGTGTTGCTTACATTATTTACAGTAAACATATACCCTTTTAAGATTAAAAAGTTAACTGGAAGATATGAAAGTCTCCTGTTAAAAAAACAGGATAATAGATACTTTCTTCCCTGTTCACAAAACAAATTAAATTGATGAGCGTCTTCTCCCACATATTTTTCAACAATCTTCTGGCAACTGCCACAGGGCTTCTGTTGGCAAATACCAATAACGCACATACAGCAGAACAAATAAGGAAAGAACAGTAGCAGGAAACTGGCAGCCCAGCAAATCTGAGACAGCTCCGACCCCACCTTCAAACCAGAGTCAGTGGTTGTGACTCTACATCCCAGGGGCTGACATTTTCTGCTAGTTAAGCTATTCTTAGCTCCTAAGATAGAATTAAGGATATCGATATTTCATGGCTGCCTATTAAAATCACCACAACCTCCAGGTGCCCTGTATCTGAGCAAAGGACTTCCCACTGGGAACTGTAGCCCCAGGCCTACGTTAGTTACTCCCTAGAGACCTGGAAGACCTGACTCAGCTCCCTAGGGACAAGGGAGTCAGTTACTCACCAAGTGGAGTTCCATCCATTATCTCACCCACCTTTCCCAAGAAAATTAACATCACTTCATTTGACCAGAGGGGAAAAAAGCTAAAGGGAGCTTACTCTCCCAGCCAATCACATCCACATTGAGCTATAATAATCAAACAATTAGAATTCTAAATTTCCCTATCCCTTCCTTCCAGGTAAACTCTTATTTATTAATGGTAATTAAAAATACCCATGGCAAACCAAACATCAAAACCCTAGGATCAAAATAGCAGCAGCTTTTTTGGCATCCCTTGGACCTCCACCTTCATGAAGGTCGCCCGCAGTCTTGAATCAATCAGGAACTCCCCACCTTGGAAGAAAAGGACTGACTCAAAGAGCAAATATTCCACTGATACTAATGGCCTTATTCTCCCAGCCTAACTTCAAACAAGAGAAAATTAGGAGAGTAAACAGCTACATTTATACTGTTGTCACTTTTTTTTTTTTAAACAATTGGATTTGAAATGCAGGCAAGTATAGAGTGTCTCTGGGCTACAGTTCAAGGGAAACAGAACATCCTAATACAAGAACATTTTCAGCTTTCTCAAACTCCACTTCAGCCAAGTTCAGAAAGTTCTCTATTTCATCTAGAAAGTTCATGTTCTTCCTGCTGTAAATGTCAGGACCTTCAGAATACAGAATTCTAGCAGCTAGAGTAGCACAAAGACCATTTTCAGGGTGTCAGGATCTCAGAACACAACCAGTCTTGTGGGGCTGAATACATTTCCAACCTAAGCATCAGTTCAGTCGCTCAAATAACTGATACCAAATACTAAAACCCAGAATTCAGTCCGACATACACTTAACAGATTACTCAGCAGTAATAGTAACATAGCACACGCACTGCCCTCAATGAGCTCAAAGGCTAATGAAGACAATGATGTATATGCAGGAGTAACAGCTGAGAACTCACTGTAATCATCATAGCTACTATCATTTAGTGAGCGCTCAGTACTTACTTAGAATTGTACATACTTAAGATCTTCAGTCACCCCACAAAATAAGTGTTACAACTCATTTCTCAGTTCCATCATCTCTAAAAAGAGGGTAATACCTACTCCACTGGATTGAAGTGAAGGTCAACACACTCGAAGCACTTAGAACACTGGTTGCCATGTGGCAATTTATCAATAAAGATCAGCTCTTACACTATTTTAACCATTGATGTGGTTGTTGTTGTTATCATTGGGAAAACAATCAGGAAAATAAAAATAAAACAAAGGGAAGAGTACTTAAAGAAGCAAGAATGGCAGCCACCATATAACAGCCAAAGGGCATCAGACACCCTCCTTCAGCCCCCTGAAAACTGGGATGAGGGCACCTGCTCCACCCTCCTCCTCCTAAGGCTGTCCTGGAGGCCACACAAAAGCATCTTTAGCCACAGAACACAGAACTAATACCATATACCGTCATTGACCAGAGGGCCTCCACAAACACTGGAAAACAATGAACTTTTGCAGTGAGCTGTAAACAAACATTAAATTACTATTCTAACAACAACAACTAGGAGAAGGCAATGGCAACCCACTCCAGTACTCTTGCCTGGAAAATCCCGTGGATGGAGGAGCCTGGTAAGCTTCAGTCCACGGGGTCACTAGGAGTTGGATACGACTAAGCGACTTCACTTTCACGCATTGGAGAAGGAAATGGCAACCCACTCCAGTGTTCTTGCCTGGAGAATCCCAGGGATGGGGGAGCCTTGTGGGCTGCCGTCTATGGGGTTGCACAGAGTCGGACACAACTGAAACGATTTAGCAGCAGCAACAACAACAACAAAATCAAAAGTATAGTTTTTTTTAAAATCCCACAACAGCTGGGTAAAAAGTAAAAAGCACAGTAATTTTCCACTACCCAGTAACACCAAACACCATACCTGGAGCCTTAGACCAGCAGAATCATCAAAAGTTTGAGGGAAGTATCCGACATTCTGAAGGCAATCTCGAAGTGCTTAAAAAAAAAAAAAAAAAAAAAAAAATGCATCAAGGCACCACAGGCTCATTTTAGGTATTACAAGCAAACAGAGTACAGCAGATTTAAATTGCATTTTATTTCAACTATGAACACTGAAATAAAGCAAATTTCAAGCACTGCATGCATGCTCAGTCATTCAGTCATGTCTGACTCTTTTCGATCCCACTGACTATAGCCCGCCAGGCTCCTCAGTCCATGGGATTTTCCAGGCAAGAATATTGGAGTGGGCTGCCATTTCCTTCTCTGGGGGATCTTCCCGACCCAAGGATCAAACCCTAGTCTCCTGCATCTCCTGGAACTGGAAGAAGGATTCCTTACCACTGAGTCATCTGATTACTCTTCCTATTATCATGTCCTACAAAGTTTCCTTTTACCTACATGCTAACATAAAAGTTAACAGAAGGTAAAGTTTCCAATTCAGGCTTCTGCAACTTTAAACACACAAACACAAAAGCTTCTGGGGCTATTTTCACCTTGTGGTCAGTGTTGGGAGAGCACTAATACCAAACAGACACCTTCTGTCTGAAGTTTTCTGAATGTAAGCCATCCCTCTTTATCTGCATGATCACCTCAGTAATGGGCAATGTACTTTCTCATATGGCCTGCATATTTTAATAATTTTAACTAAGAACACTAGAAATATAAATGAAGGTTTCTTTTTGTCCCTTTTTATTTTCCAAATGAGCTAAAATTAGCATCTATTTTCTACTTAGCAAAAAGGACTCCTTTTTAAAATACGGCACGAAAACCTTTTTTATTTTAATTGAAAATTCTGTTTATGTTTACCTATAGGATTTATTTTGTTTGATACAACTACAATAACCAGGAAGGAAAATGTATTTGCAATAGCAATTCAGATAAGAAATATCTGTCATCCAACTGTTAATGGAACAGTTCCTTTGGTTCCAGTTCCCCAGTGGATTTTCCTTCTAGCTTTGGAATAAGGAAAACCTGTCAATGAAGCAAGTAGGTTGTGCGTTGTCTTCCACTGACTGCAACAACGAGCAAGTTTTCTCTCCCCAGATGGAGTAAAAGCTCATATTTTAAAGTTTGCGTCATAAATTATGCTACACTTAAACATGGTGTCTGCTAGCTTTTGCTCAGCCTTACAGCCCTGGGCATCAACAGGTGCTGGCTGGGCTGGTGATGCTATTAGGGGCACAGAACAAGGGCCCGTAGCATACATCCCATTGTATAGTGGTGAGGACCCCATCATCAGTTCTTTAAATTTTTCCAAAGTGTCCAGTATTATTCAAGATTCCCTTATGCAAAACAAACACTGCAACTCGACGGTGTGTTGGGGTAAAGTTTAAAGCAGGGGTCCCCAACCTCCAGGATCTAATCAATGCCTGACAATCTAAGATGGGCCTGATGTAATAATAATAGAAAAAAAAAGTGCTCANATTATTCAAGATTCCCTTATGCAAAACAAACACTGCAACTCGACGGTGTGTTGGGGTAAAGTTTAAAGCAGGGGTCCCCAACCTCCAGGATCTAATCAATGCCTGACAATCTAAGAGGGGCCTGATGTAATAATAATAGAAAAAAAAAGTGCTCACTAAATGTATTTTGCTTGAATAATCCCGAAATCATCCCTCTGACTCTGGTCCGTGGAAAAACTGTCTTCCGCGAGACCAGTCCCTGGTGCCAAAAAGGTTGGGGATCACTGCTCTAAAGATGGCAACCCTGTTCTCTCAGTGCAAAAAAGGAGTGACCAGCACACACCCTGGGCTTGGCGCAATGGGGCCTCAAGTCAACACCATCCTCCAGGACCAAAGGAAAAGAGGTCACTCTGGTTTCTCACAGTTCTGCCAAGTATTGTACACGAACTATTTGCAAATAAATAAATAAACACATCTCCTGATTTTTCAGAATGACCAAAAGAAACACTAACCTGGGAACTGTGAGTGGGAAAAAGTCTCAGGCACTGAAAAAGTCTCATACATATCCACTCCCTGTCCCAAGAATTGTGAATCAGGAGTCTGGAAATTTTTTTAACTGCTATCTTCTCAAGCTGCTCTGATTTCAGGGCATTCTCCCACCACCCCAAGGAAAAGTACTGAATGGAATACTTTCATTTTTTTCCAAATGAATGCTAATTTGATTGGGAATTTTATACTGGTCCCACAGAAGTGAATGAAGTCATTCTTTGCGTCCACAGGGAGGCAGGAAGCTCTGTAGCTCTACACTATCTGTGAACACTCTGGGCACCTAAGAGGTGGCCGAGGGTATTACTTTCTGGGACATGAATTGCCTGGTTCTATCCCTAATGCACCTGCTAAGTATACACAGAAACTAGACCCCTTGGTTCTGAGTATCTGAATGCAAAAAAAAAAAAAAATGAATCGTTCTAATACCACTGACATCTAAAATGTCTTGTTCTGTTGTGTTTTAACGACTATAGCAGGATTGCCAGGACAGAAACTGATAACCAAAGAAACACGATTCCAAGATTGTCTGGATTTCACGTTACTTATCTCCTATGGGTCCAAGAGATAGAAACTGTAACTCTAGGCTCTTCTTCCTCCCCCTGCCAGCATTTCAGCAGCTGCCAAAGGATGGATTCCACAGAGCTCATGGAGGAGGGCGTCCCTGCACAGTCCTTTTTTTTTTTTTTTTTTTAATTTACTTGGCTGCGCCGGGTCTTATTTGCAGCATGTGGGACCTAGATCCCTNGGAAGGATGGATTCCACAGAGCTCATGGAGGAGGGCGTCCCTGCACAGTTCTTTTTTTTTTTTTTTTTTTTTAATTTACTTGGCTGCGCCGGGTCTTATTTGCAGCATGTGGGACCTAGATCCCTGACCAAGGATGGAACTCAAGGGCCCCTGCGTGGGGAGCATGGCGTCTTAGCCACCAGACCACCAGGGAAGTGGTAGTCTTGTCCCAAAGCTCTTTTCAGCATCAGGAGGATGACAGTGGGTCTCCAGTGGGAGAGGGTGGCGCCAGTGTATGGGCAACTATGGCTACAGACATCTGTAAACACCATTTAAGATTATGAGTTTACTTTGGTATTAAAAGTCTGAATTCTACTTAACAGAAATTATTCTGCTTAAGCTGCTTAGCATGACAAGACTGTAACCATCAAGAGAAACTGTTTAGTCATGACAGAGAATGTCCAAAAAGGAATTCTGCAAGCATATTTGTTGGTTTTCCAAAGATTCTGCTGCATATATCATCTCAAGTACATGAAATGTCTGCAACGTTCTCTGCTTCAATTTGACAAGGGGCTTCCATGTAAAAGCCAATTTCATGTCTACCCAACAAAAGCCCATCAGGAGGACTATAAGGAATGAGTATCAAAAAGCAAAATTCTTCATCAATAATTAAATTTAATCAGAATCAAAATCAATGTTATTGATTAGCCTAAAAAATTCTTTCCTTATGAAAAATACTAAAACCAGACAGAACCCACAATACGACTAAGGTCTTACGTATAATGCATCAATTAAAACCATTCATGTGCCAGAAAGTAATACCCACAACCAACTCTTGGGTACCCAAAGCGTTCACAAAGTGTGGCGTTACAGTGCTTCCCACCTCTCTATGGACATAAAGGATTATAATTATAAAATTAAAATTATAAAATGGAATTTCAAAAGGCTAAAGGTTTTCAGAGGCAGATGACACTGTGACATCCCTTATAGTATAAAAATAAAATTTCAGGACTCTTTCTTTGAACTCCAGAGCTTTAAGCACAAAATTCATCTCCCTACCTGCTGCTATAAACTGGCTCCCAGATGAATCATGGCCAGAAGCTTCCCAAGAATACTGCAATAATCATCTCAATGTGCAACATGCCATATTACAATGCTACATTATCTTGAAGAAAATGTCAAAGACAGAAGCAGACTCCCTTAGGATGACCNCAGTGCTCTATCATACCTCTAATACCACAAGCTTCCCTACCAGGTGTAATTACTCAGATATGATGCTCTCATTTTTAAATTATACAGAGTCTTCCAGCTCACCACCATCATTCCAGCTGCACAAGCCAGAACCTGGGAGACATTCAAAATGCTTTCCTTCCTCACCAAGTCCTGTTGACTTCACCTCCTCATATCTGATGTTTCACTCCTCTCCATCCTCACTGCTGCTGTACTTGTGGAGAACCAGGACCTCCCCCATCTGGGTCATGAGAAAAGCCCTGGGCAGCCTCGCAGCCAGCAGATTGTTTAATACACAACAAGCACTCATATATTTACTGAATGCAATGAAGACTCTAAATGGTTTGGTACGGTAAGGCCCTAAGATAAAAGGCAGGAAGCTGTAAGAATAAGGCTGAGAAACCAAACAGGGACCAACTCAGGAGGGCCACAGATAGTAAATTCAGGAGCCATTTCCTCCAGAGAGGGCAGATTTGAGAGGGCATGTGAGATTGAACTTTAGGGCCACTATGTACAGAGTAGACCCAAAGGGGCAATCCTAAAGCCGGAGATCCAAAGACAGGCGTGTGCAGAAGGGCGGCCTGGGTCCAAGCCTGGAAATGAAAGGCTGGAGAGAGTCAAGAGATTCTACAATCTGCGTTCCATGTCCCAAGAGAAAAGTCCTACTAGCTCTACTGTAGTCTCAGAACCTCTTTCAAATTCAGGTTCCTCTTTCGTAAGCAAGTTCTTCTAACTTACAGGATTTTCATGAGGATTAAATGAAAGAATTGTGTGAAAGTACCCAGCACAATGTCTGCCACATAAATGTTCAATAACTTTTATTTCAAGTTGGGAAATGTATATGCATTTAAAATTCCAGGTTCCTACCACTCAATAAATCTCTCTATAGATTTTTTTTTTAAACCAGAATGCCCTTTTATTAATTTATAATGAAAAAATAAGTATCCCCAAAGATGAAGTATTCCAGATCCTTAGTCTTTTCCTATAGAAGACCTAACCTAATCTCAGGCTGTGTGGTAAACATAAGCGTAGCAAGAAGAACCAACTCAGAGGCTTCCAAATGGCATGGCTATAAGCTGTCTGTGAAAGTGAAGTCACTCAGTCATGTCTGACTTTGCACTCCCCGCATCCATGGGATTTTCCAGGCAAGAATACTGGAGTGGGGTGCCATTTCCTTCTCCATCTCTATAGATTTTTATATCAAGGGTCTACATATGGCTTTTTTTTTAAGAAAAGGATATTAAAAAAAAAACTTAAATAATGTTTTTTTGCATTAAAATGTATGGTAAGGCCATAATCCCTAAAGGCTTTCTGAGAGTAATAAAGGTTTTATGAAATATCTCAGTGCTTATATATGCCCCCAAAATTCTGTTTCTTCAGAATGTGAAACAGATACAGGGCTCTGATGCAGCTCAAAATTAGGCATGCAGTCTCAGTCCTAGCAACCCAATTCAGGTCCAAATGGCAAATCAAGCATGACTGCCAGCTTCCTCCCCTCCCCGAAGTCCCTTACACTGGAGAGGAAAAATCTAGAAGAGGTAAAGTCTAAATGGTGGGTTGAAATATTGCTTGGGAAGACACAGACATCAGTTCAGTTCAGTCGCTCAGTCCATGTTCAACTCTTTGCGACGCTATGGACTGCAGCAAGCCAGGCCTCCCTGTCCATCACCACTTCCTGGAGTTTACTCAAACCCATATCCATTGAGTCAGTGATGCCATCCAACCATCTCATCCTCTGTCGTCCCCTTCTCCTCCTGCCTTCAATCCTTCCCAGCATCAGGGTCTTTTCCAGTGGGTTAGTTCTTCCCATCAGGTGGCCAAAGTATTGGAGTTTCAGCTTCAGCATCAGTCCTTCCAATGAATATTCAGGACTGATTTCCTTTAGGATGGACTGGTTGGCTCTCCTTGCGGTCCAAGGGACTCTCAAGAGTCTTTTCCAACACCATAGTTCAAAAGTACCAATTCTTCAGCACTCAGCTTTTTTTTATAGTCCAACTCTCACATCCACACATGACTACTGGAAAAACCATAGCTTTGACTAGACAGACCTTTGTTGGCAAAGTACTGTCTCTGCTTTTTAATATGCTACAGATATCAGTAGACTTCAGTTGTATATGTGAAAATAAGTACTGGTCTGAAGTTCTGAGAAACACAAGAATGAAAAACAGGATGGGTAACTTCTAATCAGCATCAGAAAGATATCTGAAAAATTTCACACCATCCAAAAAACAAAAACAAAATAAAATAAAAATCATACTACCCAGTGGAACACAGTAAAAGGTGATAGAACCAAAAAAAAAAAAAAACTGAGAAAAAGCACAATAAATGGAAAAGATGAGTAAGAGGCAGTGTTGTTATTAATTATAATAAATGTAAAATGTCAACTTACCAATTAAAAGACTCCTAAACACTCAAAAAGAAGACTATCACGTCTCAAGTTTTCTATCAATTTAATTCTAGACCTATTTTGTTTACAGAATATACTTTTCAAAAGAAGATTAGGAAATAATACATTTGTTGCAGCAGGTCAACTGCACAGCTGTTGTTTGTGGAAGGATGGGATGTATGCCTGCAGCCCAGCACAGGATTTGACACACAACAGGCACTCATTCAGCAGCGACTGAACCAGAGGAATAGGTAAATAGGAACAAGCATGAAAGAGTGAATTGGGAATCTTCTCCCACCAACTGCTTACTGTCTCTGACTTTTAATAAGACTAACATCTTAAGTTTTTACTGTTTTAAAAGACAGTCCCTTAATACTGTTCTTGATTAGAGAAATGCAAATCAAAACTACAATAAAGTATCATCTCACACTGGTCAGAATGGCCATCATCAAAAAAATCTACAAACAACAAATGCTGGAGAGGATGTGGAGAAAAGGGAACCATTGTGGGTGGGAATGCAAATTGATTCAGTCACTATGGAAAACAGTATGGATATTCCTTAAACTAAGTATAAAACTACCTTATGACCCAGCAATCCCACTACTGAGAATATAGCCTGAAAAAAAACCCACAATTCTAAAATATATGTATACCCCAATGTTCACTGCATAAGTGTTTACAATAGCCAGGACATGGAAGCAACCTATATGTCTATTGATAGATGAATGGATAAAGCAGTTATAGTACATGTATACAAAGGAGTATTACTCAGCCATAAAAGGAATAAATTTTAGTCAGCTAAACTGAGGTGGATGAACCTAGACCCCTGTTATATACAGAGTAAAGTAAGTCAGAAAGAGAGAAAATAAATATATACGGAATCTAGAAAAATGTTACTGGTGAATCTATTTGCAGGGCAGGAATAGGGACGCGGATATAGAGAACAGACTTCTGGACACAGTAGGGGGAGGAAAAGATGGAACAAACTAAGAGAGTACCACTGGTGGCTCAGAGGTTTAAACGTCTGCCCCCAGTGCGGGAGACCCGGGTTCAATCCCTGGGTCGGGAAGATCCCCTGGAGAAGGAAATGGTAACCCACTCCAGTATTCTTGCCTGGAGAATCCCATGGACGGAGAACCCTGATAGGCTACAGTCCACGGGGTCACAAAGAGTCGGACACGACTGAGCGGCTTCACTTCACTTCACTTCACCACTGAAATATACACATTACCACATATAAAACAGACAGCCAGTGGGAAGATGCTCTGTAACAACAGAGGGTGAGATGGGACTGGGAGGGAGGCTCAGTTCAGCTCAATTCAGTTGCTCAGTCATGTCCAACTCTTTGTGACCCCAGGAATAGCAGCACGCCAGGCCTCCCTGTCCATCACCAACTCCCGGAGTTCACCCAAACCCATGTACACTGAGTTGGTGATGCCATCCAGCCATCTCATCCTCTGTCATCCCCTTCTCCTCCTGCCCCCAATCCCTCCCAGCATCAGAGTCTTTTCCAATGAGTCAACTTCTGCTTCACATTGCTGTACAAAAGAAATACAACATTGTAAAGTAATTATCCTCCAATTAAAAATAAATATTAAAAAATAAGAAAAGTCCCAAAACACAAGTCTCTGCTAGGTGGCTACTTTTAATAACAAAAGCATTTCTCTTTCAATAAATGTAATAAATGATGATTTCTCATGTGATTTCTCACAATGAAAGACAACTAAAATTTGGGAAACTTTAAATTATCTTAAAATCTCTAAGAAGTGCTCCAAGTTTCTCACGCCAATAAAGGACAAGAGACAAGCCTGTGGAGGAAGGTCTGAGGCAGGCTACGTAACTGGCACAAGAAGGGAGGCTAAATGTGTCTTTTTGAGCTGCTATGACTTTATGCCTGGTACAGTGTCTAACACACAATAGACACCTCAAAATTTATGTGTAGTTTTTAACCTATTACTAAGGAAATAAAAATAAAAGCACTAGCAGAGTGTTCACATAGAGACCAGTATAAACCATATTGGTCTAAGCACATGTAGTAACTTCAGTTCAGTTGCATCCGACTTTTTTCGACCCCATGGATTGCATACAGTAACTCAGCATATGCTTATTAATGGACACCCTGTCACCATTATTAACGGTTGCTCCGGAGGCAGAAGGCATGGGAATGGCAGTGAAAATGGCCAGTGGGCTTGTCCTTCCACAAAGAATAGCCAGGTAATTTAAATGCTCCAACAAATGTACTACCTTCTAAGCCTTCCTTGAAAGGCATATTCCAATTCGGCACACAATTTCACAACAGAAACATTTGAAGTTTACAAATAGGTTTTAAATTTTAGGATTATCAAAATTATCTAGCAAAGAGTAAGAGTTGCTTACCAATTACAAAAGCGTAGGGTTTGGGAAATAATGCCAAATTTTAATTAGTGAAATCATTAAAGGAACATACACACAAAAACATAAGTATTTTGTCATAAGCTCAATTGTCTGACCCATTAGGTCAACATTTCCACTCTTATTTCAGATCCCATTTGGCAGTACATGGCTTCTATTTTCATATGCCCTCCTCTTCCTGGTATACAGAAAACAAGTGATTAAGTACTGTGTGCTTGCAGAGAGCATGAGTCACTCATTCCAAGAGCCATAACTGATGTCGCTCTCTGAGCCCAAGAACAACCCTAGGCTTTGCAGAGCTGCTGAAGTTTATAGGCAGTTTCTCTTGTGTCAAAAAAAAAAAAAGTCCAAGGTATGCATACATAATCTGACCGTTTCATTTCCTGCTAAAGACAAATGGTATTATTGCTCTGAAAAGGCAATTACCAACACCAAAGTCAAACAGATGAGGGAAAGGGTTCCACAATGAGGAACTATAAGGTCCAGTGGTTAGCTTATCCATACTTCAATTCTCAAAATTTAATTAGGCCAGAAGAAAAGGTTAAGGAGTAATTTGATTCAGTTGCCTTCTTATAAATGCAAAATTTGATATACATTTCTCTCAACTCTAACAGTAATTATTTTCTAGCATTCAGCAAGCTAAAGAGCTAATCCAATTTAAAAGTTCTAGCAGCTGCTGCTTTCCCAGTGTGAACTCCAGCTGAGTGGCCCTGGACCTTGGCCATCATTGTCATCATCTGGGAGCTTTATAAATACTGATGCCTGGGCCCCACACCTGGAGAGTCTGACTGTTGATCAGGGTGGGGCCAAGGTGTAGGTATTTTGCAAATTTTTTCCAGACGATTCTAAGGTAAGCCAGGTTGAGAATTACAGGTCAAACTGATTATCGGCTACTAGTTGGACTCTGCATTAGTAGCTTAGTTTTATCCTACCAGTGTGATTCAAAGATGATGCCTGTCCATGTACAGCTTTGAACTATTTTCATATAATTAAGTACATAAACTGCCAAAAGAGCTCATAATACAATGAACTGGCAAAAGCTGGTTAAGCTAGTATAAAAAAAATTTTTTTTAAGTAACCCTAAAGGAAAAAGAAAAAATAAAAAAAACCCTCAGAACTGTTAAAAGATGAGATACGTACCTAGAAAAGGGATCCTAAGAATTTCTAGACTTCTCCATTAAAACAGGGATTTATTAATAATTATAGTGCAGCAACAGGGCTACAAAGTTTTGATCATGAAGGATATTTGGAAGTGTTTTGGGGGGCAGAAGTTCTAAATAAACACATCTCCAAAGAAGACATACAGCTGACCAACAGGCATGTGAATAGATCCTTAACATCACTAATTATTAGAGAACTACAAGAAGGTATACCACCTCGCATAGATCAGAATGGCCATCATTAAAAAGTCTACAAATAACAAATGTTGGAGAGGGTATGGAGAAAAGAGAACCCTCTTACACTGTTGATTGGAATGTAAATTGGTGCAACTATTATAAAAAAGAACATGGAGGTTCCTCAAAACACTAAAAATACAGTTGCCATATGATCCAGTAAGCCACTCCTGGGCATATATCCTGACAAAACTATAATCCAAAGGGATACAGGCACCCCTATGCTCACAGCAGCACTATTTACAATACCCAAGACATGGAGACAATCTGAAAGCCCATTAACAGATGAATGGTTAAAAAAAAAGATGTGTTGTATATATAAATACCGTGGACTACGACATGGATGGCACGAGAGATTACCATACTAAGCAAAGTAAGTCAGAAAGAGAAGGAGAATACAAATACCATATGATACCACTTATATGTGCAATCTAAAATACAACACAAATAAACAAATCTACGAAACAGAAATAGACTCCAACACAGAGGAAAAGACTTGTGGTTGCCAGAGGAGGGATGGAAAAAGGAAGCACTGGGAGTTTGGAATTAGCAAATGTAAACTAATATATCACAATAAAGTGTGGAAAATTCTTAGAGAGATGGGAATACCAGACCACCTGACCTGCCTCTTGAGAAATCTGTATGCNGAAAAAAAAAATCCCATTACTTTTCTATGCTCTGGCAAACCTTCTTGCATTTCCATCTCTACTCTGGGCTTTGAGTCAAGTAAATGAAATCTTGGCTAGAAAGGAGATATCTTAATTTAGGGTAGTGACCCTTTCTAAAGAGAATCGAAGAGAATGCCAATACTAAATGCTCTGTGTTGTTTAATTTAACCTAAAAGATTTTATATTTTTAGTAACTTTGATTCTATTTGGTTACTTTATCTAAAAAGAAGTTTAAAGTGTTACTCACATTTTGAAGCAACATATCAAAAGAATATTTAAAAATCCGTATCACTAGCAAAACCCACAGAACCCAACTAGAGTCTTAATTAAAAACTTAAGCAGTTTTCCCATCAACTACAAGACTCCACTGGCATAACTGCCCAAGATTCATCCAACAATCATTCAACAGGCATTGATTTAGGACTTACCGTATCCCACAGACCATTATCTACTCAGCCATGGAGAGACAATGATGAGCAAAACATGAACCTGAGTGGAGAAATCTCAAGGACTGCACCCTCCTGTGCCACCACCCTCCTAGACGCAATTAAAAACTGTGCTTCACAATCAGCCCTAGCTCATTTAAACACATTTTCTCCTTGCACTAATACTAATAAATCAGGAAATGTTTACGAATAAGTATCAAAGTATAACCCTTTCCAAATGGCAGTATAATGGCTCTATCTTTATAAATAATCTAGCTGGCTAAAGATTTAACCAGAGTCCTTTGGGAACTTCTGGGCAGTAACACAAGCACAGTGGCCCCCAGAGAGCTGGCTGGAACTGACTCTTCTGGGACTAGAAAAGCCAGCCCAGGGAAGGCCATACAGGGGTCTCATCTGAATGCTTTGGCCAGAGTTAGGCCCCATAGGAAAGACTCCCTATACAAGACTTTGGATCTGAAACAGACCCATAAATAACCTTCATCTGCAGCAGATGTGTATATAAAGTCAGTCACAGAAACACCATTATTTCAAATCAATCTATAAAAATATCACATTTCCGGTCATCTCATAGCCATGAGCCCACCAAGCTGACAAGATTATGAAAATTTATACAATCAGAGCTAGAGTTCAAACAAAATACAACCAGGTTTTACAATCTTTCCTAGACGCATGCTAAGTCTCTTCCCAATCCAGGGATTGAACTTGCGTCTCTTATTTCTCCTGCACCGGGAGATGGGTTCTTTACCATTAGTGCTACCTGGGAAGCCCTCTTTCCTAGATGTGTTGTGCTGTGCTTAGTCGCTCAGTCATGTCTGACTCTTTGCAACCCCACAGACTGTAGCCCACCAGGCTACTCTGTTTTGGGGGATTCTCCAGGCAAGAATACTGGAGTGGGTTGCCATGCCCTTCTCCAGGGGATCTTCCCAACCCAGGGATTGAACCCAGGCCTCCTGCATTGCAGGCCAATTCTTTACCATATGAGCCACACGGAAGCCCAAGAATACTGGAGTGGGTAGCCTATCACTTCTCCAGGGGATCCTCCCGATCCTGAATTGCAGTCAGATTACCAGCTGAAACCACCAGGGAAGCCCACTTTCCCAGATAGTAAAACTTACATTCTTTTCCTACTGAGTTTTAACTTCCCCTAGCTCTATCTTTAAATAATTTAAAAGGCATTTAATTTCATTCAAAGATATAACTAAAGATAAAATTCAAATTCACTGTGAAAAAAAAACTCATATTCTTCACCTCTGGGGCAGCCATCTTCACCTGCCCCAAATCCATCAACAGTTTCTCAGTATCTCATGTAAAAAAAGAGTCCAAATTCTTTATCTAGGTATACCAAGTCTTAGACAAGTTAGTTCCAAGCTAATTTTCCAATTCATTTCTCTCTATATCTCTTCACCCAGCCATCACTCCAGGCAAACTAAACTACTCTCTTACCAAACACACTCTTCACTATACCTTTTTCCATGCCTTTCTCATATCTTCCATCTACTTTAAATTCCCACTGACACTTGTTTTATTTTGGGG
>SJYX01023352.1:78749-89113 GCA_006410675.1 Oreotragus oreotragus | reverse complement strand
ATTGTGCAGTAGTTTGAGCATTCCTTGGCATTGCCTTTCTTTGCGATTGGAATGAAAACTGACCTTTTCCAGTCCTGTGGCCACTGCTGAGTTTTCCAAATTTGCTGACATTCAGTGCAGCACTTTCACAGTGCTGACATGTTGAGTACAGCTGGTATATTGAGTGCAGCACTTTCATAGCATCATCTTTTAGGAGACAATTAAGGAAATATCAAATTGAATGCACTCAAATGAATATCAAACTGAATGCACTCAAGGAATGATCATCAGATAACAAACATAGAAACTTATTTTCTGTAGAATTGTGTACTTTGCAAGGAACTGTCATATAATTTACTTTTTGACTTTGAATTAACAGTTAGATTTTTCATAATAATCCATTAAGTAGTAGCATACAGATTTTCCCCCCCTCTTACTTCTCTCCCTCTCCGCTTTATTTATCCTTTTCTTTTAAGGTGTAAGATAAGACTCTTCCACTTGCATGGGCAGGAAACAGAAGAAGTGGAGCCTTGGATACAGATTTTATGGACTGAGGTCAGTTTATCCACTGCTTGCTGTGTCTAAGGTCAGTCACATCCGTTCATATTCCTCCTTCATGAAAGAAGACTGTCTGGTTTTAGTCACTTTCCACCTTCAGCAGTTACTTTTCTTTTGCCATTTGGAACATAGTTCAGACAGAAAGCACTGAGGGTGAAGATGCTTTGGCCATGTTGCCCTGTGGTTTAATTGGTAGCCTGGTAAATGTTATAGCAGTAGTAGCTTAGATACCCTTATCCACAGGATCATTGAACTTTCATTGTTGTAGTCTTAGCTGGAGTCACAGAGGAGCACAGTGACGATTATATCTCTATTTCCAGAAGAGCAACTTTAGCATAAATCCTTGAATTACTAGACAGTTTGTGAATCGTAAAATGGTGTCGTTTATAGTAGCCATCCACCAGCAATATTCTTCTTTAGCCAGCCACTTGGTTATCAGCTCAACAACTGTGCTCAGTCATATTCCATTCCATTCCATGTGTGCTTAGCTGCTCAGCCATGTCTGACTCTTTACAACCCCATGGCCTGCAGCCCACCAGGCTCCTTCGTCCATGGGATTCTCCAGGCAAGAATACTGGAGTGGGTAGCCATTCCCTTCTCCAGGGGATCTTCCTAGGGATCAACCCCCCACCTCCTGCATTGGCAGGCGGGTTCTTTACCACTCCTGCCACCTGAGAAGCTCAACAATTACTTTGTTGCTAATTATGGTCTTGTTGGGACATGAGGAATTGAAAGTAATTTTGTTTACTTACACCCCTTAAGAGAGAATTCTACAACCAGATTTTTTTTTAAAGAAAAAAAGAGGTGTTTAGAACATAGCTCTTCACTCTGCTATGTACTCTGCACTTGACAGCCCTGATTTCCAAGGTTGCGTCCTGCATAAGTATTTGAGTCAATTTCTCCTTTTACACGTTCTTTTGTTATTCACTTAGAATGTTGAGGGTGTGGATTAACCATGATATCTGCAGTTTGTTTTATCTGTGATTTGGAATTCAGTCATTACCTTTCTCCTCCTCATTAATCCATTCATCAAAAGTTGACGGCATAGATTTGTTGGTTGGAAAAGTTAACTGCTTTCAAATCATGGAGATGACTTCTCTCTATGGCTTCAAATACTAGTTTCAAGTATCAAAGAGTGTCTGGGCTGCCAAAATGCCCTTGAACAATTGAGGTCAGTCCTCTGTGGTAGCTCAGTCTTGTGGTGGTTCTCTGCCTTGACGGGAAGTTATAATGCTGGAGCCAGAACCTCCTTTAGTGAAATCCTAAGTATACATTAGTCAGAAATTAAATAAATCCCATTTGGCAAGGACATGAACAATGTCCTAGTCTTGAATATATTTAAATGCCATAAGTGGTGAAATTTGCAGCTCATTTAATGTGAGGAAATAATTTAAATAATAAACCCCCAAACTTCCAACTCACTGTTATTTTCTTCTGCCACCTTCGATTTCCAGCCAGGAAATAGTGTCATAGAAAAACAATCTTGTGGTTCAGCTCCCTGCTGCAAAAGGAGTACATGCAAGTTATCTTAAACTAATTCCTTCAAATGAATGTCGAACGGATACTGGAAAACCTCTGAGGGAGATCCCATAACTCCTTAGGTAAACTCTAGCAGTGTTTGAATGACCTTGTAGTTAAAAGGTGACTCCCAAAGTTTAAACTGAATTTTCTTGTTGATATCTGAATTTCATCGGTGAGTTTGCTTCTGTGAATATTAGAAATGGGAAAGATCTGTCTTGAGGCTACACGGGAAAGACTTAAAACAACACCTTTATAATTACTACATGACTTCTTAAAAAAAATTGTAGTATAATTGTTTTACAATGATGTGTTAGTTTCTGGCTCTACAATGAAGTGAATCAGCTATACAGATACATATACCCCTTCCCTCTGGGACCTCCCCACCCCCAGCCCCATCCCATCTAGGTCAACACAGAGTGCCGAGCTGAGCCTCCTGTGCTTTACAGCAGGTTCCCACTAGCTATCTCTTTTACACATGGTAGTGCATATATGTCAGTGCTAATCTCCAAATTCGTCCCACCCTCCTCTCCCCCAACTCTGTCCGTGTGTCCCTTCTCTACGTCTGTGTCTCTGTTGCTGCCCTGGAATTATATTGTTTCTTGAAGGAGAAGCTTTAAAAAAAAAAAACAAAACTCACTTTCTTTTAAACATAGGGATAGCTCTTAACTTTGTTCACTTAGGATTCTTGTTAAGTAAATTATGATCTGTACTCTTTCTGTACAGTAACATTTATGATGGTGTATTGGTCTGGAGGCTTTCCTGGTAGCTCAGTGGTAAAGAATCCACCTGCAGTGCAGGAGATGTGGGTTCAATCCCTGGCTCAGGAAGATCTCCTAAAATATGAAATGGCAACCCACTCCAGTATTCTAGCCTGGATAATTCCATAGACAGAGGAGTCTGGCAGACTACAGTCTATGAGGTTGCAAAGAGTGAGACACGACTGAGTATGCACGCATGTGCACATGCGCGTGCACACACACACACACACACACACACTGGTTTGGAAGAGTCTGAGGATACTTTCTATTCTGAAACTTTATAATATTTTTTAGTTATGACTATGAATGATGGGAGTGATTCAGAGAAGCCCAGTTTACCCTAAATGTTCTAGTTTTGCTTCTTAGGCTATAAATAGGGCAGATAAGATTTGGACAAGTCTGTGAACTTTCCACTGGCTTTATTAGAACAGTGTTTTCCACTGGTTATTCCTGAGAGGCAAGGGCAGATGTGACATGAGATCAGCTCAACATAAATACTGTGCATCCTGGGTAAACATAAGCATGGAAGCTGGAATGTGAGAAATGACAGACATTTGTAAGCTTCAAGTAGTTTTGGAGTTCATATAATCTACTTTATATAAAGTAGTTTTTGAGTTCATATAATCTACTATATATATATATANGCCAGCCACTTGATTATCAGCTCAACAACTGTGCTCAGTCACATTCCATTCCATGTGTGCTTAGCTGCTCAGCCATGTCTGACTCTTTACAACCCCATGGCCTGCAGCCCACCAGGCTCCTTCGTCCATGGGATTCTCCAGGCAAGAATACTGGAGTGGGTAGCCATTCCCTTCTCCAGGGGATCTTCCTAGGGATCAACCCCCCACCTCCTGCATTGGCAGGCGGGTTCTTTACCACTCCTGCCACCTGAGAAGCTCAACAATTACTTTGTTGCTAATTATGGTCTTGTTGGGACATGAGGAATTGAAAGTAATTTTGTTTACTTACACCCCTTAAGAGAGAATTCTACAACCAGATTTTTTTTTTTTAAAGAAAAAAAGAGGCGTTTAGAACATAGCTCTGTACTCTGCACTTGACAGCCCTGATTTCCAAGGTTGCGTCCTGCATAAGTATTTGAGTCAATTTCTCCTTTTACACGTTCTTTTGTTATTCACTTAGAATGTTGAGGGTGTGGATTAACCATGATATCTGCAGTTTGTTTTATCTGTGATTTGGAATTCAGTCATTACCTTTCTCCTCCTCATTAATCCATTCATCAAAAGTTGACGGCATAGATTTGTTGGTTGGAAAAGTTAACTGCTTTCAAATCATGGAGATGACTTCTCTCTATGGCTTCAAATACTAGTTTCAAGTATCAAAGAGTGTCTGGGCTGCCAAAATGCCCTTGAACAATTGAGGTCAGTCCTCTGTGGTAGCTCAGTCTTGTGGTGGTTCTCTGCCTTGACGGGAAGTTATAATGCTGGAGCCAGAACCTCCTTTAGTGAAATCCTAAGTATACATTAGTCAGAAATTAAATAAATCCCATTTGGCAAGGACATGAACAATGTCCTAGTCTTGAATATATTTAAATGCCATAAGTGGTGAAATTTGCAGCTCATTTAATGTGAGGAAATAATTTAAATAATAAACCCCCAAACTTCCAACTCACTGTTATTTTCTTCTGCCACCTTCGATTTCCAGCCAGGAAATAGTGTCATAGAAAAACAATCTTGTGGTTCAGCTCCCTGCTGCAAAAGGAGTACATGCAAGTTATCTTAAACTAATTCCTTCAAATGAATGTCGAACGGATACTGGAAAACCTCTGAGGGAGATCCCATAACTCCTTAGGTAAACTCTAGCAGTGTTTGAATGACCTTGTAGTTAAAAGGTGACTCCCAAAGTTTAAACTGAATTTTCTTGTTGATATCTGAATTTCATCGGTGAGTTTGCTTCTGTGAATATTAGAAATGGGAAAGATCTGTCTTGAGGCTACACGGGAAAGACTTAAAACAACACCTTTATAATTACTACATGACTTCTTAAAAAAAATTGTAGTATAATTGTTTTACAATGATGTGTTAGTTTCTGGCTCTACAATGAAGTGAATCAGCTATACAGATACATATACCCCTTCCCTCTGGGACCTGCCCACCCCCAGCCCCATCCCATCTAGGTCAACACAGAGTGCCGAGCTGAGCCTCCTGTGCTTTACAGCAGGTTCCCACTAGCTATCTCTTTTACACATGGTAGTGCATATATGTCAGTGCTAATCTCCAAATTCGTCCCACCCTCCTCTCCCCCAACTCTGTCCGTGTGTCCCTTCTCTACGTCTGTGTCTCTGTTGCTGCCCTGGAATTATATTGTTTCTTGAAGGAGAAGCTTTAAAAAAAAAAAACAAAACTCACTTTCTTTTAAACATAGGGATAGCTCTTAACTTTGTTCACTTAGGATTCTTGTTAAGTAAATTATGATCTGTACTCTTTCTGTACAGTAACATTTATGATGGTGTATTGGTTTGGAGGCTTTCCTGGTAGCTCAGTGGTAAAGAATCCACCTGCAGTGCAGGAGATGTGGGTTCAATCCCTGGCTCAGGAAGATCTCCTAAAATATGAAATGGCAACCCACTCCAGTATTCTAGCCTGGATAATTCCATAGACAGAGGAGTCTGGCAGACTACAGTCTATGAGGTTGCAAAGAGTGAGACACGACTGAGTATGCACGCATGTGCACATGCGCGTGCACACACACACACACACACACACACTGGTTTGGAAGAGTCTGAGGATACTTTCTATTCTGAAACTTTATAATATTTTTTAGTTATGACTATGAATGATGGGAGTGATTCAGAGAAGCCCAGTTTACCCTAAATGTTCTAGTTTTGCTTCTTAGGCTATAAATAGGGCAGATAAGATTTGGACAAGTCTGTGAACTTTCCACTGGCTTTATTAGAACAGTGTTTTCCACTGGTTATTCCTGAGAGGCAAGGGCAGATGTGACATGAGATCAGCTCAACATAAATACTGTGCATCCTGGGTAAACATAAGCATGGAAGCTGGAATGTGAGAAATGACAGACATTTGTAAGCTTCAAGTAGTTTTGGAGTTCATATAATCTACTTTATATAAAGTAGTTTTTGAGTTCATATAATCTACTATATATATATATACATATACACACACATACATACATACATACACACTCCCTCCTTAGATAAACTTATTCATCCTCGAGGCTTCATCTACCATTTATATGTTATAGATTCCCAGAGTTTTTGTTTTTGCTCAAACCCCTCTTCTGAGAGTGTTAATACTTGAATTTTTATGCATAGCCCATACTCAACACATCCAAGATCCAATTCTCCACTCAAGCCTGCCCTTTCTCTATCTTAGTGAATGGGGTATATATGTGTGTGTTAAGTCAGTCGTGTCAGATTCTTTGCGACTGTAAGGACTGTAGCCCTCCAAACTCCTCTGTCCATGGGATTCTCCAGGCAAGAATACTAGAGTGCGTTGCCATGCCCTCCTCCAGGGGATCTTCCTGACCCAGAGATCGAATTTGTGTCTCATGTCTCCTGCACTGGCAGGTAGATTCTTTACCACTAGCACCACCTGAGCACCACCATTTATCTCTTCTTAAGCAAGAGATCATTTTCTGTTTCATATACCTGTGTCAGTTTGGATGAGGTTTGACTCTGTTACAGAAATTTCCTTTTAGCAGTGGCTTAAACAATTTGGAGGGCTTCCCAGGTGGTGCTAGTGGTAAAGAACCTATCTGCCAAGGCAGGAGATATAAGAGACACAGGTTCGATCCCTGGGTCAGGAAGATCCTCTGGAGGAGGCTATGGCAAGTCTCTCCAGTGTTCTTGCCTGGAGAATTCCCATGGACAGAGGAGCCTGGTGTGCTGTAGTCCATAGGGTCACCAAGAGTCAGACACGAATGAAGCAACTTAGCATGTATGCTTGTAAAAAATAATGGAAGTTGATTCTAATTGCACATAAAAATCTAAGCTGGCACTTACAGACTAATATATGCTCTATAACTTGAGGGACAAGTGTTCCTTGTATCTTATTGCCTTGTCATAGATGGTGGCATCTAAGTTCCAGACAGCAGGTTAGAGGAAGGGAGAAAGGACAGGGCAAATGGCATGTGTGTTTCCTGTCATCATGAGGATTTCCAGAAGCTGCTAGATGAACACTTTTGCCTAGCACCCCAGGGACCTAGTTATATGACTCCATCTCTGCAAAGAAGTTGCTGACTCCATCCTGGGAAGCCATGTGCCAAGCTCAAAATTGGTGACTCTGTCACCACTGGAAAAAAAGGAAAATGGGTATTGGGGGACCACATTGTGGTCTTTTAAAAATCCATGAACACACTTCTGATCATTCATAGATCACCATCAGCTCCTCCATATGAAAGGTAACCCCCAAATTCCATCAAGTTACTCATCCAACGCACAGTCCTTGATTTCTATGCATGCCTGGTGTCCTCCTCCAGGGCCAGATGCAGCTTCCTGCAGTTTGGTAACTCATCTAAAAGACATTTTGTTCACCCCATGAGCACTCATATCCTAATAGTAGAAAAGCAGTAGAATAACTACTATAAAGCTTCCCATTCAGAAAAGAGGAAGGGACTTCCCTGGTGATCCAGTGGTTAGGACTCTCTGGCTTTGATCTCTGGTCAGGGAACTAGATCTCACATGGAACAGCTGAAGATCCTGCTAAGATCCACATCTAAGACTTGGTATAGTCAAATAAATTGAAAAAGGAAAAGAGGAAAATGAGAAAGGTGTAGAAATCACTATGTACAGCAGTTATCTAATTCTGCCCAACAGGAATTATGAAGACAGCCTAGCCAAAAATACGCAAATTAAGAGGTCCATAGGTTTGGTAGTTAGAAGTCATTGGTGGCTTCAATTGTAAACAAAATACCTGCAATGCAGGGGACTTGGGTTCCAGAAGGGAATGGATACCCACTCTAGTATTCTTGCCTGGAGAATCCCATGAACAAAGAAATCTGGTGGGCTACAATCCATGGGGTTGCAAAGAGTTGGAAATGACTGAATGAAGCACAAAAGCACTTTCACTTTTCACTTGAGACCTTGAAACAAAGCAAGGGCAGTTAAGGTGGTGAGTTGGTGGCATGAAACCCTCCTGTAGTGTATCTAGGAGAATAGGGCTGTAACCAAGCAAGTTTGAGCCTGGTTATAAAGAGAATAAGAGGTCAGAATGGAGATGAGGAAGTTGAAATTCACTCAAAGTCTCAGTTTTTTGTTTTTTTTTTTTTTTAAAGAAGATAGAATTTAAACTGTAAGACACTCAGAAAGGTGTCATCTCTTTCTGCTCTGTCCCTCTCTTAGCTCTGGATCAGTTGATGTGCTCCATCATGGCAGGTGGCACTGACTGGGAATTCAGATTTTTTTCCTTCCTCTCTCCAGGTAGGTGAAGAGTTGAAAAGAAGAGCCTTGGCCAAAGCTTGGAGAATTTAGGGACCATGGAAGAAAAAGAGAAAGGTTTTGCTATCCCAGAATATTTTTTTACAGCCTTCTTTTGTAACCAGATCAATTAAATGACTACTGTTGTACAGGCTTCCCTGGTGGTACTAGTGGTGAGGAGCCCAGTTGCCAATGCAGGAAATGTAAGAGATGCAGGTTCAATCACTCGGTCAGGAAGATCACCTGGAGGAGGTCATGGCAACTCATTCAAGTGTTCTTGCCTGGAGAATTTCATGGACAGAGGAGCCTTTCAGGCTACAGACCATAGGATAGCAGAGTGGGCCGTGAATGAAGCAACTTAGCATGCACATATGTGCAAGGCACTGTGGCTGACATCAGTACAACGAGCGTTCCCTGAAAAAAAAGAAATTATCTTTGTCACTCAAACTCTACTGAAATCAGGTATGATGATGACTCATTTATGATCCTACTACAGTGGCCTGTATAGGGAAATTCTCTTAGGATTTGGTAGCAGCCACAGTCTTGTCTTTTCTGAGAAACTTTGCTTGTTTTGTGTTATTGGATGGCAATACTAGATAGCATCCTTAGTCACCTCCCACGTGCTAAGCACTGTGCCAAACACCTCGTCTGCGTTTTCATAGGATGTTCCCATGATGTGTCTTTAAAGGCACACTGTTGTAATTCTACTGATGAGGTGAAGTAACAGGTTTTTTTTTTTTTTTTTTGCTACTAGTAAGCTTAGAGCTCGGTATTAAGCTGAATCACAGCAGCTGCACTGACCTCACCTTTTGTCTTTGTTTAGCGTAAAAGACATTTATTTTACCTTAGGTAATAATAAAAATGCTTAGGCACTCAAATAGGAAGACTTTAAGGCTTCTGACATATTTTATGTATATATTATATTGTATAAAATGTATGTATAAATATGACTATTTTTCATGTTTTCTTGAAACTTATCTTTCAGAATAGTTATATTCATTATACTTAAGTGATTAAAACACTTAAAAACAAGGTAAAAATAAATGAATTTTACATTCAATTGCGTTTATCTATGCACTGGACAAGGAAATGGTGACCCACTCCAGTGTTCTTGCCTGGAGAATCCCAGGGATGGGGGAGCCCGGTGGGCTGCCGTCTCTTGGGGTCGCACAGAGTCGGACACGACTGAAGCGACTTAGCAGCAGCAGCAGCAACATGGACATTGTATAATTATGAGTTGAGTTCCTAAGTTGGATCTTAGCCTATTGATATTTTCACTAATGAAATGATGACACAAACATCTACTATAATTCATGCACCCTTAACTCAAGTTTTTGTCTCTTTATACATATAACATTTGCAACCATATAATACATTTTACAGTTATGTTTTTGGGAGACAACTAGTAAAAAGATAAATATTCAGAAAGCAATTTGGAACAGACAATTGAGAAAAAATTGCTTTGTATATTAATTTTCCTGGTAAAGTTTTAGTCTGGAGAAAGTGTTTCTGTGATTCTAGACTTTGAATATTTCTTTGTTGTTACAATATGGAATTATGAAGTAGGTTTTTTTTTTTTTTAACCTATGCATTTAAAATAGCACTTTGGCCTTGATGCTTATGTTCTGTAGAATTTCCATCCAGAAATTTTAATGAAAGATTTCAGAATGCAACCTTTAGATGACTTCCAGGCTGTTTATATGCAAACAACTTACCTGGCCAACTGTGATTTGCCAATTTGCATAAATGTGATTTACCACCTAAGACTTTAGGAATCTAATCTTAATTTCCTTAATTGATATTTAATTTTGACACATTTATAGGAATGATGAAAACTGACCTTTTCCAGTCCTGTGGCCACTGCTGAGTTTCCCAAATTTGCTGGCATACTGAGTGCAGCACTTTCACAGCATCATCCTTCAGGATTTGAAACAGCTCAACTGGAATGCCATCACCTCCACTAGCTTTGTTCATAGTGATGCTTTCTAAGGCCCACTCAGCTTCACATTCCAAGATGTCTGGCTCTAGATGAGTGATCACATCATCATGATTTTCTGGGTTGTGAAGATCTTTTTTGTACAGTTCTTCCATGCATTCTTGCCACCTTTTCTTAATATCTTCTGCTTCTGTTAGGTCCATACCATTTCTGT
>SJYX01023352.1:55661-75546 GCA_006410675.1 Oreotragus oreotragus | reverse complement strand
AGTATATTCAAAAGCAGAGACATTACTTTGCCGACTAAGGTCCGTCTAGTCAAGGCTATGGTTTTTCCAGTGGTCATGTATGGATGTGAGAGTTGGACTGTGAAGAAGGCTGAGCGCCAAAGAATTGATGCTTTTGAACTGTGGTGTTGGAGAAGACTCTTGAGAGTCCCTTGGACTGCAAGGAGATCCAACCAGTCCATTCTGAAGGAGATCAGCCCTGGGATTTCTTTGGAAGGAATGATGCTAAAGCTGAAACTCCAGTACTTTGGCCACCTCATGCGAAGAATTGACTCATTGGAAAAGACTCTGATGCTGGGAGGGATTGGAGGCAGGAGGAGAAGGGGATGACCGAGGATGAGATGGCTGGATGGCATCACAGACTCGATGGACGTGAGTCTGAGTGAACTCCAGGAGTTGGTGATGAACAGGGAGGCCTGGCATGCTGCTATTCATGGGGTCGCACAGAGTCGGACACGACTGAGTGACTGAACTGAACTGAACTGATAGGAATGATTTATAAGATAGAATGCTTTCTCATATTAATTGTTAGTCATAGGCTAACTGAGGATGAATAACATTTTCAAATTTCAACATTAGACGAATTATACTTTTGGGATTTGATAATAGAGATAACTGCCTTGACTCTAGGATTTTCCCAATTTAAAGTCATTGGGAGATTTTTCTCAATTTAGAATAAATTGGAAGATATGTGCACTTCATTGGGTTATAAATATTTAGTACAACAACATCAGTTAACCACTGGTTTACAGGGTGGAAGATCTTTAAAGATCCCCAAATTATAATTCCAGAATGAAATGACTCGTCACTCAGATCACTGTTTATTAACAAATGTGTAAATAGCTTTTCATTTTCTTTGAAATAGAAGTAAAATATATGAATAGCTTGTTTCATTAATATTAGAGTACCCTCTATATGCAAGGCAAAGTGTTAGTTCTTTGGGGATAAAATGATACATCAAACTTAAAATTTGAGTTTGATACATCAAACTTAAAGAGGTGTCAGTTTAATGAAGAAAATTAGACATGTTCTACAAAATACATAAAGCCCTATTATAGGAGGTGATAAAGTGCCCTCAGAGTTAAGAATTTATATATCTTGACTCTTCCCAAATATTTTCTCCACTCACTTCTACCAAGTCATGGTGAATTTTTCTTTACACTGCTTAACAACACTTTGTGCCTATCCTGTTTTTCAGTCACTTTCAGTTGGCAAATATGGTGACCAAATGTGAAGCTTGCATCTTGTGTTCAGTGCAGCAAATACCTTCTTCCCTTCCCACAGCACCAGCCAGGCTTAGGCTCCAAAGACCCTATTTCCTTTTAATGGCTGAGTAATACTCCATGGATGAAACTGGAACCGATTATACAGAGTGAAGTAAGCCAGAAAGAAAAACACCAATACGGTATACTNAGAGTTGACTCATTGGAAAAGACTCTGATGCTGGGAGGGACTGGGGGCAGGAGGAGAAGGGGACGACCGAGGATGAGATGGCTGGATGGCATCACGGACTTGATGGACGTGAGTCTGAGTGAACTCCGAGAGTTGGTGATGGACAGGGAGGCCTGGCATGCTGCGATTCATGGGGTCGCAAAGAGTCAGACACGACTGAGCGATTGAAATGAACTGAAGAGGGGAAAAAAAAAAAAGGCACAAAGCTCATAAAAAAAAAGGAAGAAAAACTGTCTTAATTTAGTGGTGACATGACTGTATCTTTAAAAAAATAAAATCAACACATAGGATTAAAATAACTAGATATCATCTGGAAAAAATTTTAATTGGGTACACACTTCACAAATTATGAAGTACAAAGTAAAGTCGCTCAGTTGTGTCTGACTCTTTGTGATCCCATGGACTGTAGCCTACCAGGCTCCTCCGTCCATGGAATTTTCCAGGCAAGAATTCTGGAGTGGGTTGCCATTTCCTTCTCCATCAGAAATTACACCCCAAAGAAAAAGAGATAAAAAAAAAAAAAAGAAATTACACCCCAAAAAAGTTTTAAATAGATCACTAAATCACAAGAGGACGAGAAGCAGCCATGGGACAATTATAATATGAATGGAGAAAGACTTTCAAATTACAAAATATCTAGAAGTATAAGAACTGATAAATATAACAATAACAAAAACACTTATGCATGACAAAAACTCTAAGCAAAGATAAAAGGCAAATGACAAATTGGGAAAAAATATTTGTGATTCATATCACAAAGGTTTAATACAGAAAGATTCTAGAGGGGAAGAAAATAGATAATAGCTATGGGTTAGAAAAAGAAATATCCAGAGCTCTCAAACATATGAAAAGGTTCTTAACCTCATCTCTAATGAAAGAATGAAAATTTAAAGCACCCTGAAATACCATGTTTATCAATCAAGTTGGCAAAGATCAAACACCTTTTTAACCACCTCATTGATGAAGATGTAGAGAAACAAGCACTTTGTTTTTTTTTCTTTTAAAATTGTTTATTTTGTACTTGGGTAGAGCTGATTAAAATGTGATGGTTTCAGGTGAACAGCGAAGGGACTCAGCAATGCATACACATGGATCCATTCTCCCTCAAACTTGCCCAGGCTGCCAGGTAACACTGAGCAGAGTTCCATGTGCTATACAGTAGGGCCTTGTCGGTTATCCATTTTAAATATAGCAGTGTGTACAAGTCCATCCCAAACTCCCTAACCATCCATTCTTCCCTTCCTTCCCTTGGCAATCATTCTCTGTGAGTCTGAGAAACAGGCACTTTTATACATTACTAGTTTATACTTTTATTCATTGCTGTTTGGAGTTTGTACACACGCATGAAGAATCGATGCTTTTGAACTGTGGTGTTGGAGAAGACTCTTGAGAGTCCCTTGGACTGCAAGGAGATCCAACCAGTCCATTCTGAAGGAAATCAACCCTGGGATTTCTTTGGAAGGAATGATGCTAAAGCTGAAACTCCAGTACTTTGGCCACCTCATGTGAAGAGTTGACTCATTGGAAAAGACTCTGATGCTGGGAGGGATTGGGGGCAGGAGGAGAAGGGAACGACAGAGGATGAGATGGCTGGATGGCATCACGGACTCGATGGATGTGAGTCCAAGTGAACTCCGGGAGATGGTGATGGATAGGGAGGCCTGGCGTGCTGCAATTCATGGGGTCACAAAGAGTCGGACACGACTGAGCAACTGAACTGAACTGAACTGATGGTACACAGTACAAACTCTAGGGAAAGCAGTTTGATATCCATCAAGATTACAATGGCACGTAGCTTTTAACCCAGCATTACACTTTTAAGAACTTTGTCCTTGAAGTATAGTGCTCCAGAGTAAAAGAAGTTTATTTAAAGTAGTCTTTTTCGAAATCCTAAAAAATCCAAAGTAATGTAAATGCTGAGCAGCAGGGGACTCGTTAAATAAATTAAGGTACATTGGTATTAGAATTCTATGGCAGCCCTTAGACAGAAGGAAACAGGAGGGAAAGACCCTGATGCTGGGAAAATTTGAGGGCAGGAGGAGAAGGGGACGACAGAGGATGAGATGGTTGTATGGTATCATCAACTCAATGGACATGAGTTTGCGCAAACTCCAGGAGATAGTGAAGGACAGGGAAACCTGGCATGCTACAGTCCATGGTGTTGCAAAGAGTCGGACATGACTGAGTGAACAACAAAAAAAGACGGGGAAAGTATATGTGTTCATCTGTAATAGTGATCATGAAGGTATATATACATGTATGTTTGTATCTTTGGAGAAGGCAATGGCACCCCACTCCAGTACTCTTGCCTGGAAAATCCATGGATGGAGGAGCCTGGTAGGCTGCGGTCCATGGGGTCGCTAGAGTCGGATACGACTGAGTGACTTCACTTTCGCTTTTTACTTTCATGCATTGGAGAAGGAAATGGCAACCCACTCCAGTGTTCTTGCCTGGAGAATCCCAGGGATGGTGGAGCCTGGTGGGCTGCTGTCTATGGGGTCGCACAGAGTTGGACACAACTGAAGCGACTTAGCAGCAGCAGCAGCATGTATGTATCTTATTTATTTTAAAAAGTGTATTTGGCTGCACACGCAGCATGCAGGATCTAAATTCTACAACCAGGGATTGAATTCAGGCTGTGTCCTAAGCACTGGAGCCACCAGGGAGTTCCCCAGGATATATTATTAACTTGGTAAAGCAAGAAGCATAACAGGAGCTTCCCCGATGATTCAGTAGTAAAGAATCTGCCTGCCAATGCAGAAGACACAGGTTTGATCCCTGATCTGGGAATAATATGCCATGAAGCGACTAAGCCCATGTGCCACAGCTATTGAGCCTAAGCTCCAGAGTCCATGCTCTGCAATAAGAGAAGATACCGCAGTGAGAAACCCACGCACAGCCTGTCTCTTATACACATCTAGATGTGTATAAGAGACAGGAGTTGACTCATTGGAAAAGACTCTGATGCTGGGAGGGACTGGGGGCAGGAGGAGAAGGGGACGACCGAGGATGAGATGGCTGGATGGCATCACGGACTTGATGGACGTGAGTCTGAGTGAACTCCGAGAGTTGGTGATGGACAGGGAGGCCTGGCATGCTGCGATTCATGGGGTCGCAAAGAGTCAGACACGACTGAGCGATTGAAATGAACTGAAGAGGGGAAAAAAAAAAAAGGCACAAAGCTCATAAAAAAAAAGGAAGAAAAACTGTCTTAATTTAGTGGTGACATGACTGTATCTTTAAAAAAATAAAATCAACACATAGGATTAAAATAACTAGATATCATCTGGAAAAAATTTTAATTGGGTACACACTTCACAAATTATGAAGTACAAAGTAAAGTCGCTCAGTTGTGTCTGACTCTTTGTGATCCCATGGACTGTAGCCTACCAGGCTCCTCCGTCCATGGAATTTTCCAGGCAAGAATTCTGGAGTGGGTTGCCATTTCCTTCTCCATCAGAAATTACACCCCAAAGAAAAAGAGATAAAAAAAAAAAAAAGAAATTACACCCCAAAAAAGTTTTAAATAGATCACTAAATCACAAGAGGACGAGAAGCAGCCATGGGACAATTATAATATGAATGGAGAAAGACTTTCAAATTACAAAATATCTAGAAGTATAAGAACTGATAAATATAACAATAACAAAAACACTTATGCATGACAAAAACTCTAAGCAAAGATAAAAGGCAAATGACAAATTGGGAAAAAATATTTGTGATTCATATCACAAAGGTTTAATACAGAAAGATTCTAGAGGGGAAGAAAATAGATAATAGCTATGGGTTAGAAAAAGAAATATCCAGAGCTCTCAAACATATGAAAAGGTTCTTAACCTCATCTCTAATGAAAGAATGAAAATTTAAAGCACCCTGAAATACCATGTTTATCAATCAAGTTGGCAAAGATCAAACACCTTTTTAACCACCTCATTGATGAAGATGTAGAGAAACAAGCACTTTGTTTTTTTTTCTTTTAAAATTGTTTATTTTGTACTTGGGTAGAGCTGATTAAAATGTGATGGTTTCAGGTGAACAGCGAAGGGACTCAGCAATGCATACACATGGATCCATTCTCCCTCAAACTTGCCCAGGCTGCCAGGTAACACTGAGCAGAGTTCCATGTGCTATACAGTAGGGCCTTGTCGGTTATCCATTTTAAATATAGCAGTGTGTACAAGTCCATCCCAAACTCCCTAACCATCCATTCTTCCCTTCCTTCCCTTGGCAATCATTCTCTGTGAGTCTGAGAAACAGGCACTTTTATACATTACTAGTTTATACTTTTATTCATTGCTGTTTGGAGTTTGTACACACGCATGAAGAATCGATGCTTTTGAACTGTGGTGTTGGAGAAGACTCTTGAGAGTCCCTTGGACTGCAAGGAGATCCAACCAGTCCATTCTGAAGGAAATCAACCCTGGGATTTCTTTGGAAGGAATGATGCTAAAGCTGAAACTCCAGTACTTTGGCCACCTCATGTGAAGAGTTGACTCATTGGAAAAGACTCTGATGCTGGGAGGGATTGGGGGCAGGAGGAGAAGGGAACGACAGAGGATGAGATGGCTGGATGGCATCACGGACTCGATGGATGTGAGTCCAAGTGAACTCCGGGAGATGGTGATGGATAGGGAGGCCTGGCGTGCTGCAATTCATGGGGTCACAAAGAGTCGGACACGACTGAGCAACTGAACTGAACTGAACTGATGGTACACAGTACAAACTCTAGGGAAAGCAGTTTGATATCCATCAAGATTACAATGGCACGTAGCTTTTAACCCAGCATTACACTTTTAAGAACTTTGTCCTTGAAGTATAGTGCTCCAGAGTAAAAGAAGTTTATTTAAAGTAGTCTTTTTCGAAATCCTAAAAAATCCAAAGTAATGTAAATGCTGAGCAGCAGGGGACTCGTTAAATAAATTAAGGTACATTGGTATTAGAATTCTATGGCAGCCCTTAGACAGAAGGAAACAGGAGGGAAAGACCCTGATGCTGGGAAAATTTGAGGGCAGGAGGAGAAGGGGACGACAGAGGATGAGATGGTTGTATGGTATCATCAACTCAATGGACATGAGTTTGCGCAAACTCCAGGAGATAGTGAAGGACAGGGAAACCTGGCATGCTACAGTCCATGGTGTTGCAAAGAGTCGGACATGACTGAGTGAACAACAAAAAAAGACGGGGAAAGTATATGTGTTCATCTGTAATAGTGATCATGAAGGTATATATACATGTATGTTTGTATCTTTGGAGAAGGCAATGGCACCCCACTCCAGTACTCTTGCCTGGAAAATCCATGGATGGAGGAGCCTGGTAGGCTGCGGTCCATGGGGTCGCTAGAGTCGGATACGACTGAGTGACTTCACTTTCGCTTTTTACTTTCATGCATTGGAGAAGGAAATGGCAACCCACTCCAGTGTTCTTGCCTGGAGAATCCCAGGGATGGTGGAGCCTGGTGGGCTGCTGTCTATGGGGTCGCACAGAGTTGGACACAACTGAAGCGACTTAGCAGCAGCAGCAGCATGTATGTATCTTATTTATTTTAAAAAGTGTATTTGGCTGCACACGCAGCATGCAGGATCTAAATTCTACAACCAGGGATTGAATTCAGGCTGTGTCCTAAGCACTGGAGCCACCAGGGAGTTCCCCAGGATATATTATTAACTTGGTAAAGCAAGAAGCATAACAGGAGCTTCCCCGATGATTCAGTAGTAAAGAATCTGCCTGCCAATGCAGAAGACACAGGTTTGATCCCTGATCTGGGAATAATATGCCATGAAGCAACTAAGCCCATGTGCCACAGCTATTGAGCCTAAGCTCCAGAGTCCATGCTCTGCAATAAGAGAAGATACCGCAGTGAGAAACCCACGCACAGCAACTAGAGAGTAGCCCCTCGCTCTCTGTAACTAGAGGAAAGCCCACACAGCAATGAAGACCCAGCACAGCCAAACATAAATAAAATTACTTTTTTAAAAAAGATGCATAACATTGCTATGATACTAACCATTTATATAAAAATGTGGGCAGTGTTTTTGTATTTCTTGGATATATATAAAATATCTCAGGAAGGATTTACAAAAACATCTTAGCTGCTTCTGGAAAGCGTAATTAGATATCTGAAGGGTAGGGTTGGGGAAGAGATTTTTCATTATATATTCCTTTAAACTTTTAAAATTGAACCATGTGAATGTTTATTATTCAGATGATAATTATTTTAAATAGTAAGGTAGAATATAAAATAATTTCATCTACAATTGTTAGCTGAAATTATTCAGCTGACTTGTTAACACACTGAAAAAAATTATAAAAACATATATATGGCCTAATCTCACTTTTTTTTTAATGTATGCTGCTGCTGCTAAGTCACTTCAGTCGTGTCCGACTCTGTGTGACCCCATAGATGGCAGCCCAACAGGCTCCCCCATCCCTGGGATTCTCCAGGCAAGAATACTGGAGTGGGTTGCCATTTCCTTCTCCAATGCATGAAAGAGAAAAGTGAAAGTGAGTCGCTCAGTCTGTCCGACTGTTAGCGACCCCATGGACTGCAGCCCACCAGGCTACTCCGTCCATTGGCTTTTCCAGGCAAGAGTACTGGGGTGGGGTGCCGTTGCCTTCCCCGTTTTAATGTATAGTTGTTCTTAAAAAGGACAAGACCAATATATACTGAAATATTAACCATGGTTACCTCCAGGTTTGTGGTATATGATTGATTTTTATTTCTTTTCTTTGGGGTTATCTGTATTTTTAAGCTCTTTTACAATGAAAAGATATTCATTTTGTAACAAGAAATAAAAATTATTAAGAAAGCCCCACAAATACATGGTTTACCATCTCAGCTGGGCAGCTATTGCTCTTTAATGATCCTGTTACTCATACTGAGTCAGTTCATCCTTCCAACAGATAGAAATTGCCATGTGCTAGGCCCAGTGCAAGAAGATATAAATAAGGTGGCTTATTTCAATGACAGGCGTTCCAAACCCTTGCCATGTTCCCCATGGCCTCTGTCACATTCCCCATCATCTCCTTTGCAGACTACCTTGTTTCTGCTTCACAAAGAAAACTGGCATGAACTCCCCAGGGCTTTCCTCTTTCCTGCCTCCAAACTTCTTCATGTTTCAGCCAGATTCACATTGTTCTTTCTGCCTCAAAGGAAGACAGAGCTTTCCATTTTCCTTCTAGGCTCTTGAGACCATGTTGCCCTCTGTACCTTATTTTATCAGTGATGTCCTCCTTCATATATTACAAATTTCTGCCTAACCTCTAACTTCTCCTCAATGAAACATATTAAAATATTTGCAATCTGGAATGCTGAGCATCTTTCCTTTCCTCTATATATCCCTACATCCTCTTTTCCCCTTAACCTCCCAAATTCTTGCAGAACTACCCCATAGTGTCTGATGTGTGTTTGCCTATAGTTCATAGCTCAGCTGATTTGCGTTTGATTAATGTGCCTCTAATCTACTGAAACATTTCTTCCTAAATGTTTCTGTTAGGCTGCAAATAATAGAGCATCCAACTGTCAGTGGTCTATACTTTTAAAAGAGCTCTTGAGAAAAGAAACCAGGGCAGGAGTGGGAGCAGGAAGGCCAGCTGAAGACCACTAAAGTTATCCACTTGAGAGAGGAAGGTGGCGGCAGCAGAGGAGAACGAAAGTGCCAGATTCTGGCTGCATTTGGAAAATACAGCTAACAGGAGTTCCTGATGGAAAAGCTGCTGCTGCTGCTGCTAAGTCACTTCAGTTGTGTCCGACTCTGTGTGACCCCATAGATGGCAGCNAGTTATCCACTTGAGAGAGGAAGGTGGCGGCAGCAGAGGAGAACGAAAGTGCCAGATTCTGGCTGCATTTGGAAAATACAGCTAACAGGAGTTCCTGATGGAAAAGCTGCTGCTGCTGCTGCTAAGTCACTTCAGTTGTGTCCGACTCTGTGTGACCCCATAGATGGCAGCCCACCAGGCTCCCCCATCCCTGGGATTCTCCAGGCAAGAATACTGGAGTGGGTTGCCATTTCCTTCTCCAGTGCATGAAAGAGAAAAGTGAAAGTGAAGTCACTCAGTCTGTCCGACTGTTAGCGACCCTATGGACTGCAGCCCACCAGGCTACTCCGTCCATTGGATTTTCCAGGCAAGAGTACTGGGGTGGGGTGCCATTGCCTTCCCCGGATGGAAAAGCTGTGGGGTATAAATTAAAGAGAGGAATCAAGAATAACTCCTCGGTTTGGGCCCTGAGCAATCAGAGTCACAGGAATACGATTCACCCATGGGAAGGACTTTTAATTAAGGAAATAATTAATAGATCAACTTTATTTTTATTGATGTATAGTTAATTTACAATTACTAACTATAGTTAGTTTCAAGTACACAGCAAAGTGATTCAGTCATACATATATATGTATTCTTTTTTGGATTATCTTCTAATATAGGTTATTATAAGATACTGAGTATAGTTCCCTATGTTATACTCAGGAATTCAATTTTAATACGTTAACTTTGAGATTCCTGTTAGATCTTCCAAGTGCAGATGAGGAATGGATAGCCAGGTGTGACATTCAAGACTGAGGTCTAGACTGAAGATAAATTGGGAGTTGGAGCTTCCTTGGTGGTCCAGTGGTTAAGACTCTGCCAGTACCACAGTGTGGGTTTGCTCCCTGGTCAGGGAACTAAGATCCCACATGCTAAGGCAACCAAAAGATTTTTTAAAAGAAGATCCTGCAGGTCACAGTGAAGATCAAAGATCCCATGTGCCACACTAAGCCCAGGTGAAGCCAAGTCAATAAATATATACTTTAATAAAACAATTAGGTCTGGGTGAAAAGAAAAGACAGAAGGGAGTACCACATATTTTTGTGCTGAAGTGAATTATTTAGGAGAGGACAACTGATTAGCAGGAGATGAGATAATTTCAGGAACAATCATTAAACAGTTAACAGGGGAGGAGACCATGGTGCCAAGGTCTTGCTTTAGATAAGAGCAGAGACACTACATACGTGAGACAGGAGGGGAGGCAGAGTCCAGGCAGAGAGGCAGGTAGGACCGAAGACATGGTGGGCAGAAGAGGAGGCGTTCTTGCGAAACTGCTTTTATTTTTCTGTGAAACGAGAAGTAAAGCTTTCAGCTCAGAGTGAGGAAGGGGAGAGGTGTGGGATATTTGGGAAAGGAGGTGCAATGTAGTCATTTCAGAGTGTGGGAAAGTAAACCAACGAGGGCCATGCAGAGGGCAGTGCTGAGAGCCCACTGGAGATTCATGACCATAAACTGAGTGACAACAGCTAGCACCGTTATTTTTGTCTGGTGTGTCAAGCTGGACAGAACCAGGGTTTTGCCAGGCAGGTGGTCCCAGATACAAGGAAGTGAGGAATCTATACAAAGGGGTGATATAGTGATAGACTATGAAATCTAATGTAGGTAGGAAAGATGTGAGAATATAAAGGCTGTGATGAACAGTGGGAAAGTAGATTGGAGGTAAGAGCAGGGGCAAAGAAATGTTCAGATGGGTTTATTAGGGTTATTATTAAAGAAGCCGGAAGGGAAAGTGGTGTTGATCAGGGAACAGCATGTTTGAAATTAAAAGTTCAGCAGTGCTGCTGTTATTTGGTGATGCAAAGGTCCAGGGTACCCATATGGCAGTAGGGTGGAGAGGGATGTGGTTGGAGGGTTTCAACAAGGATACGGAATTCACTGAAAATGTTAGCAGGAATGCGGTGGGGGTAGAGCACTGTGTGTCAGCTGCTAGAATCTCCAGGGAGTCGGGGGTGGGGTGGCTAAGACAAGAGAGATGTGGCAGAATACAGTAACAAGCAAGCCGAGGTATAGTCTGATGGCAGGTACTTCAGAGGAGCTGGGGGCCGATGGGAGAAAGTCTTACTTGGGTAGTAATTCTCCAGGTGTGGGGAGACCTGCTGTGTTACGAAGTCTACTCTTTAGGGCCTCAATAAGCTCCCTTCTCTCCTTCGCCTCTGAGAGGCCATCCACAGTGGGATTTATTCAGGGTGATGGAGTCATAAGGAAACCAGGGAACTGTTGGGACTTTCACTCCCTCTTCTCTGCTATCAAAATACCAAGACAGCATCTGTGCAACATGCGTGCTGCTGAGGGACAGGAAGCCGCTAACAGTGGCCGGCCCAGTGGTGGTGAAGAGGCGGTTTTTAAATGGGGTGAACTTCGGGCAGGTGGCACCCAGAGCTCAACTCTCACGGCCTCCTCAGAACTCTGTTCATTCAGCTTCCTTAGGGGGAGAGGCAGGAGAAGGCAATGGCACCCCATAGGGAGGCCTGGCGTGCTGCGATTCATGGGGATGCAAAGAGTCGGACACGACTGAGCGACTGAACTGAACTGAACTGAACTGATTCACAATAGTCAAAACATGGAAGCAACCTAAATGTCCATTGACTGATGAATGGATAAAAAAGATGTACCATCTACATACAGTGGGATTCTACTCAGCCATTAAAAAAGATGAAATAATTCCATTTACAGCAACATGGATGGACCTAGAGATTATCATTAAGTGAATTAAGTAAAACAGAGAAACACAAATCACATGTCACTTATATGTGGAATCTAAGCAAATGATACAAATGAACTCATTTATAAAATAGAAATAGATTCACAGATATAGAAAACAAATTTATAGTTACCAAAGAGGACAGTATGGGGGAGGGATAAATTGGGAATTTGGGATTAATAGATACACACTGCTGCTGCTGCTGCTGCTGCTAAGTCGCTTCAGTAGTGTCTGACTCTGTGCAACCCCATAGACAGCAGCCCACCAGGCTCTGCCGTCCCTGGGATTCTCCAGGCAAGAACACTGGAGTGGGTTGCCATTTCCTTCTCCAATGCATGAAAGTGAAAAGTGAAAGTGGGGTCGCTTAGTCATGTCTGACTCTTAGTGACGCCATGGACTGTAGCCCACCAGGCTTTTCAGTCCATGGGATTTTCCAGGCAAGAGTACTGGAGTGGGGTGCCATCGCCTTCTCTGAGATACACACTAATATATATGAAACAGATAAACAAGAGGACCCTATTTTATAGCACAGGGAACCATACACTATATCTTGCAATAACCTATAATGGAAAAGAATCTGAGAAAGGATGGAGATATACATTACATATGTGTATAGTTGAATCACCTTTGCTATACACCGGAACACTGTATTAATAAGTCAGGTATACTTCAATTAAAAATTAAAATTCAAAGAAGAGGTCTTTTGATCAGTAGGAGCAGGGAGTATAGTAGAATTGGAGGAAGTCTCCAGATTTTCTTTGTAGCATGTCATGTATGTTTATTATTACCACCGCCTTGTCTGTACTATTTGCCAGCCATCATCAAGGCAAACCATAACATAAAACTCAATGAAAATTTAAGCAAGAAGAAAAAATTTAAATTCTCCACAAAAGACAGAATAAAGAAAGATTATATAAGAAACTGGAGAAGGTAATGGCACCCCACTCCAGTACTCTTGCCTGGAAAATTCCATGGACGGAGGAGCCTGGTAGGCTGCAGTCCATGGGGTCACTAAGAGTCAGACACGACTGAGTGACCTCACTTTCACTTTTCACTTTCATGCACTGGAGAAGGAAATGGCAACCCACTCCAGTGTTCTTGCCTGGAGAATCCCAGGGACGGGGAAGCCTGGTGGGCTGCTGTCTATGGGGCTGCACAGAGTCGGACACAACTGAAGTGACTTAGCAGCATATAAAAAACAGGATAAAGGATTTTACAAACCCAAATAAAGAAATTTAGAAATAGATTAAAGAAATAGAATTAACTAAAGAAACAGATTAAATAAATAGATTTAATTCAAATATGTTGAATTAATAAATTAGACTTAAAAATAGGAAAAGTTCAGAGAATGGCCAAATCATATAATTTCTTAATAAAGGTAAGTCAAACCAATATAAAAAATAATAAAAAGGCTGATAAAATAATTAGGTGTAAGACTGTGTCATTTAAAAGATAAAGGTGAAAAGAAGAAGGAAGATGAGAAAGATGGGTGGTAGACATACAAACAGAGGTTTAAGCAGTGTCACTGAGGAGCAAACGAAAACAATGCTGAAGCACGTTACATGTTAAACAGTGCTAAACATGCTATAGTGTGTTTTTTTAAAAGATAAACTTTAACCTGAATAAAGTAAGAAATCAACTGACCAACCAGCTGGAGACCAGCAAGTGGCAGGCAGGACTCCTTAGAAGAATTCTGTTCAGTTCTGTCGCTCAGTCGTGTCCGACTCTTTGCGACCCCATGAATCACAGCACACCAGGCCTCCCTGTCCATCACCAACTCCTGGAGTTCACTCAGACTCACGTCCATTGAGTCAGAGATGCCATCCAGCCATCTCATCCTCTGTCGTCCCCTTCTCCTCCTGCCCCCAATCCCTCCCAGCATCAGAGTCTTTTCCAAAGAGTCAGCTCTTCACATGAGGTGGCCAAAGTATTGGAGTTTCAGTCTCAGCATCAGTCCTTCCAATGAACACTCAGGACTGGTCTCCTTTACGATGGACTGTTTGGATCCCCTTGCAGTCCAAGGGACTTTCAAGAGTCTTCTCCAACACCACAGTTCAAAAGCATCAATTCTTTGGTACTCAGCTTTCTTCACAGTCCAACTCTCACATCTATACATGACCAATGGAAAAACCATAGCCTTGACTAGATGGACCTTTGATAGCAAAGTAATGTTTCTGCTTTTGAATATGCTATTTAGGTTGGTCATAACTTTCCTTCCAAGGAGTAGGCACCTTTAAATTTCCTGGCTGCAATCACCATCTGTAGTGATTTTGGACACCCCCCTCCCAAATAATGTCTGTCCCTGTTTCCATTGTTTCCCCATCTATTTTCCATGAAGCGATGGGACCANCGGTAGCTGCGACTTGTCGCCTTTCCCGTATCTGCTGCTCAGTTTTCTGGGTGTACCACTGGCACCTCTTGTGAGGCAGATGGTGACTGTCCAGAACCCCCAGCAGTCTTAGCAAAGAAGCCTGCTTGCAATTTGGTAGGTAAAGTCTCTCTGGGGCTGCGATTGCTCCCTTCCAGCCCTCCGGCTCTGGCTGCCTGCCGCCGGCAGGGGATGGTCTGCAGCCGGCTAGTTCTTTTCCGCCCTTTGTTCCATGTGCGGACCTGGTGGTGTCTTATGTTTGAGCTTTTCGTGTGGAAGCTATCCCACAGTCTGGTTTGCTAGCCCCAGTTAGTTCATTCTGGTTACGTGCGGTGGGACGCTCCTGCCGGATTCTGAAAAGCACTGCAGCCCGCGCCTCCCTGCCCTGCCCCCACTTGGTAATGGCGGATGCAGGCCTTTGTGCTGCTTTTCCGCTGGGCGAGTTACTGTTGGGCTTGTAATCTGTTGGTTTTAATTATTTATTTTTCCTTCGTGTTATGTTGCCCTCTGTGTTTCCAAGGCTCACCACAGACTCGGCAGGGAGAGTGTTTCCTGGCGTTTGGAAACCTCTCTTCTTAAGCTTCCCTTTCCGGGACGGAGCTCCCTCCCCACCTCCTTTGTCTCTTTTTTTTTGGCTTTTATATTTTTTCCCCTACCTGCTTTTGAAGTCAATGCTCTGTTTTTCTGGGTGCCTGATGTCCTCTGCCAGCATTCAGAAGTTGTTTTGTGGAGTTTGCTCAGCGTTGAGATGTTCTTTTGATGAATTTGTGAGGGAGAAAGTGGTGTCCCCATCCTATTCTTCCGCCATCTTCAAGATTTATTTTTAATAGCAAAAAGCAGAGATAAGCTCTAAAAGAATTCAGTATTCCATTCTGATTGCTAGAATGTTTTGGTTTTCATTTTCAAAAGAATTAATATTAATTGCCAATCCTTTGGTAATCAAAAATATGAAGAAAAAGGAAATATAATCAAATGTTGGTACACGGCCCTTGCTATTGTGAATCAAATAATGTCCTCACAAACAAAGGCAGCTTATTTAACTAAACCTATTGTTCCTTATAATGACTTTTTGGGATAACTAAGGCAGACTCTTGAGCACATAGATATTTTTTACAGAAACATTTCTAAAATATACTGCAAACTTTCTTTTCTGTTAAGCTTCTTGAAGATAAATTAAACTTTTCCTAATAGTGCAGGGGAATCTCATAAGTGTTCATTATTTTGCAGGCTGGAAGACAGTCTGGAGCAATAAAGATAATAGTAACAATCATCATCATTATCTTCATAACAGCTAACATTTGTGATCATGTAGAATATTGTGTGTAAACATGCTTTTAAGTGCTTTACTTGTATTAATTTATTAATTCCTATAAGGACACTGTGAAGTATTAATACTAATAGCATCCCCAAGCTGCAGATGAGTCAGCTGAGACAAGGAAAGGTTTAGTAACTGGCCTCAGGTGGCCCAGTTCAGAGGTGGTGATGCTTGGATTCACGGTCAGGCTTTTGTCCATCTAGAACTTGACCCTTAGCCTTGGCCTTTTTGGCTTCTAAGCTAAGCATGAGATTGAGATCAAGCTGGAATTTTGGGTTTACCAGTTGGTGTTTGAGTGAGGAGATAAGTGGACTTACTTTCCCAAGTTTCAGTTTCCTTCTCTTAAAATGAGAATGACAAAAAACACTAAATTACTAATAATGATAGTAGCACTAAAGTACAGGTTCTTGTGAGGAGAGAATGAAATAGTGCCAGCAAAGAGCTTGGCATTTAGGAAATCATCAAGAGGTATCACCCCCCCCCTTTTAAAAAAATTGAGGTATGATAGCTTTACAGTGTTGTGTTAGTTTCTCCTGTGCAATGAAGTGAATCAGCTGTGTATATACATATACCCCTCCTTCCACCCTCGTCCACCCCCTAGGTCATCACAGAACACTGAGCTGAGCTCCCCATGTTATACAGCAGGTTCCCATTAGCTGTAGTCGTGTATATATGTCAATGATACTCTCAGTTCATCCCACCCTCCCCTTCCTCCCTCGTATTCACATGTCTGTTCTCAGCACCTGCATCTCTATTCCTGTGCTGCAAATAGGTTCATCTGTACCATTTTTCTAGATTCCATCTATATGCTGCAACATATAGTATTAGTTTTCCTCTTTCTGACTTTTGTCACTCTGTATGACAAACCCTAGGTCCATCTCTAAGAATGGCCCAATTTCGTTCCTTTTTATGGCTGAGTAATATTCCATTGTATATATGAACCATATCTTCTTCATCCATTCATTTGTTGGTGGACATTTAGGTTGCTTCTGTGCCCTGGCTATCATATAGAGTGCTGCAGTTAATATTAGGGTACATGTGTCTGTTTGAATTATGATTTTCTCAGGGTAAATGCCCAGTAGTGGACTTGCTGAGTCATATGATAGTTTTATTTCTAGTGTTTTAAAGAAATCTCCATGGTGTTGCTCTTTCGACGTCTCTTGTTATATGAAGGAGTGAGAATCGACATGTGTTCCTGTGGTGCGGGAAAATATTTGCACACTTGAAAAGTGGCCTCAAATTTGCTAATTTTGTTTTGGTTTGTTTGCGAATCTGCGTTTACTTATTTTTTCCTCCTTGGTTGTATTTTGTCACTTTTTGATTCTTTTAATGGTCAAGAATGTGGGCTTCAGAAATTCCAGGTTCCATTGTTGACTGGTTTGCCTGGTTATAGGTAAATGTACTTCTGTTTCTTTAAACCACAGTTTTTCTACTATGAAATGTGGGTCTGTACGCAGTATTATCTCTTTCTGTGATCTGGATAAGAATTTTAAAAGTATATTGTCCCTCTTAAGGTGCCCTTAATATAGCCTTTCTAGTATGTGATATTTCCTGTTACGTAAATTCAGACAGAACCAACTCATCCATTCCTTCTTATTTTCCCCAGATGCTTGATTGTTTTGACTGTCTCCTGCATTTGTCTTTCATTTCCTAGGGCTGGCAGATTTGGTGTATCTGTTGCCATCAGTCGGGGTGATTTGGCAGGAAAGGTTCCCCCACGGGAGAAGGCATTCTGTCTCATTTGTGGGGAAGCAGATTGACTTCAGTTACCCACTTCTGACACATTAAGATCGTAGAACTTGATTGTATGCATCTGTTCTGGGGATAGTTACAGTTCCATTCTCTTTTCCTGACTGCTCTTGAGTGAAGCCTGTTTCTTCTGGCTCTTTTTGGTACTTGCACAAAGAATATTATGGAATGTAAGTAATATTGATTATACCTTTGAAGGGAGAATAGCTTGCTGTTGTTCTTGGGTGACTTGTTAGAAAACAACAAACTCACATCAGCTCTTAAGGTCCTTCTCTACCAATGTTAAGAGCTTCTAACTTTATTCATCAGTTTCTTTGCTGGCCAAGGGCAGTTGCTGTTGAACTGGTTGAGGGAACCCACAGTGGGGTCCTAGTTTCAGCCGAGGCCCCAGTCTCAAGCCCAGGATGTTCTTTTCCAATCAGATTTGCTCAGCCAATAATGAAAACTACGGCTGAGACTGAAACAGCGCAGGCTTTATTCAGAGATCAGAGAATGGAGACGTGAGAACCTAGTTTGCAAGTCAACTTCCCAACCCAACTTAGGTTGAGACACCAAATGTTGAGGGGAGTCAAGGTAAAACTGGAAATAGAGTTTATCCAAGAAGAAGGATGTGGTTTGAACCTGGGACGGATACAGTTCTCCTCTTCAGTCCTTGTATGGGCTTTTCCAGTAAAGACAGTCATCGCATAGGGAGAAATCATAGAAGAATGTGAAACAAAAAATTTCACTTGCTCTTTCATCTCTATGCCATTATTTTTTTGAGTTCTAGTTTTCTCCATTCTTATGCCAATTCTTTTTATTTTCAGTGCTTAAAATTTAGTAATTATTGTGGTTGTCCACTAATATTTTAGATTTTAAACTTTTGAATAGGTGATATTTTCATATGGTTCCAAAGAAAGCAATATTATAATGGTAATACTGAGAAATCTTGCTCTTACCTGTTTTTAACCATGGTTATGCACTTTTTTTTGAGTTCTAGTTTTCTCCATTCTTATGCCAATTCTTTTTATTTTCAGTGCTTAAAATTTAGTAATTATTGTGGTTGTCCACTAATATTTTAGATTTTAAACTTTTGAATAGGTGATATTTTCATATGGTTCCAAAGAAAGCAATATTATAATGGTAATACTGAGAAATCTTGCTCTTACCTGTTTTTAACCATGGTTATGCACTTGTCCAACCAGTCCATCCTAAAGGAGATCAGTCCTGGGTGTTCACTGGAAGGACTGATGCTGAAGCTGAAACTCCAGAAATCCCAAATCATTTTGGCCACCTCATGTGAAGAGCTGACTCATTGGAAAAAACTGATTCTGGGAGGGATTGGGGGCACAGAGGAGAAGGGGACGACCGAGGATGAGATGGCTGGATGGCATCACGGACTCGATGGACGTGAGTCTGAGTGAGCTCCAGGAGTTGGTGATGGACAGGGAGGCCTGGCGTGCTGCACTTCATAGGGTCGCAAAGAGTTGGACACGACTGAGCAACTGAACTGAACTGATGCACTTGTCTCATTTTCTTTTATTCTTATGTGTCTTTGAAATATGCAAACAAAAGTTAATACATATTTTATCATTATATAGTTAGCATTTTCTTTTTATTTAATATATCATAGATATCTTTCTAATATCATTATCTAGAGATAAATGGGTATATTGTTGATATAAGCGATCTTATATAGGTACACATTGAATTATTTCCTTTTTTTTTTTTTTGACTGTGCCACATGACATGTCGGATCTTAGTTCCCTGAAGAGAGATGGAACCTGACAATAAGAAAAATAATTCTTTAAAATTAGGACATGAGGCTCTGTGGAACAAAGCAAAACCAACCAATAAGCATCAAGGAGGTAGTATTTGTGTATAAAAGAAATATAGTTTAAGAATCTGTTTCAGCATATGCTTGTGTGCTTAGTCACTCAGTGATGTCTGACTCTATGCAACCCTACGGACTGTCGCCCACCAGGCTCCTCTATCCATGGGATTTTTCAGGCAAGAACAGTGGAGTGGTCGCCACTTCTTCCTCCAGGGGATCTTCCCAACCCGGGGATCAAACCCAAGTCCCTGCATTTCCTGCATTGCAAGTGGATTCTTTACCCACTGAGCCATTGGGGATCAAATAGTATAATAACATTTTAGTAAAAGGAAACGATTCTATATCGTAATAAATGAGATATTATGTATCAGAGTCACAAAATTATTGCAGATGGTGACTGTAGCCATGAAATTAAAAGACGCTTACTCCTTGGAAGAAAAGTTATGACCAACCTAGATAGCATATTCAAAAGCAGAGACATTACTTTGCCAACAAAGGTCTGTCTAGTCAAGGCTATGTTTTTTCCAGTAGTCATGTATGGATATGAGAGTTGGACTGTGAAGAAGGCTGAGCAATGAATTGATGCTTTTGAAGTGTGGTGTTGGAGAAGACTCTTGAGAGTCCCTTGGACTGCAAGGAGATCCAACCAGTCCATTCTGAAGGAGATCA
>SJYX01023352.1:3434-39144 GCA_006410675.1 Oreotragus oreotragus | reverse complement strand
CAAAGAGTCGGACACGACTGAGCGACTGAACTGAACTGGGCTTCAAGGAGATCCATCCAGTCCATTCTAAAGGATATCAGTCCTGAGTGTTTATTGGAAAGACAAATGTTGAAACTGGAGCTCCAATACTTTGGCCACCTGATGTGAAGAGCTGACTCATTGGAAAGATTCTGATTCTGGGAAAGATTGAAGGCAGGAGAAGAAGGGGATGACAGAGGATTAGATGGTTGGATGGCATCACTGGCTCCATGGACATGAGTTTAAGTAAGCTCTGAGAGTTGGTGATGGACAGAGAGGCCTGGCATGCTGCACTCCATGCGGTCACAAAGAGTCGGACATGACTGAGTGACTGATCTGAACTGAATATTTATTTACTTATTGGATGCACAAGTTTATTTCTATGATTTGAATTGAATACTTAAATCAGTAGCTGAGTAAAGCACATCATATGAACACTTATGAACACTTTTCATAATGTGAGTGGACCTCAGTCAACCAGTTGAGTCTTGAGAGAAAAATGACTGATTTCCTCCAAGGAAGAGGAAATTCTACTAGTAGACAGCCTTTGAACTTGAGCTGCAACAGCAACCATTTCTTTGGGTTTCTGGCCTCTTTGCCTGTTCTGAGAATTTGGACTTGCCAGCCTCCACGAACACATGGGCCAATTCCTTAATCTCTCTCTCTCTGTATTTATATATCCATGCATATATAAAAACATGTGTAAATATTCATACACACATATCTTATTGGTTCTGTTTTCCTGAGGAACCCTAATACAATTACTATGTCTAAAATGACCTCTCTCATCAGTTGGTGTGATTTTCTTTTTATAACTCTTGTTTTCAAAGTTTTGACATGTTCGGCAGACCCTCACACCATCCATTTTGAGCTAGGGGAGCATAGTGATTGCCACACCTATGGGAAAATTTTTTCTCTAATGAGTTGTATCACTGAAAGTTACCCTTTCCTGCCAGGAGTTAGCATGGAGAAGCAAGGGGAAAAAATGAAGATGAGATTCCTACTTGTAGTCCCAACTATAAGAGCTTCCAGTCTGAGAGAAGCCATGGCAGAGCAACAACTGCTCCAGAATCAGTAGCTGAGTCCTGTGTTATTCAACTTTTCCCAGTGAACACCAGCCCCTGCTAAAGCTAGGATGCCTCCAGAACCCAACTTTAGTATCTCTTCTGTCCTTCTCCATTAGCTATCTTGCCAGGCCCTCTTTTATTTATTTTAAATTTATTTTAATTACTTTTAATTGGAGTATAATTGCTTCACAATATTGTTCTAGTTTCTGCTGTACAACAAAGTGAATCGGCTGTATATACATATCCCCTCCCTCTATTCTTAAAAAATTTATTTGTAATTGAAGGACAATGGCTTTACAATGCTGTGTTGGTTTCTGCCATACATCACCATGAATCAGCCGTAGGTATACATATGTCCCCTCCCTCGGTAGCCTCCCTCCCACCCCATCCTCGCCCTGTAGGTCATCATGGAGCACTGAGCTGGGCTCCCTGTGCTATACAGCTGCTTCCCACTGGCTATCTCTCTTACACATTGTAGTGTGGATACGTCAATGCCACCCTCTCAGCTCATCCCACCCTCCCCTTCCCCTCTGTGTCCACAAGTCTGTTCCCTACATCTGCATCTCTATTCCTGCCCTGCAAATAGGTTCATCAGTACCATTTTTCTAGATTCCATAGATATGCATTAATATATGATATTTGTTTTTCTCTTTCTAACTTATGTCACTCTGTATGACGAACTCTAGGTTCATCCATGTCTCTACAAATAACCCTATTTGTTCCTTTTTATGGCTGAGTAATATCACACACACACACAACATATCTTTACCCACCCACCTGTTGATAAATATTTAGGGTGTGTCTTTGCCAGCCCCTCTCTTATGTGGGGTCTGCTTCGTGCTCTTTGTCTCCCTGTCCTGAAGTTTCATTTTATTTCATATGGTCTTGTTAAAAGACTGGAGATAGTATAATCAAAACATTTACCAAACACTATATGTCAACTCCTGTTCTAAGTGCTTTGTATACCTTAAGCCACTAGATGCCTATATGACTCCTATGATAGAGGAATTATTATTATTCCAGTTTTACGGAACTTCAGAGATTTTAGAAATTTGAGTGAGTTTCCTCAGTTCATTATGTAATGGCAGAACATACCTTTGAGCCAAAGTGATCTGAGTCTAGGGCTTAAGTAGTTCAAGTCTACACATGACAATTACTGCTGACATATAAATAAATGGCCCTGGCTTATGTGCTGTCCCTGCTGTCTTATCCAGTATTTGTGATACTGTGTAGGGGATAAATTATATGAGACTTCCAGATAGAATGAGACCAGGGAAATGTATTGAAAAGGGACTCAGGTCTTTCACAATAACCCTCCAAACATTGGTAACTTTCATCTTCTTTCTTTTTTCCACTATTATTTTTGAAATAAGTGATTTCTTTCCTCTACTGCATAATAACTCTTCCTAGCTTCTTAATTTCTTACAGCAAAGCTAGGATATCAGAATTAGGAGTACCAACAAAAAAATGGCACTTGCTATCTTCCTCTACAAAGATGAAGTCATGAGCCATTGCAGTCACTGACCTACAACATACTCTGAAAGGAGTTGAGGAGTGGAGATCAGGAATGAGGCACTCTGTGCCCTGGAGGCAGATGGGCAGGAGAAGCCTTCAGACAGTTAGATATTTTCAGGAGAAGATTTTATGAGGCCAGTTCTTGTATCTCCTCATCTAGAAGAGCAATAAAATCATTAATGATGACATATGCTTCCTGTGACCAGTAGCAAATATCTGCAGAATGTGTGTTTGAGGGCACATATACCTTTCACTAAAGTCATATATAATACCTTGCTGCCTACCTCTTTGGAGCAGTTGTCAGAACTATCTGAAATGCTGTCTCCTAGGCTATAGTCCTCATTTTGCCCCAAGTAGAACTCTCATGTTGTGCTTTTTTTTTCAGTTTATAGGATGTATTTTATTGCTGGATAGACAGCAATTTGCCAGCAGTCATTTAGAGTATTTCTATGGTTTTTGTCAGGCCTGTTGGCCTCATCAAAGAAAGCAGAGCCTTACTTGTTAGTTACCCAGGAAGCACACTGTGATCTGAAGAGATTTCTCTTGGAAATGAACAATAGCCAGCCCTTACATTGAAGAGGAGAGCTCTGAAGCTTCAGAGGTAAGGTAATGTGTATAAAAGGACATCACTGTTGATATTTAAATGTAATCCTAAAGGATGAATGTGAAGTGAAGTGATGAATAGGAGTTAACAAAATGGAGAAAAGTATCACTAGAAAGAGCATTCCAAGGACGGCCCAGAGATGGGGTGTAAAAATACTTAAGTGCTGAGGGAACTGTAAGAGGTTTGGTCTGGCTGGAGGTGCAGTGAGTGTCGGGAGTGATTCAGGAGGCGGGTCAAGATGAGATCTTGGTTGGCCAAAAAAGTTTGTTCAGGTTTCCTGTCAGCTGTTACTTTTTGGCATTAGTCTGAAAACTAAAGGCAGCTGATAAAGAATTTTGAGCGATATCTTTGGAGAAGGCTAGTCTAGCAACAATTTGGAGAATGGATTAATGGCAGGAGAAGGTGAGATTAAAGAAGATAGTTGATGTCAGTTTGTCTGCTTGATATCACTCCCTCACCATTTTCATATTTTTGTGTTCTTGTCTGAGATTTTCTCCTTTCACGCTCCATATGCTTTTGGTCAAACTTGCACTCACCAAATCATGGAGCACTGAGCTGGGCTCCCTGTGCTATACAGCTGCTTCCCACTGGCTATCTCTCTTACACATTGTAGTGTGGATATGTCAATGCCACCCTCTCAGCTCATCCCACCCTCCCCTTCCCCTCTGTGTCCACAAGTCTGTTCCCTACATCTGCATCTCTATTCCTGCCCTGCAAATAGGTTCATCAGTACCATTTTTCTAGATTCCATAGATATGCATTAATATATGATATTTGTTTTTCTCTTTCTAACTTATGTCACTCTGTATGACGAACTCTAGGTTCATCCATGTCTCTACAAATAACCCTATTTGTTCCTTTTTATGGCTGAGTAATATCACACACACACACAACATATCTTTACCCACCCACCTGTTGATAAATATTTAGGGTGTGTCTTTGCCAGCCCCTCTCTTATGTGGGGTCTGCTTCGTGCTCTTTGTCTCCCTGTCCTGAAGTTTCATTTTATTTCATATGGTCTTGTTAAAAGACTGGAGATAGTATAATCAAAACATTTACCAAACACTATATGTCAACTCCTGTTCTAAGTGCTTTGTATACCTTAAGCCACTAGATGCCTATATGACTCCTATGATAGAGGAATTATTATTATTCCAGTTTTACGGAACTTCAGAGATTTTAGAAATTTGAGTGAGTTTCCTCAGTTCATTATGTAATGGCAGAACATACCTTTGAGCCAAAGTGATCTGAGTCTAGGGCTTAAGTAGTTCAAGTCTACACATGACAATTACTGCTGACATATAAATAAATGGCCCTGGCTTATGTGCTGTCCCTGCTGTCTTATCCAGTATTTGTGATACTGTGTAGGGGATAAATTATATGAGACTTCCAGATAGAATGAGACCAGGGAAATGTATTGAAAAGGGACTCAGGTCTTTCACAATAACCCTCCAAACATTGGTAACTTTCATCTTCTTTCTTTTTTCCACTATTATTTTTGAAATAAGTGATTTCTTTCCTCTACTGCATAATAACTCTTTCTAGCTTCTTAATTTCTTACAGCAAAGCTAGGATATCAGAATTAGGAGTACCAACAAAAAAATGGCACTTGCTATCTTCCTCTACAAAGATGAAGTCATGAGCCATTGCAGTCACTGACCTACAACATACTCTGAAAGGAGTTGAGGAGTGGAGATCAGGAATGAGGCACTCTGTGCCCTGGAGGCAGATGGGCAGGAGAAGCCTTCAGACAGTTAGATATTTTCAGGAGAAGATTTTATGAGGCCAGTTCTTGTATCTCCTCATCTAGAAGAGCAATAAAATCATTAATGATGACATATGCTTCCTGTGACCAGTAGCAAATATCTGCAGAATGTGTGTTTGAGGGCACATATACCTTTCACTAAAGTCATATATAATACCTTGCTGCCTACCTCTTTGGAGCAGTTGTCAGAACTATCTGAAATGCTGTCTCCTAGGCTATAGTCCTCATTTTGCCCCAAGTAGAACTCTCATGTTGTGCTTTTTTTTTCAGTTTATAGGATGTATTTTATTGCTGGATAGACAGCAATTTGCCAGCAGTCATTTAGAGTATTTCTATGGTTTTTGTCAGGCCTGTTGGCCTCATCAAAGAAAGCAGAGCCTTACTTGTTAGTTACCCAGGAAGCACACTGTGATCTGAAGAGATTTCTCTTGGAAATGAACAATAGCCAGCCCTTACATTGAAGAGGAGAGCTCTGAAGCTTCAGAGGTAAGGTAATGTGTATAAAAGGACATCACTGTTGATATTTAAATGTAATCCTAAAGGATGAATGTGAAGTGAAGTGATGAATAGGAGTTAACAAAATGGAGAAAAGTATCACTAGAAAGAGCATTCCAAGGACGGCCCAGAGATGGGGTGTAAAAATACTTAAGTGCTGAGGGAACTGTAAGAGGTTTGGTCTGGCTGGAGGTGCAGTGAGTGTCGGGAGTGATTCAGGAGGCGGGTCAAGATGAGATCTTGGTTGGCCAAAAAAGTTTGTTCAGGTTTCCTGTCAGCTGTTACTTTTTGGCATTAGTCTGAAAACTAAAGGCAGCTGATAAAGAATTTTGAGCGATATCTTTGGAGAAGGCTAGTCTAGCAACAATTTGGAGAATGGATTAATGGCAGGAGAAGGTGAGATTAAAGAAGATAGTTGATGTCAGTTTGTCTGCTTGATATCACTCCCTCACCATTTTCATATTTTTGTGTTCTTGTCTGAGATTTTCTCCTTTCACGCTCCATATGCTTTTGGTCAAACTTGCACTCACCACCCTTTCTCCTCTTGGATCAGAGAGATGCATGCATTTCCCGTGTGTGGACAGTAGTGGCGTTACACCCTCCATGGATAGATCAGCACTCTAATATGTACAAGAATAGGCATCTGACTCAAGAATCTATCCGACTCTGGGGCTTGGATTTTAAATACACTATTGAAGACAGAGCATTTTTTCTTTTAGGGTTCCCAAACAGAAGTGAAGTTTGAGAACGCTGTTGACCATTATGTTAGCTTCCTAGGGTTGCCAGAAGAGTCCCACAAACTGGGTTAAACTTTATTGAAATATAGTTGATTTACAATGTTGTGTTAGTCTCAAGTGTACAATAAAGTGATTCAATTATATATGTGCTGTGTACTAAGTCGCTTCAGTCATGTCTAACTCTGTGACCCCATGGACTATAGCCCACCAGGCTCCTCTGTGCATGGAATTCTCCAGCAAGAATACTGGAGTGGATTGCCATTTCCTTAAATGGCAATCCACTCCAGTATTCCAGTATACAGGCACACACACATATATATACACACATATATATGTGTATGTTCCATTATAGGTTTTTATAAGATACTGGGTATAGTTTCCTGCGCTATACAGTAGGACCTTGTTTTTCTGTTTAAACTGTGAGTCTTGTAATGATGGAAATGCATGTCTTCATAGATCTGGAAGCCCAAAATCAGGCTGTCAGCAGGGCTTTGCTCTCTCTGAAGTCTCTAGGGGCGGGTCCTTCCTTGTGGATCAGGCAGTCCTTGGCTTTCCTCAGTGTGTGGCTGCAGCATTCCACCCCTGCCTCCGCTCCCCCCTGGTGGTCTTCTCACTATGTGTCTCTCTGCCCAAATTTCCCCTTTCGTATAAGGACATCCGTCATTGAATTCAGGCCCACCCTAATCCACGGGGCTTCCCAGGTTGTGCTAGTGGTGAAGAACCCAGATGCCAGTGCAGGAGATGCAAGACACGCGAGTTCGATCCCTGAGTCAGGAAGATGCCCTGGAGTAGGAAATGGAAACCCACCCCAGTATTCTTGACTCCAGGAAAATCCCATGGACAGNATCCACGGGGCTTCCCAGGTTGTGCTAGTGGTGAAGAACCCAGATGCCAGTGCAGGAGATGCAAGACACGCGAGTTCAATCCCTGAGTCAGGAAGATGCCCTGGAGTAGGAAATGGAAACCCACCCCAGTATTCTTGACTCCAGGAAAATCCCATGGACAGAGGAGACCGGTGGGTTATAGTCCACGGAGCTGCAGAGAGTCAGACACAGCTGAGCACATGCACAGTCCAGCGCGATCTCACCTTAACTTGACTCCATCCGCAGGGATGCTATTTCCAGCTAAGGTCACATTCACAGGTTCCAGGTGGATGTGGATTTTGTGGGGTGGATGGTGGTGGATGCTGTTCAGCTCAGTACAGCTGTGTTCCCTGCTGCCTGAGTAGACCCACTTGAGTAGGACAGAGGAAGTCCACAGCACAGAGTGAAACGGAGATGACAGGTGGAGAGAATATTAGCAGGTGAGGGATCCTGGTTTCTAGCTTCTAAGAGTCCTATCGTTACTGTACTGGGCCCCACAGTTACTCTTATGAGCCACTCCCACATTCCTTCTTTTCTGAAAATTACCTCCCCCCTCATTATTGTGTTTGACTTTTGTTTTTGGTTTAGGCTAGACTGAGTTAGGTTTCTGTCTCTTCCTATTAACACATTTCTGATAAGTACGGAAATTATCATGGCATTCCAGGCATCAGAAGTAAAAAGAAAGAGAAGCCTGTCTGAGCTATGGTAGAGGAATTCAGAAGGTGGGGCTTGCATTCTGTTTGCATGTTAGGGTAAAAGGAGGGGAGTGAGTCTGTGATGATTCTTTTCTAAAAATTTATTTTTAATTGGAGGATAATTGCGTCACAACATTGAGATGGTTTCTGCCATATATTAGCATGAATCAGCCATAAGTCTACATGTTTTCCCTTCCTCTTGAGCCTCTCTCCTACCTCCCACTCCATCCCACACCTCTAGGTTGTCACAGAGTACCAGTTTGAGCTCCCTGCATCATAGAGCAAATTTCCACTGGCTATCTATTTAACATATGGCAATGTATATGTTTCCATGCTGCTCTCTCAATTTGTCCCACTCTCTCCTTCCCCTCTGTGTTCACAAGTCTGTTTTCTGTCTGTGTCTCCAATGCCGCCCTGGAAATAGTTCATGTGGTGATTCTTGAGGTGATCAAGTAAACCACGCTCTGAAAAACAAATTAAAAGAAGCGTGAAAATGCTTGGGGACTTCCCTGGTGGTCCAGTGGTTAAGACTTTGCTTCCAGTGCAGGGGGTGTGGGTTGGATCCCTGTTTGGGGAATTAAGATCCCATATGCCCGGAGGCCAGAAAATCAGAACATAAACAACAGAAGCAGCATTGTAATATCCTATTAAGACTTAAAAAAATAAACAAAATGCATGAAATTTGGCCTTTGCAAGCTCTTCTAGACTATTATGATTTATAAGCCTTCTGATGACTGCTTTCTTGAGGGCAGGGGACATATTCATTTTTGTATCTGCATTGCTTAATATAATATATTGGGCACGTGCTGGGTGTGTCCTAATGTTTATTCAATTAAGTATAAAGATTAAGAGCTTGAAAAGCAAAATCTCTCTCTCCAGCCAGTAGAATATGACGCACATTCTCCGGCCTGAACATGTTTGTATCAAATCTCAGTGTGCTGTAGGGGCCCTCATTGTGTGTCTGTGTGCCAAAGGTTACTGAAGTCATATTCCTATGATAGTCATTGAACCAGTGGAAAGAAAAAGAAAAAAAATAAATTCATAGTATCATCAGTGTGGAGGCTAAACATATCTTAAATATGGTAACAAAGTGAAAGATACATTTTCCTTAGGACAAATAAGTTTAATATTTTGATTTCCTTTGCCCATATTTCTTAAAAAAAAATTTTTTTTTTTGGCTGTACCAGGTCTTAGCTGTAGCCTTCAGGATCTAGTTCCCTGACCAGGGATTGAACCCAGGCCACCTGCATTGCCACTGGGCCACAAGGGAAGTCCTCACATTTCTTTAAGGTGCACAATGATAACAAAAGTTGTTGAGGCAAAAATTAAGTTTTACAGATGCTGTAGCACTTTGTAGCCCCATTTCATGTGAGAGGGGCTCAAGAAATGCTTGTGAAAATATCGGTTTGGAAGTTGTGATGTAGGGGAGATGCTGAAGTAGGTCTCTCTTTTTTAAAACTTAAAATTTTTTTTATTGGAGCATCACTCCAATAACAGTGATTAACAGTGTTGTGATAGTTTTAGGTGGATAGCAAAGGGACTCAGCCCTTAGATATACACGTATCCATTTTTCCACCAAACTCCCCTCCCATCCAGGCTGCCCCATGACATTGGGCAGAGTTCCATGTGCTATACAGTAGGTCCTTGTTGGTTATCCATGTTAAGTATAAAAATGTGTGCTTATTGATCCTAAACTCCCTAACTATCCCCTCTCCCAATTCTTCCCCCCTGGAAACTAGAAGTTCCTTCTCTAAATCTGGGTGGTTCTATTTTGTAAATAAGTTCATTTGTATCATGTCTTTTTAGATTTTATATATAAAAGATGTCATACACTATTTCTCCTTGAGGTAGCTCTTTAGTAAGGAAACAGTAATATATGAGTAAGGGGCTTAAATGTTTATAATTCAGTCTGGACATCTCAAAAAGTGCATTTGGAATTCATAAAATACTGAGAGAGAGTTTGGAATGAATGCACTGAATGATAAATGAATTAATTTGTGGTAACTTGATCAACAGATTGAAATGTTGTGGTTTTATTTTTCTTTCTTGAGGGAGGTGGTGGTATTGCAGATGGATGTTACAATCTTTGTATTAACTTGTGAAGTCAGTGACTACATTTGGCAGGCCTAGGAACAGATTTTTGGATTTAAACCTCCACTCATAGTGCAGGGAAGTGTGCTTGCTATTTGTTTTTGCACAACATGCTTGTGAAGGATTTAAAAATATAAGTATCAGTAGGCCAGCAGATGAATTACTATTTCCATTTGATCTGGTCATAAAGAAAATAAAATAGCTGTAGGACATAAAATCCAGCAGTTGTTTCATTGAATCTGAAAACCTTTTATATTCTCTGAAAAATCATGTGAGGTGAAATTTAAACTCATGTGACTACATCTTACTGTTTTCTTTGAACACATCGTCTTGGGATACTTGTCCCCTTCTTTAAGACAAAAAGTACATTTGTGAAAGCCTATTTAAGTACATTAAAAAAACTTTTTATTTTGTATTAGAGTATGGTTGATTAACAGTGTTGTGACAGTTTCAGGTGAACAATGAAGGGACTTAGCTATACATACACATGTATCCATTCTCCCCCAAACACCCCTCCCATCCAGGCTGTCACATAACATTGAGCAGAGTTCCCTGTGCCATACAGTAGGACCTTGTTGGTTATTCATTCTAAATATAGCAGAAGTACATCTTTCCCCCCCCCCCCAATATCACATCTCTAACAGGATTTGAGAGACTAAATATTTCTTCAAGTTAGAGTTTAACTTTTTTTTTAGTTTTTTAAAATCATTTTCATAATGTTAAAAATAATGAGTTAGGTAAGATAAGAAATTCCTGTGTGCAGCACTTTTCAAGACAAAATGACTTCTTGCAACAAAATCACTCAAGTGCTTCCAGTTACATAAGTGACTCTCAGGGAGTCAGCATTTAATGAGAGACATTAGCTTTCCAGGCCACCAAGTACCATTTAAGGAGAGCACTGTAGCGATTTTGCCATACAATAACGGAGAGTAATGCCTTGTAGTTTTACAGTTCCTTTCTTCCAAAGAACATATAATGCTTTTACATAGACCATTTCCTTTGTCCTAAAAATGGTTCCTGGATAGTGCTCTTTATTAATATATTGTTCCCTGGGTGCCACAAGTAATTCATGCAATGAGTGATTATTTGAGCGCCTACTATGTGCTAGGATGTCGCTGAGTCTACAGAGCACTATAAAGCCTCGGGCATCTCTCTGGGTAGCAGTCTTCTGAGCAAAGAGAGGTGAGAAAATTATTATAACAGAGAACGTGGCTAAGAACTCTAATAGGGGTGAATTCAAATGCTGTGGTATCTCAAGAGGACAGAGTAATGAACTCTCTTTGGAGAAGAGGCTCTGAAGCTTTTAGAGAAGCAACTGTTGAGCAAAGTGCCAACAGTACAACAAAGCAAGCATGGAGATCTCTTCTATCCAGCCTATTTTTCCAGGCAGACACTGTATGTTCATTACACTCAGAGCTACGAAAACTGTCTTAGGAGTTGGGAGAACTTTGAGAGGAAGTCATGAAAGTATAACTGCAGGACCTTTCCGGAAAAAAAAAAAAAAAAAAAAATTATGTTCTGCTCTTCACTGTCTCTGTGCCTGTGTGCTCAGTCATGTCCAGCTCTTTGCAATCCCATGGACTGTAGACTGCCAGGCAACTCTGTCCATGCGCTCTCCCAGGCAAGAATATTGGAGTGAGTTGCCATTTCCTCCTCCAGCAGATCTTCTCAACCCAGAGGAGGTGTCTCTTGCATCTCCTGCATGGGCAGGCTGATCTTTTTTTTTACACCACTAGAGTCACCTGGGGATACTTCCTTCCATTATTAGCTATGGGAGTGTGTGGCAGTTAGTTGATTCATGCTCTGCAGACACCTAGTGATACCTTCTGTGCTAGGGAACCATTTCATCAATTGGAAGAATGAGCTTTGTATGAACTATACTACTTATAGAGTCCTATTCCTAAATTATTTGATCCATCAAACTTATCTATGGGGAATGGCAAATCCAAGGAAAATGCAGATCCAAAGAAGTTATATAAGTGATGAAGAAGCTATTTGTTCTTTCTTAACTGAGCAGTAAATATTGCTGAGTGAAGTAAACGTGCTTCCTTCTCCTTGGCAAGAGTACTGCTTGTTGTACTCATCTTCCCTGAAGATAGTACTGGTTGGCTGTGCAGTTGGTTGGACACAGCAAGAATTTAAAAAGTTTGAGAAAACTTTTACAGATTTTCTATCAATTCTATGATAGCTCTGGTCTAGGAGAAACCTTTCTTAGAGATGAGGGGTGAGACCATGGGAAGGTCCCTGGGTGAGCAGTCAGAAAAACTCGGTGCTCGTCCTCGGTCTGAAACTAGATTTCCCTGTCATTTAACCATTCAGAGGTTCATTTGCTTCATCTCTGAAATGGTTGGGGTTAAATGATATCTCCGTTCCTTCCAGCTGTGATATTTTATAATTATGTGATTATATGAGAGAAGATTCTTGAGAGTCCCTTGGACTGCAGAGAGATCAAACCAGTCCATCTAAAGGAAATTAACCCTGAATAGTCATTGGAAGAACTGATGCTGAAACTGAAGCTCCAATACTTGAGCCACCTGACAGGAAGAGCCAGCTCATTGGAAGAGACCCGGATGCTGGGAAAACTGAAGGCAGGAGAAGAGGGTGGCAGAGGATGGGATGGTTGGATGGCATCACCGACTCAACGGACATGAATTTGAGCAAGCTCTGGGAGATAGTGGAGGACAGGGAAGCCTAGTGTGCTGCTGTCCATGGGGTCACAAAGGGTTGGACACAATGAGCAACTGAACAGCAACAAGAACAAGATGAAGCCTTCACAAGCTTTTACATTGGAATATTCCTTTGCTCACGGAGTTCCCTCTGTTTGTTACATACTTCCCCTGCCCCTTTCCTCTGTCAGAAATTGCTATCATTCTTCAAGGCTCAGGAACAAATAAAAGAACTGATCTATATTGAGTGCCATCTGTGTGTCAGGTATGTGCCATATGTGTGATGAAGAGTGTGGTCAGATATCCAGGTTTTTGCCCCTTGCCATAGTATAATTTTTAATAGTGCCTTCTCATCCTTTCAGAAATGTCTTAGTTTAGATGATGTGTGTGATGATAAAGTTTTTACCAGGTTGCTTAATTGAATCCTCACAGCAATTCTGAGAGATGGAGATGATCACTTTCACTCTCCATATGAGAAGAATTATAATTTAGAGAATGTTAAGGGTTTTATTCCAAGTCTCACTGTGTACAAGTGCTAGAGTAATTCTGTCCTGCTGTTCTGACTGTAGACATTTTTACTGCTCCTTGATACCTAGATTGTGCCATTTTTTTAAAAAAATTGAAAGCCATTGCTGACTCTGTGCTTTTCCCTGGAGACTCCTAGGTTTGTTTTTACTGCTGAAAAATCACCTGGAATACATAAACATGGATATGCCGGACGCTTCTCTCAATGGACTGTTCCATCCTTTGTAGGATGGACCCTGTCTTGTTTATTACCACAGTAGGTTTTCCAGGTGGCTCAGTGGTAAGGTATCCAGGAGACACAGGAGATGCAGATTTGATCCCTGCGTCCAGACGATCCCCTGGAGAAGGAAATGGCAACCCACTCCAGTATTCTTGCCTGGCAAACCCCATGGACAGAGGAGCCTGGTGGGCTACAGTCCGTGGAATCACTATTAGTCAGGCATGAATGAATGTGAGTGCACACAGTGTTTAGCCCACTTCGTCTGGATCCATGTTTATATGCACCTGTGCTGTATTTTAGAGCTCTTGTTGACAAGGGACCAGAAGACCTTCTTTACAGTTCAGGATCTCCAGTATTTTAACTTGGGTGACTTTGAAGAACAAGTTTTGCTTTTTTGGAGCCAGACTCAACTAACTTTCAGATGTTGCAAGGGTCAGGGTGGGTATTATAACAAAAAGAATTAACGTTTTATAATGTTTCTCTTTAGAAACACTAAATCCTTTAGAAAACAATCTCATTGAGTCTTCAAAAGAAGCTCCATGGTAGAGATTTTGTGTGCGAAGTCACTTCAGTCATGTCTGACTCTGCAACGCTATGGTCCGTAGCCCATCCGGCTCCTCTGTCCATAGACTTCTCCAGGCAAGAAAACTGGAGTGGGTNCCTGCATCCTGCATTGAACATAGACTGGCAATTCATTTCTTACATGATAGTATACATATTTCAATGCTATTCTCCCAAATCATCCCTCCCTCTCCCTCTCCCTCTCCTTCTCCCTCAGAGTCCATAAGTCCGCTCTACACATCTGTATCTTTTTTGCTGTCTTGCATGCAGGGTCCTCATTACCATCTTTCTAAATTCCATATATATGTGTTAGTATACTGTATTGGTGTTTTTCTTTCTGGCTTACTTCACTCTGTATAATTGGTTCCAGTTTCATCCATCTTATTAGAACTGATTCAATTACTGGCCCAATCTGTACCACAACTAGGAAGTAACAGATGAAGGCAGGCCTCAAACCCGCCTACCTCAAGGATGCCTTTTTATCTGAGAATTTAGGTTCCAAAGGCAAGGTAGTAGAAATAGCTGAAGGAGCCTTGGAGAGTCTCAGCTCGAGGGTTGATCTAAGTGTTAAGGTTGTATTTCCTACTTTGCTGGCATCCAGCAGCTGTTTCAGTCCCTCCATTTAGGGGCACTGCTCTCTGGAGCTGCCTGCATCACAGCAGTGGAAGGATGGTTTCTGTTCCCCCTAAGTTGAGCTCAGGCGGCGTCTTCCTGGTGTCACCCTTGGGCCCTGTCACGTAGCTGGGGGCAGTATTGTATATAGGTAGAGCCATGCTTTGGAATAGTAACTAATAATGATGCTCTCTCTAGGAGGTTTTTGCAGATCTTTACCCCAAATCATGTAAATACAAGTTGACATGTTTTCTGGGCTTACATACATCTCTCTTTTAAAAGGAAATACAACAATAAAGACCAAAACTCTTTGGTTGCAGTAATAGTACTACTATAAGGAGAAATGCTGCCTTTTATCCAAACTTACTTCTGAGAGGCCAGGTTCTGCTGAGATTACCAGGGGTATGCAGCATTTGCACAGTGGTTTGGTTGAGGGTATGGGCTTCCCTGGTGGCTCAGATGATAAAGAATCTGCCTGCAGTACCAGAGACCTGGGTTTGATCCCTGGATTGGGAAGATCCCCTGGAGAAGGGAAAGGTTACCCTTGCCTGGAGAATTCCATGGGCAGAGGAGCCTGGCTGGCTACAGCCCATGGGATCGCGAAGAGCTGGACATGACTGAATGACTGACACTAACGAACTTTGGTTGAGGAAGGGGACTGAACAAGAATGTAAATATTAAAAGACAGTAAATGAATGAGCGCCAGTGATTCGAATTGTTTGAAATTGCTTCATTCAATAACATTTGCTTCTTATGGGGGAAAATACCTTTTTTTCTGGGATTCTTAGTATGTAGTCCATAAATTGTTACAATTTTGTCAGTGAGTTTCACAAAGCTCAGAAATTTTCTGCACATTTGCCAAATTGTGTATATCATCCTTCTTGCAGGAAACAAATTCATGATTTTCATCATACTCTAAAAGGCATTCTGCCCTCACGTTAACTTTACCTGCCTGCCTTCTAGTATCACTCTGAAGACACTGGGCATTAGACACAGAGCAAAGGATGAGGAAACACCTTTCTTACACCTAAAGTCCTACTTGAGTTGGCATCTGTCTACTTACCTATATCTAAGAGAGTTCCTTTGTTCTGCAATGAATGCTGTTGACTGTAGTCCTCAATGAAAAGAATACAGTCATTTCACTTATGTAGGTTGGCCTGTGCCATTCTCTTGATACTTGGCTTCACCTCCGAGGTCTAAAAATAAAACCATTTAAAATGTCATTGCTATGGCCCCAGAAATCTTCTCTAGGTATTTTCTCTTTCAGTCCTGTACTAAACTTTAGCTTTGTGGTCAGTTTTGTTGTAGATAAAATGGGATGCACAGGCTGGTTGCTCGTGAATAGATTATCTCCTCACAGCTAGTCTCCTTAGCTTAGTTATGTAAACATTGGAAGCTGCTAATTTTTTCTTTTTTTCTGGTCAAGTGGCCTATGGGATCTTAGTTCCTGCACCAGGGATCAAATCAGTGCACCCCTGCATTGGAAACGTGAAGTCTTATCCACTGGACTGTCAGGGAAATCCATGGAAGCTGCTAGATTTTAGGTAACAGAATTTTTCACCTCTACCATTAAGCAGTGTTAACAGAAATACTGTTTTGATGGTGAGTCTTAGAAAAATATAAGCAGTTCTCATAAAGAGAAAAATTAATATCTGTGATTATTTCAACTGTTAGCTTAAAGCAAAAAAAAAAGTATTTTTTCTGTTCATTTTGGAGTTAAATAGGAAGTATTAAAAAAAAAGTGGCATATTTTTATCCTGTTTCAACCATTAATTTTTTAGTCTAAATATTTCTCTGTGGATGTGAGCAGAAAAAAAAAAAAAAAAAAACCAAAAAAACAAAAAACCAAACCCTGCAGAGCTATTTCATGGGGGCAAAAAAAATCTCACTTAGTTTTTCCAGATCACGTGTCCTAGAGCAAGATTTGCTCTTTCAAGGTTAGCATGCTTGGGGCTGGTCTCTGTCAAAAAAATGGAAGCATAGAGATTATCAGCAAGTCCACTGAACTTTCTTGACTTGTCTGTGAGTGCCTTTGGTTTAGCGCCAAATGGTTTATCTACAGGGCAAGATAAGCTCTTTGGCAAACAGGCCTCAAGTTTGCTGGTCTGACTGCTGGCAGCCGGATGCCAAGAGCCCTAACCTGGCATCCGGAGGGGTGTCTGCTGATAGGGAACCTCGCACTCCTGCTCTCGGGTCCTGCCAGAAGTCTGTGGAATGATTTAGGTGGGCCTTGCACTCCTGCAGCCATTTATGAATAGACGTGCTCCATGTGTGAGTGAGTGAGACAGAGAAGCACCCAAGAATTCTTTGCCCTCAAGGAGCTTATCTTCTAGTTGAAAAGTCAGAAGGTAAATGATCAAATGAATCGGGGAAGTGCAAAATTAAAGATGGCTGTGTCAAATGAGAAGTGCGCACTTTAAACCATGAGCGCTCTGAGGGCTCCCCTGGCGGCTCAGGGGTTACCACCTCACCTTCCAACGCAGGGGAGTGCAGGCTGGCTCCCTGGTTGGGGAGTTAAGGTCCCACAGTGCTTCCAGGTCAAAAAACCAAAACGTTAAACAGAAACAATATTATAACAAATTTTAATAATGACTTTAAAAATGGAAAAGAAATAAGTGCTCTGAATTCAGGGTTGACAGAGATAGGACGATCTTGAACCTTCAGGAAAGTTGTTGTGGAAGATGGGCCCACCCGACCACCTCTTATTTATATAGTGCTTTATGGCAACAGGTGGGTTTTACATACATCATCTCTTACTTGAGTGTCATGTTATTACTGCCATTTTAAAGATGAAGACACAGGCCTAGAGAAATGAAGTTCTGGTAAATTTGTAAATAGGTAGAGGGGAGTCCTGGAGAAGGCAACGGCAACCCACTCCAGTACTCTGGCCTAGAAAACCCCACGGATGGAGGAGCCTGGTGGGCTGCAGTCCATGGGGTCACGAAGTCGGACACGACTGAGCGACTTCCCTTTCATTTTTCACTTTCATGCATGGGAGAAGGAAATGGCAACCCACTCCAGTGTTCTTGCCTGGAGAATCCCAGGGATGGCAGAGCCTGGTGGGCTGCTGTCTATGGGGTCGCACAGAGTCGGACACGACTGAAGCGACTTAGCAGCAGCAGCAGCAGAGAGGAGTCCTCACACCTTGGTTTTCCACTTCAACCCCAGGAGCATTCACCACTCTGTGGCTTCCTTGATGAAAAAGTAATACAGCGAATTCTCATTTCTTTCTTCTTTTTTTTTTTTTTTAATTTTGGCTTTCTTGGGTCTTCATTGCTGTGTGGGCTTTTCTCTGGGGGTGGGGCACAGGCTTTTCACTGCAGTGGCTTCTCCTGTTGCAGCGCACAGGCTTTAGGGAACACAGGCTGCAGCAGCTTCGGGTCTTCATTGCTGTGTGGGCTTTTCTCTGGGGGGAGCACAGGCTTTAGGGTACACAGGCTGCAGCAGCTGTGGCTCCTGGGCTCTGGAGCACACACTCAGTAGTTGGGGTGCACTGGCTTGGCTGCTCTGCAGCAAGTGAGATCTGCCTGGATCAGAGCTTGAACATGTCTCCAGCATTGTCAGGTGTCTTCTTTGCCACCGAGGCACCAGGGAAGCCCCAGTCCTCAGTTTTCTTTGATTCTGTGTTTGAGAATTTGCCTGCTTAGCTTTGCTATCGCCCAATCTGTACTCATGGCATTCTGCGGTCACTCATGGGCATGGACAGAGTGGTGAACGATCTGGCTGGCACCCCCCCCCCCCACACACACACCCCATGCACGCATGTTCCCAGCTAAGGTCAGACAAGGCAAAGCTCTGCCTTCTTGCTTCAGCTCTCAGACCGTAATCAAGTGTCCTTTTCGCTACTTAGTGCCGTGCTTTTCACATTTTCGTTGGTGATTTTGCTGTTTAAAATGGCCCTCAAGCACAGTGTTGAAGTGCTATCTGGTGTTCCTGAACACAAGAAGGTTGTGATCTATTTCATGGAAAATGTATGTGTGTGTTTTAGCTTCATTCAGGCAGGAGTTACCTGGTGTTGGCACCTGTGAGTTCCATGCTGATGAATCAGCAATATAGATTCACTGATACATCTTTCAGCAGAAACACACATCACACAAGGTCAAGTATTAATTAGATGACAAAAATGTTGTGACCTGAGGCTCACAGGAACATAATCCAGTATTTCTTCTAAGAGCAGTGGTTCAGGATTTGCTAATTTGTTATTCATGTTGATTTTGGAGAACATAACTACCACAGATCATGAGGATCAACTGTACTTTGATAGTGTAAAGAGAGGGTGGGAGGATATTGTTGGCAAGCATGAACTAAAAACAGAGGTGGGGGAATTCGTGGTTGTGTAATGAGCAAATTAGACAATTCTAATTGGCATCAAGACTGAAAAGCAATTGCTGTAGATAAGGTCTAGATGCCAGGTTGTGGGGGCTGGGGCTGGTATGTCCAGCTGATGAATTCAGACTTAATCTTCCAAATGGATTTGGAGCAGGGATGTTATCAAAGCCTCTTTGGGAAAAGAGTGTCTGGCTGGGTTGTGTGGGAGGAAATGGGCTGGAGAAAAATGGAAGCAAGGAGTCCTTACCAGGCACTTTCACGAACTGCTGGGGATTTATTTGTGCAACAGGAAACCAGTTCTCTCCAGGTCTTGATAGTTGGTGTTGAAGGCATAGAATGAAGAATAAGCTTGTAGGGGTGAAGGTGTTTCAGGGAGCTGGAGGATGTTCAGGGAGAAAATCCACAATGACTAGGAAAGCAATTTGGGAAAGATCCTTCACTAAATGAGGAGCTAGTGTAAATTTTTCCAGTAGTCATGTACAGATGTGAGAGGCTGAGCACTAAAGAACTGATGCTTTCAAACTTTGGTGCTTGAGAAGACTCTTGATAGTCTCTTGGAGTGCAAGGGGATCAAACCAGTCAGTCCTAAAGGATATCAACCCTGAATATTCACTGGAAGGACTGATGCTGAAGACCCAATCCTTAGGCCACCTGATTAGAAGAGCTGACTCATTGGAAAAGCCCCTGATGCTGGGAAAGACTGAAGGCAAGAGGAGAAGGGAGCGACAGAGGATGAGATGGTTGGATGGCATCACTGACTCAATGGACGTGAGTTTGAGCTCTGGAAGATAGTGAGGGACAGGGATGCCTGGTGTGCTGCAGTCCATGGGTCACAAAAAGTTGTATATGAGTGAGTGATTGAACAACAACAACACAATTTTGCAGTCCATGTGTGGTGTGGTTGTGCTCCTTTGGGTGTGTGAAAACAGACTTCTGAGAAGACCAAGCAATCTTAGGAGTTGTCATGGAGATTGCTCAAAACAACTCCAAATATGTGTCTTTAGTTTCAGGAGCTGGCTCATTAGGATCCCAGTGTAACTGAATAGTTAGAGGGCATTTCTAAGGCAAGAAGACTGGGACTATTCTTCATTAGGCTCGTTGACATTCTTAGGACTGTTATCTGAAGTTCATTGTTTCCCACTTGGATTCAATCTGTATGGGCACACACACACACATACACACACGTAGACAGTGTCCTGTGGCACTCAATGAACCTTGACAGTACAGTATATCACTGGTACAAAAAAGGTTGATGGATGCTTTAGAATAACAGTGGGCAATGCCTGACATATCATGAATGGCAGCTTCATATTTCTGAGGCATGATGCCCTGAAGCAATCTCTTAATATTTATCTTGTAATATTTCCATTAAGATTGACTTTCAGAAATAAGTGGAATGAAACTATTAGTGAGTCACCAAGGCTTTATTTCTTAATAGAGCCAGATGTGTGTGCTTTTCTGAATTTTTAATTTCAGAAGAATTCAGCATCAAGATAAGTTAACGTGACACTCATGTTTTTTCCCTGCAGTTGATGGCTTTTCAGCCTTGTTGCAGAATCTCAAACTGCCGATGTAAAAATAGTCCTCTCCTGGGGAACTGAGTTTTGCCCTATCACGTAAGATCCTCAAACTTGGATACAGCTTTCTCAGGGAAGCCTCTCCTTCATGCCCATTTAGAATCAATAGACTTCTTTCTTAAACTTTCTCAGCCCTTGCTTGCATTCAACATGTTTTAAGGTTTGATCCTGGATCTAGGCATGTGGTTGCTATGGTGACCCCATAAGCTGATTGGAGGTTCCAAAGGCAAGCAAATTAAGGATGTGTTTGTGTAGACATAAAGTTGCATGAATGTTTTTGGCAGAATTGAGACCTGTAAGCTAGTCACTGAAGAAGCTCTCCATTTCTATTTTCCTCTCTTTCCATCTTTCTTCCCTCTCAAAGAGTGAACTCCCATATCTGTCATCCTGGGAGACTCAAGAGTCAGAATCTTTGGAACTTCCCTCTCATATATTTAGGTTTTTGGACTGTGATCTCTCATAACTATGATGCTTTGCCTAGCCTGAAAGAACTCCCTGCAAAAATGTATCAATTGATATGATTTCCTATTATTTCAAAGAAGTAGACATTACTTGACAAATACATTTTTGTTACAAAGAAAACAGGAAACATTCAGTCTCATAAACGTGTGCTCACTTGCTCAGTTTTGTCTGACTCTGTGCTGCCCCATGGGCTAGCCTGCCAGGCTCCCCTGTTCATGGAATTCTCCAGGGAAGGATACTGAAGAGCAGTGTCATTTCCTCCTCTAGGGGATCTTCTGTTCCCTTTCCAGATGCATCTCCTGTGTCTCCTATATTGGCAGGTAGATTCTTTACCACTGTGCCACCCAGGAAGCCCCCATTCTCATATACATGCAGCCTCAAATGATGATTCTGACAGTGAGTAACTGCTGATGGGGGTAAGTTCTTGGCAGGCTCACTGAAGATAAAGGTTTTGACTTGTGCCTTGAAAATTTTAGTAGTAATTAAATAAATTGAGGAGAGAAGGAGGACATTACTGACAACCTCTTATAGAGGGCGTTATAGACAGCTGAGAATATGAAGAGAGGAATATAAATGGTGTATTTTTGCCAAGGGAATTGATCAGTTGGCTGGGGCTTTACAAGGAATAGTTGAAACAGTCTGGCAAATAGAGATCTTAGTGGGTTTGACTGAATGAGTGGATGGTCATTTAGACAAGCAACACTGGTTCAGATTGGGAACAGTACTGAATTTCAGACTGGGGAATCTGGACCTAATTCTATGATGAATGGAGTGAATTTATTTCCTGAAATATTGAAAATGAGGTGAGCTATGTTCTCCAGAGCCCTCTTGTATTTCGCGCTCTGTTCTGCCTGTGTAGTTGGTTAGAGAGAGAGTAAACTAAAAAGAGATACTTATTTTCATGAAAATTAGAATGTATTTGTGATACTACAAAAGCTTATTATTTGCATTTGGTCCATGTTATCATAATGGCTAAACTATGGGGGAAATAAAACCACTCAATAATAACAACCTCCCCCACCCAAATTTCAAAATCGTTATTCTTATAGAAGGCCTTCAGGGTGACTCAATAGTGAAGAATCTGTCTGCAATGCAGGAGACATAGGTTTGATCCCTGGATAGGGAAAATCTCATGGAGGAGGAAATAGCTACCCTCTCCAATATTTTTGCATGAGAAATCCCACGGACAGAGGACCCTGGTGGGCTATAGTCCATGGGGTCTCAAAAGAGCTGGATATGACTTAGTGACTAAAAACCAGCAGCAATACACCTGAGCAGAGGTTTTACGTATTGTGTAGATGAAAGATACTTCACAGCAAACTCAGGAGTGAGAAAATGTAATGTTATGTTTCTGCACCCAAGTTTATTTGAGTACCATTCTTTCTAATACTGAAAGAAATCTAGCAACTTGGAAGTAAACTCAGTCAAATTTATATTTTTCTCCATCTAACCATGCTTGTATTTAGCTTATCTTCCTGGCTTACTCTCTGTTTCTTCCCTGGGTTAATTCTGTCATCTTCAATCTTTGGGATGTCCTCGATCCTATCTTAATTAGAACCAAAGTCCTCTTTTGCATAATCTCTTGCAGAACCAAAAGATCATGCTCTTGCCATCTCCACATCTCATAAAATGCAGACCTGGTCATTCCCCTCTCTTCCTTCACAGAAAGACGTTGATACTCTCTGGCACTGCCTTCAGCACAGTCCCCATCTGGTGGAGCAAAGAACGGTGTCTCCCACCTGCTCCTTTATAGCCTGGAAGTCAAGATGTTTATTTCTTTTGTCTCTTGCCTTGACCTGGCAACCTCTTTTCTCCTGTGTTCCTGACCTCGCTCCTGGTTGTCTGTTTTATACTAGGCTTCCATGTGGTTAACTCCAGTCTACTTTCAAGGCCTTGCTTTCAGACGTCTAAGCAGTCTTCTAACCACTGGCTGGAAAGTGCAGGATGACGGCGTCGGCAGGGCTGGTTTCTCCCGTGGCCTCTCCCCGTGGCTGGCAGACAGCCATCTTGCTTGTGTCTTCACGTGGTCTTTTCTTGTTTGCTCTTGGTGTCTGTGTGTCTAAGTTTCCTCTTCTTGTAAGAATATGAGTGGGATTGTATTAGAGTCCACCCTGATGGCCTTATCTCAACTCTATCACCTCTTTAAAGGTCTGTGCTTTGCTAAGTTGCTTCAGTTGTGTCTGACTCTTTGCAACCCCATGGACTGTAGCCCACCAGGCTCCCCTGTCCAAGGGATTCTCCAGACAAGAATACTGGATTGGGTTGCCGTGTCCTCTTCCAGGGCTTTAAAGGTCTGTCAAATACACACACAGTCACATTCAAAAGTTTTGGGGTTAAGGCTTCAACCTGTGAATCTTGAAGTGATGTAATTTCAATCTGCAAACTGGGTTTCAGAATGCTTGACTGGAACTTCTTGAGGGTACAGTGGTTAAGACTTTGTGCTTCCAACGCAGAGGGCATGGGATCAATCCTTGGTTGGGGAAATTAGATTGCACATGCCACACGGCCATAAAAATAAAAATAATAAAAAGGATTCTTGACCCAAGATGGTAACCTATTTTTAATTAATCTTTTCATTAATAGCAGCTCAATAAAGAAGGCCTATATTCTTTCCATTGGAAATAATTTTAAAGCTGTATTTTAACAAAAAGTCTATGTACTAAGTTAGATACTTTCTAGTTGTTTTAAAAGATTATATTTCAATTAGTTGACCCTGATAACACACACCAAAGATTAACTGAGGATATGCGATTATAGAGGATTTTTCTTTTCTTCCAAAGGAACTGATTATTGTCAAAAAGAAAAATGGCATCAGATTTACTTAATTCTGTGATATAGCACAGCAAATCCCCTTTTTCCAGAAAACAAATAAAATTAAAAAGAATCCAGTTGGAACAATATTTATGCTTTAAAATGTTCATACCTGATATAAAGTAAGAAATAAATTGATAAATGCTTTGTTAAGGCCTTTTAAAAGATTTTTGAAGGATAGGTTGGATTGGAAAAGGTCCAGAATCACTCTGGGAGGGGGCAGTATTTTTATACATGTTTACATTTGCCATAAAACAAACCCTGAGATTCTGGATCAAAGGGGCCTTTATACAGTGACTCTATATAAGGCTGGCAAAGGACTTTGAACACAGCTTGAAATCCAACATCTCCTTTCGGCGGGGTTTGAGCAAGGGCCTTGGAGGGAGAGAGAGCCTATGAGCAGTCACTCATGGTAGGAAGCATGCTAGCGAGAGCCACACTGACCACGGGAGTATTTTCATCAGGCAGCTCATGAGTTGCAAAAAGCAACCATTTCATAACACTCTTCCCTTCTCCCCAGTTACCACTCTTCTCTCTCTCCCCACAAAGTGCACATTTTGAAGTTTATTCACTGTCCCGATTTTACCCTTATATTAAAAAAAATATCATTACTGTTTTAAATTGTGTTTTTGTGAAGATGTATTTGATGGAATACAGGTTTTCCCATTGCTAAGTCCAGAAAATAGAACCTAACTAGCGAAATCCTGGGGTCATTTTTCTCCAACAGAGCTCTCACTGTTACCACTTTGCTTCTGGATGAAAGGCAATGTCCTGTAGAACCAAGTCCTGCGGAATGTGTGAATCAATGCAGCCACATCAACCTCCCCTCAACACAGAGTAAAAAGGAGCTTGGTATGATTTTGCCATTTCTTGGAGCTGGCCAAAAATGTCGTTCGGGTGTTTTTCGCAAGCTGTTCACCCGAATGAACTTTTTGGCCCATCCGGTAGATCCTGTTAACAGGAGACCTAAAATAATGAAAAGATGCTCTTTCAGTCTCTGAAGTTGTATTATGTAATATTCGCAATTAGAACAGATGAGGCCATCAAGCAACGTTGGTGTAAAACCATCTTCCAAGCCCTGTTGCAGAAAAGGCATACTTTTCCCTCCCTGCCTCCTTCTTTCCTGTTTGTGCTTCTGAGGACCAGCAGATGGAACTTGCCATGGAACAGAAAGGACCATTCCTGTCATCTCTGTTTCAGAATCCAGTAGGAAGAAGTATTTTTCTTGCTTTTCATTTTCCCCCTCTTTCTCCTTCTTTTGTGGTTTTGGCTTTTCAAAAAAAAAAAAAAAGAAAAGAACAAAAAACTCGATTTTCAACAGATCAAGAGGTTCAGATGAGATATTCTTTCCTGTCAAACAGGATCCAGAAACTTTTTGAGGTTTCTCAAGGACTTGTCTCTCTAAGCCGAAAAATCTGTTCTCTTTCTTTGCAGTTGCCAGAAAAGTAATTAGGCCATTTTTCTAATTATAGTAATCTTCCCCAAATGGCATATAACTTCAAATCCAAATACCATGTAAACTGGCCAACAAGTGCTTCACCAGGGCGGTTGGAGTGGAGGCGCTGCGCTTTGTGGGGAGGAACAGTGTGCTGTGTGTCCCAGTTACAGCTGGCTTTCTCTTTCTCGGTCTCTTGCCCCAGAGGTTCTGCTACATTAGTGTCAACAGCTCAATGGCAATTGCTCTTGTCGGTGGCATTTGGTGAAGAGTTATGTCTGCGGCAGATAAATTAACCTCCTTTCGGAAAAAAAAAAAATAATGTTGATTTGCGGGAAAAACCAAGCAAGATTAAATTGTCCTCATACTGTTGAGCTGATGAAATAAATCTCTACTGGTAGGTGGAGTGAGGGTCCCCCTGTCACATGATGTAGAAATAGACTGCGCACCCCACCCCGCCCCACTGCCCCAAGAAGAATCCTCTTTTCTGTGATGCTAACCAAGGGGAAGTTCGGTTCTGCTGGTAAATGTTGTGGTCCAAAATATGTTCACAGCTACCCTCTCTTGTTCCAATTGTTTGAAAAAAAGTTTCCACAAGGAATAAAACTACCACACAACCCAGCAGTCCCACTATGGGGGATATGCCCTGAGAAGTGAGTAAGTAACTGAGGGTTAGTCACTCAATTGTATCTGACTCTTGGAGACCCCATGGATTATAGCCTGCCAGTCTCCTCTGTCCATGGGATTTCCCAGGAAGGAATACTGGAGTGGGTTTCCATTCCTTTTTCTAGGGGATCTTCCTCACCCAGGGATTAAACCCGAGTCTCCTGCATTACAGACAGATTCTTTACCATCTGAGCCACCCAGGAAGCCCATACTGTGAGGAAACCATAATTCAAAAAGACACATGTACCCCAATGTTCATTGCAGCGCTATTTACAATAGTCAGTACGTGGACGCAACCTAGATGCACATCAACAGATGAATGGATAAAGAAGTTGTGGTATATACACAATGGAGTATTAGTCAAATAAGGAAAGAAATCGAGCTAGTTGTCGGGAGGTGGATGAACCTAGAGTCTGTCATACAGAGTGAAGTTAGAAAGAAAAAAAAATATTGTGCATATATATGGAATCTAGAAAGATGGTATTTATGAATGTACTTTTTAAAAAATAGAAATTTATTTAGTTGGAGGTTAATTACTTTACAATATTGTATTGGTTTTGCCATACATCAACATGAATCCTCCACAGGTATACACGTGTTCCCCATCTTGAACCCCCCACCCTCCTCCCTCCCTGTACCATCCCTCTGGGTCATCTCAGTGAACCAGCCCCAAGCATCCAGTATCATGCATCGAACCTGGACTGGCAATTCGTTTCATATATGATATTATACATGTTTCAATGTCATTCTCCCAGAGCATCCCACCCTCAAAGCAGGGATAATGACTCATGAATAGAGAGCAGACTACTTGTGGACACAGTGGGGAAAGGAGAGGGTGGGACAAATCAAGAGAATAGCATTGACGTATATACCCACCTTGTGTGAAATAGATAACTAGTTGTATAGCACGGAGAACTCAGCTCAGTGTTCTATGGTGACCTAGATGGGTAAGAGGAAGGTTTAAGAGAGAGAGAGAGAGAGAGAGAGAGAGAAAAAAAATATATATATATATACATATAGCTGGCTAAAGCAGTTATCCCCCAATTAAAATATTTTAAAAAGGTTTCCAAATGACATTTACTCTAGATATTTGGTTTTGTTGCCTACCCGCCCCCTGGCCTTAATGGAAGGGGTTTCTGGATTGGGATAAGGGCACTAGGGAGAAGTCTCCAGAAAATGAAACTGGGCATTGAAATGAAGAGTAAGTGAGGGTGGATTCCTCCAGGAATGATGGAGTCATAGTGATTGAAAACAGAAGGGTAAACTTGCATAGGGATTTAAAAGCAAAAATGTAGTCAGCATTTAAGAGTGCAGTAAGGGTGTGTCTCGGTTACTGAATGGTGTGTGGGTGATGCTTAAGTTTAGGGTGCTGATGCAGACTACTTTGTTTCTGTAAAACATTGTCATCAAACCACTACAGCCTGAGTGTTCATGGGGAGGAACAAATGCATGAAGTGGGAATTTCCAAGTGCCAGGCCTTTCTGATCACTGGATTCCAATTTCCTAGTGGCTGCATTTTGTTTGCAAAAAATGCAAATTCTAAATTACTAGACATATTTAGAATATATATATAGAAAAATGGAGAAATATATATATATATATAAAAATGTCTATGTAAATATACAGACATAATGGACTTCCCAGGTGGCAGGTACAGTGGTGAGGAATCTGCCTGAAAATGCAAGAGACACAAGAGAAGCGGGTTTGGTTGATCCCTCGGTTGGGAAGATCCCCTGGAGGAGGAAATGGCAACCCATTCCAGTATCCTTGCCTGAAAAATCCCTGTGGACAGAGGAGCCTGGTGGGCTACAGTCCATGGGATCTCAAAGATTGGGACATGGATTGGCATGTGCGTGCAGGCATATAGAAATAAATCCATATGTAAATATATAGAAATTAGATATAGTAGGTCTGAGGTGGGGCCCTGGAATCTACATTTTTGCAGGCTTCTTAGTTGCTTCTGATGAGGTGCTTCTTAGACAACACTCTATTTATGAATTATTACCCAACAGTATTGGTTATTACTTATCAGTGGGTGATTAGCCAACACTTGCTCTGAGAATTTGGCAGATTAGGTCAGAGCATTAACAGCACAATTTGAAGCCTGTGAGGAGATTCAAACAAGTGAATAATAAATAGCGTGTAGGTGGCAGTGTGGTCATACTCCAGTGGGATGAATTAGAAAAAAAAAATTTCCCCTAAAATCTATTCAGGGTAGAATGATGACCTGTTAAAATGAAAATTAGGTTGTTGAAAGCCAAGCCATGAATTATTTTTAAGGGGATGGTTATTTAGATTTTGAGTAGGTAATAATAAAGGGAAATGGAGCTATAAAAGTCTTTAGGGGATGGATATAAAAATGTACATTTGAGAAAAGGATGACTTTTCACAGGAAAGGGCGTAAGCCTCATTGTGCAGGGATATTAGGAAAATATTAGAATGATTACATGCCATTTCTGAAAGAGGACATGTTTTAAAAACAAAATCTATGCTACTTATTATTTCTATGGAGCATCACCACACTATACACATTTTTTTAGGCCACTGTTTGAATGATAACGTGTACTCATGACTTTTCAGGGTGATTTCTGTTCTAGATTATTTATCTGAAATACCTTAAAAAGCCAAACAGAATAAGAGCCATGGAGTCTAAATTTATTGGTTGCATAGAGTAAAAATGCAAGCAAAGGAAATTTGTGATTTATTTAAATTGGAAATAAATATACTTTTGTATAAAAAAATCATTGCCAACCAACATTTCATGCAATCTGCTTGTATGGCCACTTGTAGAAAAGTCCTCCATGAAAGACAACTTTTGTGAAGATTCCTTTGTTTGGCAATACTTTTTTGTTCAGAAGCACCCTTATGAGAAGCCAGTTTTAAAAATGGGCATATTACTTCATAATAAAAATACTACTAAATCCTGGGGACCTCCTTCTTCCAATAATCTCTCAGTTCCCTGCTTACTAAAGCCTCCTTAACCGTCAGAATACTCCAGGGACTTCCCTGGTGGTCTAATGGCAAAGATTCCAAACTCCTAATGCACAGGACCTGGGTTCAATCCACAGCTGGGGAAGTAGATCCCACATATAGCAACTAAAAGTGATGCTGTGTGCTCCACAACTAAGTCCTGGCACAGTGAAATAAATAAGAATAAATATTTTTTAAAAATTGTCAGGATATTTCCGTGAGGCTGGGAATTTAAAACAAATAGCATAATTGAGTAAATGACTAGAGATCTCTTCAAGAGAACTGGAGATACCAAGGGAACATTTCATGAAAAGATGGGCTCGATAAAGGATAGAAATGGTATGGACCTAACAGAAGCAGAAGATATTAAGAAGAGGTGGCAAGAATACACAGAAGAACTGTACAGAAAAGATCTTCACGACCCAGATAATCATGAGGATGTGATCACTCATCTAGAGCCAGACATCTTGGAATGTGAAGTCAAGTGGGCCTTAGAAAGCATCACTAAGAACAAAGCTAGTGGAGGTGATGGAATTCCTGTTGAGCTGTTTCAAATCCTGGAAGATGATGCTGTGAAAGTGCTGCACTCAATATGCCAGCAAATTTGGAAAACTCAGCAGTGGCCACAGGACTGGAAAAGGTCAGTTTTCATTCCAATTCCAAAGAAAGGCAATGCCAAAGAATGCTCAGACTACCGCACAATTGCACTCATCTCACACGCTAGTAAAGTAATGCTCAAAATTCTCCAAGCCAGGCTTCAGCAATATGTGAACCGTGAACTCCCTGATGTTCAAGCTGGTTTTAGAACAGGCAGAGGAACCAGAGATCAAATTGCCAACATCCGCTGGATCATGGAAAAAGCAAGAGAGTTCCAGAAAAACATCTATTTCTGCTTTATTGACTATGCCAAAGCCTTTGACTGTGTGGATCACAATAAACTGTGGAAAATTCTGAAAGAGATGGGAATACCAGACCACCTAACCTGCCTCTTGAGAAATCTGTATGCAGGTCAGGAAGCAACAGTTAGAACTGCACATGGAACAACAGACTGGTTCCAAATAGGAAAAGGAGTACGTCAAGGCTGTATATTGTCTCCCTGCTTATTTAACTTATATGCAGAGTACATCATGAGAAACGCTGGACTGGAAGAAACACAAGCTGGAATCAAGATTGCCGGGAGAAATATCAATAACCTCAGATATGCTGATGACACCACCCTTATGGCAGAAAGTGAGGAGGAGCTAAAAAGCCTCTTGATGAAAGTGAAGGAGGAGAGCGAAAAAGTTGGCTTAAAGCTCAACATTCAGAAAACGAAGATCATGGCATCCGGTCCCATCACTTCATGGGAAATAGATGGGGAAACAGTGGAAACAGTGTCAGACTTTATTTTTTTGGGCTCCAAAATCACTGCAGATGGTGACTGCAGCCATGAAATTAAAAGACGCTTACTCCTTGGAAGAAAAGTTATGACCAACCTGGATAGTATATTCAAAAGCAGAGACATTACTTTGCCGACTAAGGTCCGCCTAGTCAAGGCTATGGTTTTTCCTGTGGTCATGTATGGATGTGAAAGTTGGACTGTGAAGAAAGCTGAGCGCCGAAGAATCGATGCTTTTGAACTGTGGTGTTGGAGAAGACTCTTGAGAGTCCCTTGGACTGCAAGGAGATCCAACCAGTCCATTCTGAAGGAGATCAGCCCTGGGATTTCTTTGGAAGGACTGATGCTAAAGCTGAAACTCCAGTACTTTGGCCACCTCATGAGAAGAGTTGACTCATTGGAAAAGACTCTGATGCTGGGAAGGATTGGGGGCAGGAGGAGAAGGGGATGATCGAGGATGAGATGGCTGGATGGCATCACAGACTCGATGGACGTGAGTCTGAGTGAATTCCGGGAGATGTGATGGACAGGGAGGCCTGGCGTGCTGCGATTCATGGGGTCACAAAGAGTTGGACACGACTGAGCGACTGAACTGAACTGAAAAGGTCAAAGAAGCTTTGCATATAAAAATGTTTGTCTTTTTTTGGGAAAATCTTTTTCAGCTCTTTTGTCCTTTATCATTGAATTACCTCCAAGGGCACTAAAGCAGGGTAGTAGGCTGATAGTGGCTACCCAGAGATGTCATGTCCTAATTCCCAGATCCTGGAAGTGTTGTTCTGTAAGAAAAAGAGTTTTTCTCAGAGGTGATTACAAATCTTGAAAGTGAAAGTGAAAGTTGCTCAGTTGTGTCTGACTCTTTGCGACCCCATTGACTATACAGTCCATGGAATTCTCCATTCCAGATTACTGGAGAGGGTAGCCTTTTTTCCCAAGTGGATCTTCCCAACCCAGGGATCGAACCCAGGTCTCCTATGGTGCAGGTGGATTCTTTACCAGCTGATCCACAAGGAGAGGGAATGATTGTTCTGGATTATCCTGGTGAGTCCTCATTCCAATCATGGATGTCTTTATAAGAGAGAGGAAGATGGAGATTGGATATATATGGAAGAGGAGGCCATGTGACCACTGAAGCAGAGGTTGGAGAGATATGACCACAAGTCAAGGAAAGCTAGCAGTCATCAGAAACTGAAAGAGGCAAGGAACAGATTCCTAGCCCTTCCTGTGTGTGGGACTGCAGCCCTGTGGATGCTTTGATTTTGGCCTAGTGAAATTGATTTTGGACTGCTGATCTTCCCAATGGTGAAAGAATACATTTCTGTCATTTTAGGATTTCAGGTTTCTGATAGTTTGGTATGGGAGCCTTAGGGAACTAATTCAGGCAGTGAACTTTCTTCTTCTGATTTATTTTTTAGAAATGTATTTATTTTTGGCTGTACTGGCTCTCCATTGCTGTGCTTGTGGCACACGGGTTTCTCATTGCGATCACTTCTCTTATTGTGGAGCACGGGGTTTAAGGCATAGGAGGTTGATTAGTTGTGAAGAATGGGCTCAGTAGGTGTGGCTCATAGGCTTAGTTGCCTGGTGACATGTGGGATCTTTGCAGACCAGGGATTAAACCCATGTCTCTTTCTTTAACAGGCAGATTCTTAACCACTGGACCACCAGGGAAGTCCCCTTCTTTTGATTTGTACTCTGGTTTGAAGCACAACAATCATATAAGAAGCTTCTTAAAAAGTTTAGATGCCTGTGCGTCATGACAGATCCAGGAATTAGAATTTCTAGGAATGGGACTCAAGGATCTGTGTCTTTAACATACTGCCCAGGTGATTCTGACATGAAGCAGGGTTGGTAAACATTTCACTCAGATGTTGTGTTTGTTTCCCATTGTGGCTATGAAAACCACAATTTTTATGGCTTAAAACAAATTTGTTCTTTTGTGATTCTGGAGGTTAGTTTCATTGGGCTCAAGAAGGTTTCAGCAGAGCACTTTCCTTCTGGATGATCTAGGGAAGGCAAGCATATCTTGCTCTTTTCAGCCTTTTTATTTTCCTGTACTTCAAAATCACTGCAGATGGTGGCTGAAGCCATGAAATTAAAAGACACTTGCTCCTTGGAAGAAAAGCTATGACCAACCTAGACAGCATATTAAAAAGCAGAGACATGACTTTGCCAACAAAGGTGTGTCTAGTCAAAGCTATGGTTTTTCCAGTAGTCATGTACGGATGTGAGAGTTGGACTGTAAAGAAAGCTGAGTGCCGAAGAATTGATGCTTTTAAACTGTGGTGTTGGAGAAGACTCTTGAGAGTCCCTTGGACTGCAAGAAGATCCAACCAATGCATCCTAAAGGAAATCAGTCCTGAATATTCGTTGGAAGGACTGATGCTGAAGCTGAAACTCCAATACTTTGTCCACCTGATGCAAAGAACTGACTCATTGGAAAGTCCCTGATGCTGGGAAAGATTGAGGGCAAGAAGAGAAGAGGATGACAGAGGATGAGATGGTTGGATGGAATCACTGACTCAATGGACATGAATTTGAGTAAGCTCTGGGAGCAGGTAATGGACAGGGAAGCCTGGCGTGCTGCAGTTCATGGGGTCGCAAAGGGTTGGACACGACTGAGGAACTGAACTGAACTGAACTTTCAGCCTCTGATACTGGCAGTATTCTCCACCTTCAAATTGTATCACTCGAACCTCTGCTCCTGTCATCAGAACACCTTCTCTAATTCTGCTTTTTGTGTCCTACCTGTAAGAGACCACTCTGATTACATTGAGCCCACCCAGATAATCCTGGATAATCTTCATTTTAAGACCTTTATATTGGCTGCATCTTCAAAGTCCCTTTTGCTGTATGAAAGCAAAAGTTGCTCAGTCATGAAAGGACTGATGCTGAAGCTGAAACTCCAATACTTTGTCCACCTGATGCAAAGAACTGACTCATTGGAAAGTCCCTGATGCTGGGAAAGATTGAGGGCAAGAAGAGAAGAGGATGACAGAGGATGAGATGGTTGGATGGAATCACTGACTCAATGGACATGAATTTGAGTAAGCTCTGGGAGCAGGTAATGGACAGGGAAGCCTGGCGTGCTGCAGTTCATGGGGTCGCAAAGGGTTGGACACGACTGAGGAACTGAACTGAACTGAACTTTCAGCCTCTGATACTGGCAGTATTCTCCACCTTCAAATTGTATCACTCGAACCTCTGCTCCTGTCATCAGAACACCTTCTCTAATTCTGCTTTTTGTGTCCTACCTGTAAGAGACCACTCTGATTACATTGAGCCCACCCAGATAATCCTGGATAATCTTCATTTTAAGACCTTTATATTGGCTGCATCTTCAAAGTCCCTTTTGCTGTATGAAAGCAAAAGTTGCTCAGTCATGTCTGACCCTTTGCAACCCCATGGACTGTGGAATTCTCCAGGCCAGAATATTGGAGTGGGTAGCCATTCCCTTCTCCAAGGGATCTTCCCAACCCAGGAATTGAACCCAGGTCTCCCACATTGCAGATGGATTCTTTACCACCTGAGTCACAAGGGAAGCCCTTTCCTATTTGCCATATAAAATAGGATTAATGGTTACCTTCANTGGAATTCTCCAGGCCAGAATATTGGAGTGGGTAGCCATTCCCTTCTCCAAGGGATCTTCCCAACCCAGGAATTGAACCCAGGTCTCCCACATTGCAGATGGATTCTTTACCACCTGAGTCACAAGGGAAGCCCTTTCCTATTTGCCATATAAAATAGGATTAATGGTTACCTTCAATTAAGATGGAGGTATCTTTGGGGGGCATTACTCAGTTTAAAGCAGACCCCATGATAACTCCTCATGTAGAAACCAGGAATGTAATTGAGGTTGAACAACAGATTGTCACACTTAATTCATTAGGTATGCACTTGACTTTTCTGTGCTTATTTTTCCAAAAAAGCTGTTTGGAGTCCAAACATTTACATATGGCCTCTATTAAATTTTTTGATACTTGAATGGTAGATAACAAAGCAGTCAACAATGCTGATTTCATAAGAAAGTGATATCATTAAAATATTATGAATTATTTTGTGTGCCCAGACAAGGGGTTAATCAGATGGGGAGATTTTGACTCCTCTCAAATCTTCATCATCACCTTCCTTCTGCATATGTTTTAACTCACTTCAGTAGTGTCCGACTCTTTGTGACCCCATGGACTGTAACCTGCCAGGATCCTCTATCCATGGGATTCTCCAATCAAGAATACTAGAGTGGTTTGCCATTTCCTCCTCTAGGACATCTTCCTGACTCAGGAATGGAACCTGAGTCTCCTACATCTCCAGCACTGGTAGGCAGGTTCTTTACAACTAGTGCCACCTGGAAGCCCATCCCCTTCCCCAATTCAGTTCAGTTCAGTCTCTCAGTGGTGTACGACTATTTGTGACCCCATGGACTGCAGCATGCCAGGCCTCCCAGTCCATCACCAACACCTGGAGTTTACTAAAACTCACGTCTATTGAATCGGCGATGCCATCCAACCATCTCATCCTCTGTCATACCCTTCTCTTCTTGTCCTCAATCTTTCCCAGCATCAGGGACTTTCCAATGAGTCAGTTATTTGCATCAGGTGGACAAAGTATTGGAGTTTCAGCTTCAGCATCCATCTTTCCAATGAATATTCAGGACTGATTTCCTTTAGGATGCATTGCTTGGATCTCCTTGCAGTCCAAGGGACTCAAGAGTCTTGTCCAACACCACAGTTCAAAAGCATCAATTCTTCGGCACTCAGCTTTCTTTGTAGTCCAACTCTCACATTCATACATGACTACTGGAAAAACCATAGCTTTGACTAGACACACCTTTGCTGGCAAAGTAATGTCTCTGCTTTTTAATATATTGTCTAAGTTGGTCATAACTTTTCTTCCAAGGAGCAAATGTTTTTTGATTTCATGGCTTCAGTCACCATCTGCAGTGATTTTAGAGCCCCCAAAATACAATTTGTCACTGTTTCCACTATTTTCCCATCTATTTGCCATGAAGTGATGGGACCAGATGTCATGATCTTAGTTTTCTGAATGTTGATTTTTAAGCCAACCTTTTCATTCTCCTCTTTCACTTTCATCAGGAGGCTCTTTAGTTCTTTTACGCTTTGTGGCATAAGGGTGATGTCATCTGCATATCTGAGGTTATTGATATTTCTCCTGGCAATCTTGATTCCAGCTTGTGCTTCATCCAGTGCATCATTTCACATGATGTATTCTGCATATAAGTTAAATAACCAGTTGACAATATACAGCCTTGACATTCCCCTTCCCCGATTGGAACCAGTCTGTTGTTCCATGTCCAGTTCTCACTGTTGCTTCCTGACCTGCATACAGATTTCTCAAGAGGCAGGTCAGGTGGTCTGATATTCCCATCTCTTTCAGAATTTTCTACAGTTTATTGTGATCCACACAGTCAAAAGCTTTGGCATAGTCAGTAAAGCAGAAGTAGATGTTTTTGTGGAGCTCTCTTTTTCAATGATCCAGTGGGTGTTGGCAATTTGATTTCTGGTTCCTCTGCCTTTTCTAAATCCAGCTTGAACATCTGGAAGATCACGGTTCATGTAGTATTAGAGCCTGGCTTGGAGAATTTTGAGCATTACTTTTCTAGCCTGTGAGATGAGTGCACTTGCGTGGTAGTT
>SJYX01023347.1:413195-433660 GCA_006410675.1 Oreotragus oreotragus | reverse complement strand
TGAAAGACAATAAAGAGAAAAAAAAACTGTTAAGGGATGATGTGGGGTGGGAGGTGGGAGGGGGGTTCATGTTTGGGAGTTCGTGTAAAAAAATAAATAAATACAAAAAAAAATAAAGAAAAAAAATAAAAATTATTAAAAGAAAAAAAAAAGGACAAAAGCAAATCTATGTTTGCTTAGGATTTTATTTGTGCTTTTAAAAGTATATTTTCCACCTTCTGTGGAAAATTGCACTTTAAAATATATCACATTTTTGGTGATTTTGGTTTTGGACCAACCTCCCAGAAGATCAGGGCTGATGGATCACATTTCAGGTGTAAACCCTGGAAAGATGTAAAGGTCACATTGTCTTCTCCCACCTTAAAAATGAGCATTTAAAAGAGTTCAAGAAAAATCAATGCCCTGCATTAAAAATTATTTCAGCCTTTTCTTTTAAACTGTAATACGAGAACCACAGCATTTTTAAAAGCAGCCATGCAGTTCTGTTCTTAATAACCACTTTGTAGCAATTCTTTTCTTTAGAGAACTCTCAGGGACAGAAAAAAAAAAAAAAGTAATTAACACAGCTTTTTAGTTAGTTCTTGTCTTTCAGACTCTTTGAGAACAGTCAGATTTTGTTATCTTTAAAAGAGCATAAATTCACGTTTTGTTCAAAAATGATTCAGTTTGCCACTATCCCTCTAAAGGAACAAATACAAAGGCACTCTCTCTCATTCTTTTGATGCTTTCGTGTGTGCATTTGTTCAGTGTAGTTTTGTCTCTTTTTTTTAAGATTATGTAATATTTTAGGAAGAATCAGGCTACCAGAGCAGTAAATTTCTTCAGATGAACTAGAAATTGCAGCCTTTTTACTTTTCCTTAGGCAACACTTAATAAGAACATAGAACTAGTTCCAAGCTGCTCACCTCAGTGTTTTTAAAATCTTCAATAAGAGGACTTTTGGAAAAACTTCATTTTTGAATATCACTTGTAGAAACCATAGGCTGCAGAAGAAACTAAATTCTGATCTGTGGGTATACTTTGTCTGTCTTGCCTCTAATGAATACCAGCCTTTGTCATAGATGGCATCTCTATATCTATGACAGTCATAGCCAGAGATGTTCCTAGAATTGAACCCAGAGGACAAAATAAAACTCACTTCTAGATGTGTGATGTCTGGCAAAGGAAATGTTGAAATTTGCTGGCCTACTTAAATAGGTTGAAGTGAAGTAAAGTGAAGAAGTGAAGTGAAGTCGCCCAGTCGTGTCTGACTCTTTGTGACCTTGTGGACTGTAGCCCACCAGGCTCCTCTGTCCATGGGATTCTCCAGGCAAGAATCCTGGAGTGGGTTGCCATTTCCTTCTCCAGGGGATCTTCCCGACCCAGGGATCGAACCCAGGTCTCCCACTTTACAGGCAGATGCTTTAACCTCTGAGCCACCAGGGAAGCCCACCTGGTTTAGAGACCCGTCATAATTAAGGATACTCTCTATGTTTATTTCAAAATGAAACAGATAAAGCCTGCTCCACAAATTTGAGATGTTAATATAAGCCCTTCATTTGAAGGTTATCCTCTTAATGGCCTGCACTATCACATGTCTTTTTAACAGAAAATTCCAGATGTCCATCTTGTTCACATCACCCACATTTATGTAAGAATCCTGGTACTGACACAGTCCAAGCCATAAGGGGCCTGTCCATCCCCTCAGAGTCATAGGCTCCATCCCTGTACTGGCAGCCACTTGGCACGCTTACTCTGAGGGACCATTATTAGGATGAAGCCTCACTCAGAACCCAGGGTTCTGAGAGAAGACAACCCTGCTCCTTTATTATTAATTAATTAGATATTCTCTGCTCCTGCTCTCCAACTGTGACAAGTGTTAGCATTAGATTTCCCAAGTCATATCCACAACTAGTCTCCCTGGCACCAGGGAGACTGAATACTTAACCGAAAGAAGTTAACTAACATGATAAACTTCCAAGCATTCCCTCCAGGAAGTCCTCTTTGAGATTAAGTAGTTTTTCTTTGTAAACCTTCAAAATGAAAACGAACTAATTGTTCTCCCTTTTCCTTAGACAATGACATTATTTGTCTATCCTTCTACTGAGGTCACTCTTAGTGACACTGGGATTTTCCATGACTCCTCAAGTGATGTCAAGTTGCAAATGCCTAGATAAACAAAGGAAATAAAAGAAGAGGGCTACTTTTAATGTCTATCTTTATTAGCATGCTGCTTTGCTAAGCTAAGTCTCCCTTCCTCCCTCTCTCTTTCTCTCTCTCTGTCTCTCTCACACACACACACACATTTCATGTCTACTGGTTCTTGACTAAAGCATCAGCCATAATTCAGGGTTAGAATTTGAGGCTTTCTGTAAGCTCCTAACTTTCTAAGCTTCAGTTTCCCCATCTGTAAAGTGAATTCTAATAATGCAGAACTTGTGTAATTTTTTGTAATAAACAAGGTAAATAATTCACATACAGCCTATAGGACAATGCTGAAACGAGAGTAAAATTAAATAGCCATCATTTAGCCCTGTATTTCTCCCTCTATTCTAGTTAAAATAGCTGTACCTTTGAGCAAGTATGTACCTTTTTGTTTGAAGTTATATCACATCGCAGACCCTCAACAGAAATTGTTTCCCCACTTGGTTACACCTAACCCTCCCAAAGCCTAGTCATCATGCTTTCTTCTTCTGCAGACCTCTTGATTGAAACAGCCCCCATTGCTTGTTTTTTGTTTTTTTTTTCTCCCAGTTTTGGTCTTATACAAAATTAGTTTTTATTGGTTCCAGGTTTTGTTGTCATTGGTGTTGACCCTTTGGGATATTTTCCATAGACAGTCATATCATCTGTGAACAAAGGCAGAGGACCAAGAGGATGAAGGATGAAACCAGTGAGGTTTGCTAAGACTCAGAACTTTGGGCCATTTAGTACCACATCTGCGTCTCCTGTGCGCTCTTGGCCAAAACCAGACTAATGATGAGGGAGAAACAAATCCCTGCTTTTATGGAAAGGGAGATAAAATCATAGCACAAAAGGGCCTGTGGGAGTGTGAGCACTGACTGTGCTCCTCTTGGCAAATAATTGTCATCACTGACATTGTAAGTCTTACTGTGTGTGTCAGTCACTTCAGTCATGTCTGACTCTGTGAGGCCATTGACTTAGCCCGCCAGGCTTCTAAGTTCATGGGATTTCCCAGGCAAAAATACTGTAGTGGGTTGCCATTTCCTCCTCCAAGGGATCTTCCTGACCCAGGGATCGAACCTGGATCTCCTGGATTGCAGGCAGATTCTTTACTGTCTGTGCCACCAGGGAAGCAAAGCCTTAGTTTTAGGACTTCTCGAGTAACTACAAGGTACTGCAATATGGGAGATTATTTTTAAAATAATGAAACCATCACCTATTGATAAGACATATATTTAATTTGTACAATTTGTTGTTGGTATATGTGTGCTCAGTAGCATTTGATTCTTTGTAACTCCATGAACCATAACCCACCAGGCTCCTCTGTCCATGGGATTTTCCAGGCAAGGATACTGGAGTGGGTTGCCATTTACTCCCTCAGGGAATCTTCCTGACCCAGAAATCCAACCTACTTCTCCTGCATCTCCTGCATTGGAAGGCAGATCATTTACCACTGAGCTACCTGGGACGACGTTCTAACACAAATAAGAGGTGGCAATTGTATATGCTGGGCTTCCCAGGAGGCTCAGTGGTAAAGAATCCCTATGGCAATGCAGGAGATTCAGGATATGCAGGCCCAATCCCTGAGCTGGGAAGATCCCCTGGAGGAGGAAATGGCAATCCGCTCCAGTATTCTTGCCTGGAGAATCCCATAGATAGAGGAGCCTGGCAGGCTAAAGTCCATGAGATCACAGAGTTGGACACAGCTGAAGCGAGTGAGCATATTTGTGTCAGAATCACTTATTTTTCTCTCATTTGGTTCCTATACTGGTAGGACCAATACTTTTTATTGGGCTTTTATTTTTGTAATCTGAATGCATTAAAATCATAAATGTAATTTTCCACTTAAAACTGCCATTATGGCTTTGGTTACTGTCTATTACTCAGCAAATTTTTTTCTTATCAAAATTCTCCCTGGTTGATTTACTTCTTAATTTTTTTCCATTAAATGGTATAAATTTTAGGAGAGTACTTTTTCCTCTTACATTAGTTCAGAATCATAGATGCATGCATAGGCTCTTTGATATTCAAATGACCCTCACTGGTTTTGATATTTTAGAACTTTCATTTCAGAATCCATTATTTCCTGTCATTGAATTCTTCTGGTTTGTGTTATTTTCAGTAATTTTGTAAGTCATCCATTCTATTTTCAAAAATCACTTATCTGTAAATTTTTCTCATCACGAGGCTCATTTTGATTTTAACTAAAGTTCAGTCAGACTATATGACACATAATGGTAGGTTTAAAATATATAATAGAGATATTTGCATCTTCTATATAACAGTTATACCAGGAATAAAGTAGAATCTTCCGCTTTCCTTTATTAGATAAAGTATGTTTTGATTTTAAAAATAAAAGGTTTGCATCTATTATGTCCTACAGCCAAATCATCCCATAGAAAACTTTGTAAGTTTTCTTACATTGCCTCAGCTCAAAATGTGTCCTTAAAGTCCTTTATGTCTCTTTCCCCACACTGATTAATATTTGTGCATTACTGTTAAGAGAACTCCAGACTTCATCTGAGTTTTACCAGCTTCTGTTCCAAGATCCAATTCAGAGTAAAACCTTGATCATTTTCTTAATTGTTAAACAGTTTATTTCTGACTTAATCCAACTTTGTCTGTCGCCCATGCCTTTTGACCTGGAAAAGGAAATGGCAACCCACTCCCACACTCTTGCCTGGAAAATCCCATGGATGGAGTAGCCTGGCAGGCTATCGTCTATGGGATCACAAAGAGTCAGACACAACTGAGTGACTTCACTTTCACTTTCCATGTATTTTGATGGGTGACAAGTTGGATGATGTGTCCAGCCCTTAGGGAGATAGGCCCATCACTGGATAGTGTCTCTCAGGGCACCTCCTTTTTCCATTTCCTCTTGGAAAAAGGATATCTTTCTCATGTAACTCCACAGACACATTCCAGTCTGGTCCTGTTCAGCCTCTGAGTTCAGAAAAGGAATCTAGAAAATATGTTTCCTGTTCTCCTGAAACTTAAACCAAACTTCACAATTAAATTGTATTAAAGAATGTTGTAGCAAAGAGACCATAATAATAAAAATATTACTTAAGGTAGGGCTTTTCAAAGAAGAGTTCACAAAAAAGATAAGCTTGAACTAGGCTTTGAGGAAAATGTTGGATATATACTTTTGGAGAAGTAGGAGACAGGTATTTAAATGTAGGAAACAAGGATGAGTTATCTCCTCCAACAATCTTTGGTTGTCTGTGACTTGGAGTATGGTATTTTACCGAAGTTCATATTATTTTTCTCTAAAAGGAGCAGAGAAATCATCTTTATCTCATGTTTTTTTTATGAAGGAGAAATGGAAATACATGCAAAGAAATCATAAGGATCATGTTCATGGTTTAGCTACCTTTATTATTAAGTATACCAATGAAAAATTAAGGTAATAGATGGCCTAAAATTCCATATTCAGAAGTCATGACTTTATCTTCAAAGCCATTTAAAATTCTGTTTCTTCCAGTATCATACTGTAAAGAGAATTCTGTGTAAATCTTAGAAATCCGGTAGAAGTGTATGCTAAGTCGCTTCGGTCATGTCCGACTTTGTGTGACCCAGTAGACGGCAGCCCACCAGGCTCCCCCGTCCCTGGGATTCTCCAGGGAAGAACACTGGAGTGGGTTCCCATTTCCTTCTCCAAGAAGTATGTACGAAGTATAAATAAACTTTACCAACATGAAGACAAGAGAGAAAAGAGAGACACCTGTGAAAAGCCATTGTAGAATTCTGGAAATGGAAGTAAGGAAGAATCATTAGAGACAAACCAAAGAAATGAGAAATGAAAGATATTTAAGGAGAGCAATGATATTTGATGGTTACAAGAGCTAATGGGAATGGACCATAAGCACTTGAAGANAGAGACGCCTGGGACAGAAAGCCATTGTAGAATTCTGGAAATGAAAGTAAGGAAGAATCATTAGAGACAAACCAAAGAAATGAGAAATGAAAGGTATTTAAGGAGAGCAATGATATTTGATGGTTACAAGAGCTAATGGGAATGGACCATAAGCACTTGAAGAGTGATGACTAAAAGATCTAGTTAAACTAGAGTACAAGAGAATGGGCTATTTGATTTATCCATTTTGCAGAAGCTAGCAAAACTGGAAGAAGACATTAAAATTTTAAGTTTAAAGAAGCCAGGGCTTTAACATTTATAAGACAAAAATCACAAGTCTCAAAGAAAGAAAAGGCGGGTTAGAAAGCAAATAAGAAAAGAATACTCGGGAGAACATTTTAAAGAATTTTAACTGGCAAGGGTAATGGAGCATCCGAGAGAATGAGTTCAAGGGCCATTGGACGTAGCCATGAAGTCGGTTACTCATAACATCCAGTGGGGTGTCTCTGTAGAGATGGAAGCAAAGTGAAGCAGCTGAAGGGGGAGCTGAAAACATATATTTATGTTTTCATAAATATAATCATACTACTAAGTAATCTGGCTCTCCCCTATATAGTCACAGCATGACCTGCCCACCCCCCAACACACACACACAGACGCACGCACACGCACACACACACGCACATGCATGCACACACACGCAGTCGCACGCACACACACACACACACACTTCCTATAAATTGTACAAAACTAGTAACTTTATGGTCTTTCCCTCCTACTTTTAAAATTTTTTTAATCTTTGTGTTGAGAGTTTATTATAATCAGGGATTCTTATTGATATCTATTAAGTGGTATGACTGTGGAATGGTATTGTATGCTATTGTATATTGCATAATGTCTAAATGTTGTGCAAAAATATATGTTTGAGTTATAGGAGAAGAAATTTGATGGAATCCACATAAACCAAGCAGCAGTAGCTAGTAGTTANTTAATCTTTGTGTTGAGAGTTTATTATAATCAGGGATTCTTATTGATATCTATTAAGTGGTATGACTGTGGAATGGTATTGTATGCTATTGTATATTGCATAATGTCTAAATGTTGTGCAAAAATATATGTTTGAGTTATAGGAGAAGAAATTTGATGGAATCCACATAAACCAAGCAGCAGTAGCTAGTAGTTAGAAGACTTCATCATCAAATATCTAGGGGAATAAAACAAAGTTTCCACCCTGCACACGGCCTAGTTAACTGTGGCTATGTGAAATTAGACAAATTCAGGCACACTAAATTAACTCAGGAACAAGACTGTGCTCAGAAATTACATTTTAACCCGCTTATTTCTTAGAAGGATTTGCCCTGTACAATTTTTCCTGCCAATCATTTGTTATCGTTGGTAGAATTGCATTATTAGAACCACAAACTAAATTTAATTTAGGAAAGAAAGCATTTCAGCCAGTGAAGAATATGTCATTAAGAAATGTTACTTTCATGTTCTGTGAGAGCCCCTATTTCTAGCACAAACAACAGTAACATTGCACAGCCCAGATCAAATTACTCAGGCATCTGTGTGCTCTAGGCACACTCTCTACATCTCCCCACTGGAGTGAGTGCTCACTAGCTCAGTCCTGTCTGGCTCTTTGAAATCCCTCATCCAGGCTCCTCTGTCCATGGAATTTTACCAGCAAGAATCCTGGAGTGGGTTGCCATTTCCTTCTCCAGGAGAAATTCCTGATTCAGGGATCTAACCCACATCTCCTGTATTTTGAACAGATTCTCTTCCACCCCTGAGTCACCAGGGAACACCTCCCCCCACCCCGCACTGGAATGTTTCTGTGTAGTTACTTTTGTGAATATTTTGAACTCCTCTCAGGCACTAATTTGATCCTGTGGCATTTAGTATGACTTCATCAAAGAAGGCTACTTGTTTATAAACCGTTGCCAGATGAAAGACTGAGTGAATTTAATCATTACCAACTACACCTGTTAAGCTAACATGATTTAAAGAGAAATTTCTAAAATCTTCCATAGTGCAAATTAGTGCTGTTTTATAGGAGAGGAAAAAATTTGTTTTCCTAGGCTGTTGTCTGGGTCTCTATAATGAAAAAGAGGTTAACAAGAGAAAAGCATACACTTTTATTTAAGTTTACATGGCGTGAAAGTGAAAGTCGCATGTCATGTCCGACTCTTTGCGACCCCATGAACTATACAGTCCATGGAATTCTCCAGGACAGAATACTGGAGTGAGTAGCCTTTCTTTCTCTTCTCCAGGGGGTCTTCTCAACCCAGGGATCGAACACCAGGTCTCCCACATTACAGGTCAATTCTTTACCAGCTGAGCCGCCAGGGAAACCCAAGAATACTGGAGTGGGTAGCCTAGTCTTTCTCCCTTCCTTACCCAGGAATCAGCCCAGGGTCTCCTGTATTGCAGGCAATTCTTTACCAGCTGAGCTAGCAGGGAGGGCCTTACACGTCATGGGAGACTCATAAGGAAATGGAGACCCAAGGAAGAGGGTGCACCTGAGCCTTTTTATCCTGGGTTTGATGAAGAGTAGAAAGTTAACAGGATAAGATCCAGGGGTCTAAGCCTTGTGTAGTGAACGGGGGAAGACTTAGCTAGTCCTGTTCAAGGGCACCTTTCATTTGACGGTTTTATGACCTGCTTCCAGGGGAAGGTTGGAAAGTCCTTCTAGAACCTACCATTTCTCAAATTCCTTTATCTTAAAATATGCAGTATGTCAGATATAGGGGTAGTGAGTCTTGATGGAACCCCATCACTTACCAGACCTCAAAACTATCTCTAAGAGTTTATCCAAAATAATAATATAGTGCAAGGGAGAAAAGTCCTTTTATTGAACAACTAGGTGTCAGATATTTTGTAAACAGTAAATTCACTCTCTCAGCAATGTTTTGAAATGGATATTATTTATCTAGATTTATAAATAAGAAAACAGGGGCTGAGGGGAGGTAGATTTTTTTTAAGATCCCAGACTGCATGCATGCTATGTCACTTCAGTATGGACTGTAGCCCGCCAGGCTCCTCTGTCCATGGGATTCTCCAGGCAAGAATACTGGAGTGGGTTACCATACCCTCCTCCAGGAAATCCTCCTGACCCAGGGGTCGAACCTGTGCCTCTTATGTCTCTTGCATTGGCAGGCAGGTTCTTTACCGCTAGGGTCACCTGGGAAGCCAAAACATCGCAGACTACTAGATGGTAAAACCAGTACTGATCCCAGTTCTGACTAATCCTCTCACCCATGTTTTCCTCTAGGTTCTCTCACTAGTCAGCTGACCAAATCTCTCTCTCTCTTTCTCTCTCCTCCCGTCTCCCCTTGTCTTCTTTCCCTTCTGCTCTGTGAACTGCTTCGTCTCCTGTGTTCTGTGGCTATCTAATAAGATGGATTGGCTTGCTTTTCTCTTTTACATTCTAAATATAATGATGCTTGTTGACGTAAAATGCCCACATGAGAGTTGTACTGGACTGTGCTCAGTCCTGTCTGACTGTTTGAGACCCCATGGACCACCCGGCTCCTTTGTCCATGGAATTTTCAGAAAAGAATACTGGCGTGGTTGGTCATTTCCTTCTCCAGTGGATCTTCCTGACCCAGGGATTGAACCCTCATCTGTGTGTCTCCTGCATTAGCAGGCAGATTCTGTAACCACTGTGTCAGGTTTTATTTGGGGGGAAATGAGGACTACAGCTCGAAAAACTGCTCCGAAGAGGCAGGCGTAAAGGGGTGGGGAGATCAGTATATATGTAGTTTTGGTTTTGGTGAATGGAGAGTACATGCAATCAAGCACACATTTTTTTGCAAGTTTCTGCTAGTGTCATAAAAAGTACTGTGAGTCACAGGAGCAGACGCTACCAGAAAGGATGTTAGTGCTCTTCTAGACATGAGGAGAGGCAAGAATTGGGCTCAGAAAATCGGCTCCTGAAAATCTGAAGACCTGTTCTGCTAGATTTCTCCTGTGCACAGAGTGCCTCATTTCTACTCTTCCCCTTGAGTTCATTTCAGGCCGTGCTGAAAATCAGCAGCAGCCAACACATGACATTCCTTTCAGTGATAGATGGTAAGAGCCCATGTTGCTCATGGTAGATGGCAAGTGCCAATTTGTAGTTGACACCTTTAACCCACTTTTGTCCTAATTTTTGGAAAATTGATATGTTGATTGCAAACTCCCTCTAAAACTTTCAGGACTGCATTCTTGTCTCTTCCCCCAAGCCAGATGGGTACACTGTCTCCCTGCCTCATGCTCCAGAGCCCATGGACATAGTTGTACTTTATTCATTGAATTGTCAGCAGTGATTCTGCCTCAGCAGCGCAGTAGCCAGCAAGACTGTGACTCTTGAAAGGCAGACACATCATATCTTAGTCATTCACACATCTCTGGTGTCTGAAATGGTGCATTAGTTCAGTTCATTCTCTCAGTCGTGTCCTACTCTTTGCATCCCCATGAACTACAGCACTCCAGACTTCACTGTCCACCACTAACTCCCAGAGCTTGCCCAAATGCAAGTGCATTGAGTCAGAGATACCATCCAAATGTCTCATCCTCTGTTGTCCCCTTCTCCCCCTGCCTTCAACCTTTCCCAGCATCAGGGTCTTTTCCAATGAGTCAGTTTTTTGTATCAGGTGGCCAAAGTGTTGAAGCGTCAGCTTCATCATCAGTCCTTCCAATGAATATTCAGGACTGATCTCCTTTAGGATGGACTGGTTTGATCCCCTTGCAGTCCAAAGGACTCTCAGGAGTCTTTTTCAACACCAAATTCAAAAGCATCAGTTCTTCGGCACTCAGTTTTCTTTTTGTTCCAACTCTCATATCCATACATGACCCAGTCATGTCTGACTCTCTGCGACCCCCTGGACTGTAGCCTATCAGGCTCCTCCATCCATGGGATTTTCCAGGCAAGAGTGCTGGAGTGGATTGCCATTGCCTTCTCCAGGGGATCCTCCTGACCCAGGGATCGAACCCTGGTCTCCTGCATTATAGACAGATGCTTTACCTTCTGAGCCACCAGGGAAGCCCTTCCTCATATCCATACATGACTACTGGAAAAACCATAGCTTTGACTAGATGGACCTTTGTTGGCAAAGTAATGTATCTGCTTTTTAATATGCTATCTGGGTTTGTCATAGCTTTTCTTCCAAGGAGCAAGCATCTTTTAATATCATGGCTACAGTCACCATCTGCAGTGATTTTGGAGCCCAAGAAAAAAAAGTCTAGCTCAGCATAGGTACTCCGTGGAGATTTGAGAAAGACGAATAAATGGAAGGACCAATCAATTAATATGTTTGGCTTTGGGGAGTTCAGTTATTTTCACCCCAAACTGGCTCTTCCTCCCCTTCTAATTTCTCTCTTACAGGCAATATATCCTCTCGTTTGGTCAGAGAGAATTGGTCTTTGTTTACTTGAAATGGATTTACAAAAATGCTAATTACTCATATATATTTACATATGTGAAGCACATCTGGCTTAATTTGTGAGAACACAGGGTAAACAGACTGCCTGGGTTCAAAGAGTAGGTCTACCAGGTGACTCAATTTGTGACCTTAGATTCCCTACTTTATGAAATCTCAGTTTTGTTGTTGCTGTTTTATCTAAAACAATTGGAAAGGCTTTTTCACCTTCTTGTTTACTTGTGAATTCTAAGCACCTAGGATGAAATTGGTAATCAATGCATTGTTGTTGTTCAGTTGCTGAGTTGTGGACAGGTCTTTGCAACACCACGGACTGCAGCATGCCAGGCCTCCCTGTCTTTCATTATCTCCCGGAGTTTGCCCAAGTTTCTGTCCATTAGTGATGCTATCCAACCAGATCATTCTCTGCCACCCTCCTCTTTGCCTTCAATCTTTCATAGCATCAGGGGCTTTTCCAATGAGTTGGGTCCTCACATCAGGTGGCCAAAATATTGAAGCTTCAACATCAATTTCAGCATCAGTTTTTCCAGTGAGTATTTGGGTTGATTTCTCTTAGGATTGACTGGTTCATTTTCCTTGCTGTCCAAGGAACTCTCAAGGGTCTTCTCCAGCATCACAATTCAAATGCATCAATTCTTTGGCTCAATGCATATGGTTGAATAAATGCATGCCTTATAATATCTACTTTTTAAAGAGTCGGACACGACTGAGCGACTGAACTGAACTGAGGATTTCAATAGGCTGATATATATTAAGTGTTTCAAAAATGCCCACATAGTAAGAGCTCAATAAACTTGCCATGGTTATTATGTAAGTGCAACTCCACCACACAAATACTCATTACAATTTATTATGCCATTGGCTTTTTCAAAAGTTCTTATGTAGATGAGACATAAATATGTCTATTGTTGGAGACAATATACTAAATGCTTTTCATTGTTATGAATTCAGTGACATAAAAGTTTCATTTCATATCAATACATGTGCTTCCTTTGATAAGTCAAGAGGAGTTGCATACCCTATACTCTTTCCTAGTTCTCTTGATCCACGATGCTCAAAGTGAAATTTAATGCTTGAACTACTTCCTCATGCTATGTTGGTAAAAGTTTTCTATGCTAATTTGAATATTTTTTGGATAAAAATTCCAAATCTTCTATGCTTTGTAATATTTTCTATTCATGTAGCATTGTGATACATAAAATGATATAATGTATAATATTTTCAGGAAAGCATTTATTAGGCCTACTAAATATTTTCTTGGGCTCCAAAATCACTGTAGATGGTGACTGCAGCCACGAAATTAGAAGACGCTTGCTCCTTGGAAAAAAGCTGTTACCAACCTACACAACATATTAAAAAGCAGAGACATTGCTTTAATGACAAATGTCCATCTAGTCAAAGCTATAGTTTTTCCAGTGGTCATGTATAGATGTGAGTGTTGGGCCATAAAGAAAGCTGAGCACCAAAGAATTGATGCTTTTCAACTGTGGTATTAGAAAAGACTCTTGAGAGTCCCTTGGACCTGTCTCTTATACACATCTAGATGTGTATAAGAGACAGTATTTAAGGAGAGCAATGATATTTGATGGTTACAAGAGCTAATGGGAATGGACCATAAGCACTTGAAGAGTGATGACTAAAAGATCTAGTTAAACTAGAGTACAAGAGAATGGGCTATTTGATTTATCCATTTTGCAGAAGCTAGCAAAACTGGAAGAAGACATTAAAATTTTAAGTTTAAAGAAGCCAGGGCTTTAACATTTATAAGACAAAAATCACAAGTCTCAAAGAAAGAAAAGGCGGGTTAGAAAGCAAATAAGAAAAGAATACTCGGGAGAACATTTTAAAGAATTTTAACTGGCAAGGGTAATGGAGCATCCGAGAGAATGAGTTCAAGGGCCATTGGACGTAGCCATGAAGTCGGTTACTCATAACATCCAGTGGGGTGTCTCTGTAGAGATGGAAGCAAAGTGAAGCAGCTGAAGGGGGAGCTGAAAACATATATTTATGTTTTCATAAATATAATCATACTACTAAGTAATCTGGCTCTCCCCTATATAGTCACAGCATGACCTGCCCACCCCCCAACACACACACACACACGCACGCACACGCACACACACACGCACATGCATGCACACACACGCAGTCGCACGCACACACACACACACACACTTCCTATAAATTGTACAAAACTAGTAACTTTATGGTCTTTCCCTCCTACTTTTAAAATTTTTTTAATCTTTGTGTTGAAAGTTTATTATAATCAGGAATTCTTATTGATATCTATTAAGTGGTATGACTGTGAAATGGTATTGTATGCTATTGTATATTGCATAATGTCTAAATGTTGTGCAAAAATGTATGTTTGAGTTATAGGAGAAGAAATTTGATGGAATCCACATAAACCAAGCAGCAGTAGCTAGTAGTTAGAAGACTTCATCATCAAATATCTAGGGGAATAAAACAAAGTTTCCACCCTGCACACGGCCTAGTTAACTGTGGCTATGTGAAATTAGACAAATTCAGGCACACTAAATTAACTCAGGAACAAGACTGTGCTCAGAAATTACATTTTAACCCGCTTATTTCTTAGAAGGATTTGCCCTGTACAATTTTTCCTGCCAATCATTTGTTATCGTTGGTAGAATTGCATTATTAGAACCACAAACTAAATTTAATTTAGGAAAGAAAGCATTTCAGCCAGTGAAGAATATGTCATTAAGAAATGTTACTTTCATGTTCTGTGAGAGCCCCTATTTCTAGCACAAACAACAGTAACATTGCACAGCCCAGATCAAATTACTCAGGCATCTGTGTGCTCTAGGCACACTCTCTACATCTCCCCACTGGAGTGAGTGCTCACTAGCTCAGTCCTGTCTGGCTCTTTGAAATCCCTCATCCAGGCTCCTCTGTCCATGGAATTTTACCAGCAAGAATCCTGGAGTGGGTTGCCATTTCCTTCTCCAGGAGAAATTCCTGATTCAGGGATCTAACTCACATCTCCTGTATTTTGAACAGATTCTCTTCCACCCCTGAGTCACCAGGGAACACCTCCCCCAACCCCGCACTGGAATGTTTCTGTGTAGTTAATTTTGTGAATATTTTGAACTCCTCTCAGGCACTAATTTGATCCTGTGGCATTTAGTATGACTTCATCAAAGAAGGCTACTTGTTTATAAACCGTTGCCAGATGAAAGACTGAATGAATTTAATCATTACCAACTACACCTGTTAAGCTAACATGATTTAAAGAGAAATGTCTAAAATCTTCCACAGTGCAAATTAGTGCTGTTTTATAGGAGAGGAAAAAATTTGTTTTCCTAGGCNGTTCTTGCCTGGAGAATCCCAGGGACGGGGGAGCCTGGTGGGCTGCCGTCTATGGGGTCACACAGAGTCGGACACGACTGAGGTGACTTAGCAGCAGCAGCAGCAGCAACACAGTTTGTATATAATTCATCATATTATTATTTCCAGATAAGCCACCAATTTAAATGTAACTGTCAAACAATATCCATTAAGAAATGTATTAGGGAATGCAATTCATTGGAATCTGCTATTGGATGTTTAGTTATTTGAGTATAACTATACTTATGAATCGGAGAAGGCAATGGCAACCCACTCCAGTACTCTTGCCTGGCAAATCCCGTGGACAGAGGAGCCTGATAGGCCGCAGTCCATGGGGTCGCTAGGAGCTGGACACGACTAAGTGACTTCACTTTCACTTTTCACTTTCATGCATTGGAGAAGGAAATGGCAGCCCACTCCAGTGTTCTTGCCTGGAGAATCCCAGGGATGGGGGAGCCTGGTGGGCTGCCATCTCTGAGGTTGCACAGAGTCGGACATGACTGAAGTGACCTACCAGCAGCAGCAGCAAGGCTGTATAATGTCNTTTCACTTTTCACTTTCATGCATTGGAGAAGGAAATGGCAGCCCACTCCAGTGTTCTTGCCTGGAGAATCCCAGGGATGGGGGAGCCTGGTGGGCTGCCATCTCTGAGGTTGCACAGAGTCGGACATGACTGAAGTGACTTAGCAGCAGCAGCAGCAGCATACTTACGAATATAGTTTTCTGAACATACAGATAACATATTTATTTTCTTAGTGTGATCTTTATAATTTTCAAATGTAATATTTTAAATCAAGTCAAGAACTATTCAAATATAAACAAATGCATAATAATTGTTTTTCTTTTTTATATAGCTTAAGAATAGCTCAATATACACTGTTGAAAATTTGCATCATGATTTAGTAAGGAATAATAATACCAACACTCAGTAGAACATATTAGGTTTAATTAGAATAATTTATATTGGAAAGTTATAAATTAATGCTTATATGCTTTTAAAGTATATGATAAAAGTTTCTTTTGTTTGAAACGTATTTTCCAGATACTTTTATAGATTAATCAAAGTAAGTTTGTAATATTTTATGTAATTGTGTAGGAGTAAAAAGAAAAAATGAAAACTAAAACCTGTTAATTATACTTTACAAAACTTTACCTAATTAATTTATAACATTCCAATTACCTGTTGGTAAGTAGGTGAAATGATTTGAAGTTGTATTGTAACACTCATAACAATTAATTTGCCTTTAAATTGTAAATTGGCTTCTCAAAAAACCCTTCTAATGATCATAAAAGTTATGTTAATTTAGGTATTTTGACTATTATGTCAACTTCCAGGATTATCTTNGTAAGTAGGTGAAATGATTTGAAGTTGTATTGTAACACTCATAACAATTAATTTGCCTTTAAATTGTAAATTGGCTTCTCAAAAAACCCTTCTAATGATCATAAAAGTTATGTTAATTTAGGTATTTTAACTATTATGTCAACTTCCAGGATTATCTTATCTTCAGATATATTACATTCATCCTTTCTATCTGCCAGTCTGCCTACCTTCCATCCTCATTCCTTTCTTCTCTCTGTCATTCAGTCTTCCACCTTCCATTTTCTTCTTTCTTTTTCAATCTCTTTTTCCATTATTCCTTCTTTCTCTTTCACCCAAATTCCCAAACCAAGCAGTAACATTAATTTACATAAATTCATTGAATTTCTCAGTTTAAATCTTTATACTTGTTTATATTCCAAATTAATTCTAAACCATGTTAAAGAGATTTTTGCCTTGCAATACAAATTAATAATAAAAATAACAACAACATCTAAGAAATATGCTCCATTTTTAGTTATAGTGTGATTATATCATGATACAGGCTTCCCTGATGGTTCAGATGGTAAATAATCCTCCTGCAATGCAAGAGACCCAGTTTTGATCCCTGGGTGAAGAAGATCCCCTGGAGAAGGGAATGACTACTCACTCTAGTATACTTTTCTGGAGAACCCCATGGACAGAGAATCTTGGAATGTTACAGTCCACAGGGTCGCAAAGAGTTGCACTCAACTGAGCTAACAACACACATATAATGTACACTTAAAGTTTTATTTTTAAAATACATCACTTCAGTTCAGTCTCTCAGTCGTGTCCAACTCTTTATGACCCAATGGACTGCAGCATGTCCATCACCAACTACTGGGGCTTGTTCAAACTCATGTCCATTGAGTTGGTGATGCCATTCAACCNTTCAGTTCAGTCTCTCAGTCGTGTCCAACTCTTTATGACCCAATGGACTGCAGCATGTCCATCACCAACTACTGGGGCTTGTTCAAACTCATGTCCATTGAGTTGGTGATGCCATTCAACCGTCTAATCCTCTGTCATGCCCTTCTCCTCCCACATTCAATCTTTTCCAGCATCAGAGTCTTTTCCAATGAGTCAGTACTTCGCATCAGGTGGCCAATGAATTTGAATTTCAGCTTCAGCATCAGTCCTTCCAGTGAATATTCAGGACTGATTTCCTTTAGGATTCATTGGTTGGATCTCCTCGCAGTCCAGGTGACTCTCAAGAGTCTTCTCTAACACCACAGTTCAAAAGAATCAATTCTTTGGTGCTCAGCTTTCTTTACGCTCCAACCCTCACATCCATTCATGACTACTGGAAAGACCGTAGCTTTGGCTATATGTATCTTTGTCAGTAAAGTAATGTCTCTGCTTTTAAATATGCTGTCCAGGTTTGTCGTAGCTTTTCTTCCAAGGAGTAAGCGTCTTTTAATTTCATGGCTGCAGTCACCATCTGCAGTGATTTGCATGTCCATCACCAACTACTGGGGCTTGTTCAAACTCATGTCCATTGAGTTGGTGATGCCATTCAACCCTCTAATCCTCTGTCATGCCCTTCTCCTCCCACATTCAATCTTTTCCAGCATCAGAGTCTTTTCCAGTGAGTCAGTACTTCGCATCAGGTGGCCAATGAATTCAAGTTTCAGCTTCAGCATCAGTCCTTCCAATGAATATTCAGGACTGATTTCCTTTAGGATTCATTGGTTGGATCTCCTTGCAGTCCAGATGACTCTCGAGACTTCTCTAACACCACAGTTCAAAAGAATCAATTCTTTGGTGCTCAGCTTTCTTTACGGTCCAACCCTCACATCCATTCATGACTACTGGAAAAACTGTAGCTTTGGCTATATGTATCTTTGTCAGTAAAGTAATGTCTCTGCTTTTAAATATGCTGTTCAGGTTTGTCAGCTTTTCTTCCAAGGAGTAAGCGTCTTTTAATTTCATGGCTGCAGTCACCATCTGCAGTGATTTTGGAGCCCAAGAAAATAAGTTCTGTCACTGTTTCTATTGAAAACACATAAGTAGCACCTATTCTGTGTCAGAAATGATTATAAGAAGCATTTCCCAATATTAATAGATTTAATGCTTGTAATTAAATCATTAAATATGCATATCTTATTCTTCTGAAGTAGGTATTGCTGTTAAGACCATATTACAGCCAAGAAACTGAAGCACAAGGAGATCAAGTAATTTTTGTAAAGTGGTCAGTTTGTGAGCCATGGAATTAAGATTCAAGCCTAGGCTGTCTGTATTGTGTGTGTGTATGTGTTAGTCAGTCAGTTGTGTCTGACTCTTTGTGACCCCATGGACTCCTCTGTCCATAGCATTCTCAAGGCAAGAATACTGGAGTGTATTGACATTTCCTTCTCCACTGGAATGTATAACCATATATTATGCATGCAGAAGAAAATAAGGAGAAACAAATAAAAAAACCCAAGTAACAAAAGGCAAACAGTAGCCCCAAACAAAAACTATATGCTAAACCCCATTTTCTAGGCTATGTCAGCTGTCCGAATCTATGCTTATTTTTTCTTAGCAGCTTCGTGGAGGGGGCTGTTGAAGAAAATGGAAAACCTTTGTAATATTGATCACAGCACCTGAAGAACTCTTGAGAGAAAAGATGGAAGCTATGGCTTTTCTTAATCTTTCTCTTATTCTCTGTTCTTAGAAGCCATTTCAGTCTAACACCTGCAGTAGTCTTAGTCCATTTTATGGGAAAACACAAAGCATTCACGCCCACTGTTACATCATATCATTAGCACAGATTGACTTTATGGGGTACAGATTTCTGTGTGTTCCTATGAGTCAGATTATAACTTATTGACACCATCTGTTTTCCCTTATGTAGTAGACAAATGGCAGAAATGCAAGATGTAGCAAAGCCACATCAACTATGGNATGGGAAAACACAAAGCATTCACGCCCACTTTTACATCATATCATTAGCACAGATTGACTTTATGGGGTACAGATTTCTGTGTGTTCCTATGAGTCAGATTATAACTTATTGACACCATCTGTTTTCCCTTATGTAGTAGACAAATGGCAGAAATGCAAGATGTAGCAAAGCCACATCAACTATGGTTGTATTGATCAAGACATGCTGTAAAGACAATGGTCATGGGGCAAACAAAGGTATTTTTGTATGGGTTCTAATGTATGTATTTGGAAAAGGCAATGGCACCCCACTGCAGTACTCTTTCCTGCAAAATACCATGGATGGAGGAGCCTGGAAGGCTGCAGTCCATGGGATCAAGACATGCTGTAAAGACAATGGTCATGGGGCAAACAAAGGTATTTTTGTATGGGTTCTAATGTATGTATTTGGAAAAGGCAATGGCACCCCACTGCAGTACTCTTTCCTGCAAAATACCATGGATGGAGGAGCCTGGAAGGCTGCAGTCCATGGGATCACTGAGGGTCGGACACGACTGAGCGACTTCACTTTCACTTTCATGCATTGGAGAAGGAAATGGCAACCCACTCCAGTGTTCTTGCTTGGAGAATACCAGGGACGGGGGAGCCTGGTGAGCTGCTGTCTCTGGGGATGCACAGAGTCGGACACGACTGTAGCGACTTAGCAGCAGCAGCAGCAATGTATGTATTAGTTATTCTACAGAAATTGAAGATGTTGTAAGATGGATGGTAGAGATGTGAATTATTTGGGGACCTCATTGGAAAGCTAGTGAGGTAAATATGAAAGAGCCTTGATCAGAGTTTGACACTTGCCCTTTAAAAGGCTAAATCTACCAATTTCAAAATGCTAGAATCTTTGCATATCCTAAAATAATTTTAGTGGCACCTGTTAGCACATGTTATACTAAGGGATCAGAGAATGATGCTTATTGTGACTTGAGGGTCACAGAAATCTTTAAAGGAAAGGTGCCTAAATATTGTGGAGAAGAGAGAGAAGAAAAAGAGGGTCTAGCATACGTACAGTCATGGCATGCTTGGTAGACTTTGGAACTCTGTGAGCTTAAGGTATGTGCAAGGTGGGGGTAGTTAGGGAACCTGGGATGAGAGGAAAGAGAAGATATTCAATATAATAGTTAAGTTTATAAATTGCAGTTAATTTTTCCTGTTTAGAAATGCTGTTGCAGCCATTGAATTCATGTGTATAAATATATCATAGCGCCCCCCTACACACACACACACACAGGGATTCTCTTGTGGCTCAGCTGGTAAAGAATCCACCTGCAATACGGGAGACCTGGTTCGATCCCTGGGTTGGGAAGATCCCCTGGAGAAGGGAAAGGCTACCCACTCGAGTATTCTGACCTGGAGAATTCCATGGACATTATAGTCCTTGGGGTTGTAAAGAGTCAGACACAACTGAGTGACTTTCACT
>SJYX01023347.1:390287-412119 GCA_006410675.1 Oreotragus oreotragus | reverse complement strand
TATGTGAGAAAATAGAGACTTCAAAAATATATATGTCTCGCTAAAACATACACACACACACACACACACACACACACACTATTGCATCATATATACAAACCAGGGGCTCTTAGGATTTTTTTCCCCTTTCCTAATATAATATTTGGGTTTTTAATTCATGTTCTGTATCCAAATATTGGACTTTCCTAGTGGTTCAGTGATAAAGAATCCACCCTCAATGCAGGAGACACAAGTTCAGTCTCTGGGTGGGGAAGATGCCCTGGAGAAGGAAATGGCAACCTACTCCAGTATTCTTGCCTGGAAAATCCCATGGACAGAGGAGCTTGGCAGGCTGCAGTCCATGGGGTCACAAAAGAGTCAGACACAGCTTAGTGATTGAACAACAACATCATTCCAATATTCCACATAGTATCTCAGAATACATTTTCATCCATCATGCTTGATATGAAACTACCCACAGTTTCACAGGTTGAAAACACAGAAATACAAGTATAAGCTACATACTAATGTATGATCACTTTGATGTTTTCAGTCACAGAACCATGACTCAGATTAAGACAATAAAAACGATGACTTTTGAAATGAGAAAGTGAATTTCACATATTTTGCATACATGAAATAATTTAATCTTATAAATTATCTGTATCAAATTGTAAATTAGAGTTTTGACCTAGTTCTCTCACTATGGAAAGTTATATATGCATATGTATGTGTGCATACATACATACACACACACACACACATACACACATTTTAAAGGTAAGAGTGCTCTCATTCAAATTCTTACAATAGAGTGATAAACCCAGGATAAGAACATGATAACTCTCAGCCAACAAAGGATATATCAGACTGATCTTTGAACACTGCTCAGTAAATAAGAGTTTGGGGAACAATTATACTAAGAACCATGTTAACAGGCTTTATCTGTGCCTTATTACATAAGTGCCTGTGTTAAGTCATTCAGTCATGTCTGACTCTTTGCAACCCCATGGACTGTAGCCCTCCAGGCTCCTCAGTCCATGGAATTCTCCAGGCATGAATACTGGAGTGGGTAGCCATTCCATTCTCCAGGGGATCATAACAAGCAAATCATGCTTACAGTGCTAATATTAGTCTATAAGTCTAAAACCTAATATATGTTTTCTGGTTATTTGGCATGAGCTATCTTTATCCTTGGGTTGCAAGCCTAATACTGTGAAAATCTACAAAACTGCATAGAGTACAGAAAATTTCTTTTATTCACGCAGCACAAACCACAGACAAATATTAAGCTACAAATTTAAGGATAATCCTCTTATGTAAAAGGCCTGCAAAAGTTATAGCAATAGCCAGAGTATGCCCAGAAAAAGGGAGATTTTACTCAATAGACATTTCAGGACCAAGGTTTTTGCATTGCCAAGCAAACACACCGTATAGCTGTCATTAAATACATAACATTTCCTTTCCTAACTGAAGATATTTGGGCGATCCTTTTTTCTTAAAATGTCCTCAGAAAAGCTATACAACTATCAGATAGTTTTGCTTTCCTCCATAAATATCTCCCTTTTTGTATTTATGGTGGTCATCACTGTACATGACAGCTTCCCTGGTGGCTCAGATGAGAAAGAATCCACTTGCAATGCAGGAGACCCAGGTTCAATCCCTGGGTCCAGAAGATTCCCTGAAGGAGGGAATAGCTACCCACTTCGGTATTCTTGCCTGGATAATTCCATGGACCGAGGAGCCTGGTGGGCTGCAGTCCATGGGGTCTCAAAGGATCAGACACAACTGAGTGACTAACGCTTTCACATTTTTCACTATTCTTGAAGCTCTCAGAATCCATGGAAACTAGTGAAACCCAAAGTTCTATAAAACACACATCAAACTTATGCAGCGTGTCATGCTAGGCCTGTCTCTTATACACATCTAGATGTGTATAAGAGACAGGCATTGAGCGATGGGGAAGCCCATTTCTGAAGATACACTCTTTATATTTCCTTTATCAATGGCACATGTAAAGCAGGTTGTTAGTTGACTAGTCTTGATTGCACACTGTCAAGAATTTTGCCACGGGTTGGAAATGATCAATGCTTATTGTCTTTTCTCTCAACTGCACAATTTAGACTAACTCTTATAATTATTGGCTTTATCCCCCTTCCCAGTGCATAATCAAAAGAAAGACATTGGTTAGAAATAAATTGATCAGAGCTATAGGGAAACAGTGGGATCCCTTATTTCAGTAGGTGCCAATCAAATCTGAAGATGCTACACATTTACTGTGTATCCAAATCTTGCATAAATAAGTATTACATGTAGGTATAAAAAACTAATTGCTGTCTAACTTCACAATTTTATTGTTGACATATACTGTGTATCTAGAATCTACCCCAAATCTTGATCTCTATAATCAAAAATTAGTTTAAATGTAATAATTTGCATATTCAGGTTAGTGTACGTAGGTATGCCACTACTTGTCATCAGTCCTCATATGTAAAGTAATATTAGTTTAAGACCAAGAAAAATTTTTTTCTGTATGTAGACAGTTTTCACTTCTCATGAAGAACTTTAGTTTGTGAAGGTAATTTGAACTACTGCTGGGATTTCTTTTAAACCCAAGGAAAATTTTACTTCATTAATCTCTCAAAGTCGATGGTTGTAGTACTGATACTTGAAACAACATTTGTAAAAATGCATTGAGTGAAATATCCAAATAAAGTTTATGTTAAATGAACTTACAGAATGCTTCAGTGTCTGCTGAGGCAGAAAATTACATGAACTGGTAAAACGTCATAATTTTCTCATTTGTTTCCTTATTCCCTATCTGTAGTATTTTAGTCTTTAAACAACTTATGGACACACTTTTACCACATTTTGCAATTTTATCCTTTATGAATCTCCTTGCTTATTTTGGAAATACACATATTGTTGAAGTAATAGAACACATTAAAAAAAAAAATGTCTTCTGGGAGGTTTCACATAGAGTTTGGCCCTTAGGTGAAGCCTTGTAACCTCAGGCGATTGTTGAATTTCAGCATGTTAGAGTCTCTTTTTTATTCTTTCTCTTTATCTCTGTTACAACATGTCTCTGCTTGTTAACGCTCTAATGGACTTGGCCATCTTTCACAAGCAGCTCTGCTTTCTCCCGAAGGCTTCCTTTGCATCCACCTTTGCCATAGCTCTGCTGAACATACGCTTATCCATCTGAGGACCTCTTAGACCTTTTTCTAACTGCTTCAGACCTAGCACATATCTGAGACAAATAAGTATTTCTTTGAGTATACTGAACTATCTTTCACATATATTTATCTTCTGACCTTCAACTCAGCTTTTAGGTTGGAAGAAGATTGTTGTCATTCCTGCTTTATATGTGAGAATATGGAGGCTTCAAAAATGTAAATGTCTTGCTAAAACATANATTATGTGTTAAAACTTCTCATCTTTCCATTTTAAAACTCATTTGACCAGATCCTCGTACTACTCAGTCATGCAGCATATGACTTTTGTGACTTGTGAAAGGTAAGTTGTATGGTCAAACAAACAGAAAATGACAAGTTTAAGTGTTTATACAATGAGAAGGCTTCCATCACCAAATTCAATGGCCCCCAAACAGTTTTGAATAATAGATATAGCAGAAAACAAAGGGCCGTAGGATCCCCAACTCTGCAAGTTATTGACCATGTGACCTTGTAAAAATTGTCTCACCTCTTTAATGTTAGCAGATCACATAACTTCAGTTCCAAACAAGGATACCAATAGCTACACAGGGTTATTTTCAGAGAATCAGGCTACCCAGCTCCTGGAAGTGCCATTCATATTATAGTCTATTGAATGCACCCCGTGGCATTGTTTAATGCATGACTGTAGAACTGTAGGCAGGAGATTTGAGTTTTTGAAGAGTACAAGTGAAGGCATTGTGTTTTGTAACTTTTAAAATGTGGCATAAAGGTTGATGACACATTACCAAAAATAATGGTCCTCAAGGTAATATCTGGAGAAGGCAATGGGAACCCACTCCAGTACTCTTGCCTGGAAAATCCCATGGATGGAGGAGCCTGGTAGGCTGCAGTCCATGGGGTCACTAAGAGTCGAGCACAACTGAGCATCTTCACTTTCACTTTTCACTTTTGTGCATTGGAGAAGGAAATGGCAACCCGCTCCAGTGTTCTTGCCTGGAGGATCCCAGGGACAGAGGAGCCTAGTGGGCTGCCATCTATGGGGTCGCACAGAGTCGGAGATGACTGAAGTGATTTAGCAGTAGCAAGGTAATACCAAGTAATTGTTAATGCTGAACAGCTGAATCCTCATGAAACAAAAATAAAGGTACCATATTTCTTAGCATTCTAAAGATGAAGAAGTTAAGGTATAAGGATCATACAGCTAGACTGAGAAGAAGCAAAGTCCTAAGCCTAATCAAGTTGATGTGTGAGAATGGTTGTGTTCATAACCACTGAGTTGTCCCTATATTCTAGCATCATTATTTGTAATAGCATGGTAACATGCCACTTGGTTTCTTACAAAAAAGCCAAGGAGATATAAAACCTGCAACATACCTCTACAAAGATTGATTTTTGATTGTCAAGTCACTTGAGATGCCACAGTTGACAACGTGAATCTCAGGTTACTGGATGAAACATAGTATTGTATGAACCTACATGAATATAATGCATCAGGGACGTGGTTAATCTTTTAGGTCAACCTGGGACCAACTGGTTGATATGTTGTGGTGAAGGATGGAGAACCTGAAAAATAGTGCCTTTCTCAGGAATAACTTGAGTTACTATCTCAAGGAAATAATCCACACTGGATTTATCTCTGCATTTCTAGTGCATATAACTGTGTTTTGTATATAATAGGCACTAGGTAAAGATCCTCTGAGTGAAAAAAAAATCTTGGTGGAATAATAATGTGGAAAGGGGTAATTATTCTGTCATAAAGTAAAATACACTATTTGAGAAAGACTTCTGAGTGTGTAATTAGAAACAATGTTTTTGACATTGAATAGATGTATATATCCATTTCACTTACTGGTATATTTTTCATTAAGCTTAGAAATAATTATCTGTCAAATAAAAGAATGGTTTGTAATGCAGATACCTGAAAATGAATTTAAAGTGGAAAACAGTCTAAATCTCATAAATTAGGTGCCCAGTAGTAGTAACTGTTACTAGAAAATGTTCGTTTCTTTTATTTGGTTTAACTAAAACTCAATATTTAATAACACTTAAAGGTAATATCAAGCTTAAACTTCCTGATGGGTCAGATGTTAAAGAATCTGCCTGCAAGGCAGGAAACCTGGGTTCAATCCCTGGGTTTAGAAGATACCCTGAAGAAGGGGATGGCTACCCACTCCAATATTTTCGCCTGGAGAATCCCATGAACAGAGGAGCTTGGTGGGCTACAGTTCATGGGGTTGCAAAGAGTTGGACACGACTGAGCGATTGAGCACACCTGCACTATTGACCATGCAATGCTAATAAACAAATAATCCAAAACGACCTTTGAAGCGTAACAGTGTTGAGTAACAGTGTTGCTAGGTTGAGCTTGCTGCATTGCATACAGTGAGTACATCATAATCCCACAAGTACTTTTGAATTTCAGTAAGATTCTCCTGCACTCATTTCTCAAGTTATAAACACATATATGCTAGGCATTGGGGTAAAATGTGGACTCATATCCTGCTCTCATTGGTCTTACATTCTGGTGGACAGCTCTATTTTCTACAAGAAAGAGGGATATGTAATCATCGAATCCAAGAGTTTGAATTGCAGCAATGCTATGCCTGCTTCACAGATGTATTGTTTTATGTCCAGATACATTTTAATATTTCTTATCATTGGCTTATAAAGGATTCCCATTTTGGAAAGTGTTGATACCTAGCCTTATTAAATGAGTCAGTTGTTATGAAAATTTTTTTTGAAAATAATCTCCTTCTCTGTAGTGCCAGATCAATGGGCTAGTAATGTAAAAGAAAGTTGTTATACAGGAGAACAGTATTTATTAATTTCATACAGGATAACAACTAGCTGCAGATTTTAAAAAAATAGTTTCAGTTATTTAATTCATTTGGATACATCTTTCCATTCAGGGGATTCCCTGAATAGCTCAGATTGTAAAGAGTCTGCCTGCAATGTGGGAGACCTGGGTTTGATCCCTGGGTTGGGAAAATCCAAGGCCAGAGGAGCCTGGCAGGTTCCATGGGGTCACAAAGAGTCAGACCCGAGTGAGCGACCTCACTTTCACTTCCTTTCTTTCTTCCATTCATATAGCCAGACTGCCGTTTTTCCAGTCCACTGACTTAGTAGAAAAGGAAGTTGAAATACAAGTTTTAAAATTCATATTTCTCCTCATCCTTGATGACTTTCTACAACATTGCTTCTCACACAGCATATTAGGACAAAACGTGTGTGTGTACGCTTAAGTCATTTCGGTCATATCAGACTCTGCTGCCCTATGGACAGCAGCCTGCCAGGCTCCTCTGTTCATGGGATTCTTCAAGCAAGAATAATGGAGGGGGTTGCCGTGCTCTCTTCCAGGAGATCTTCCTGACCCAGGGATTGAACCCACAGTTCTTATGTCTCCTGCATTAGTAGGTGTGTTCCTTACCACCTAGCCACCAGGGAAGCCCCTAGCACAAAACATTGGCCTCTATTTTGTTGATGTTATATTGCCAAGTCGTGTCCCATTCTTTGCCACCCTACAGACTGCAACATGCCAGACTCCTCCGTCTTCCACTATCTCCGGGAGTCTGCTCAAATTCATACCCATTGAGTTGGTGATACTATCTAATCATCTCATCCTCTGCCGCTCCTTTTTCTTTTTGCCTCGATCTTTCCCAGCATCAGAATCTTTTCCAATGAGTCAGTTCCTCACATTAGGTGGTCAAAGTATTGGAGCTTCAGCTTTAGCCAACAGTCCTTCCAGTGAATAATCAGGGTTGATTTTCTTAAGAATTGGCTAGTTTGAACTCCTTGCAGTCCGAGAGACTCTCAAGAGTCTTCTCCAACACCACAGTTCAAAAGCATCAATTCTTCAGCGCTCAGTCTTCTTTATGGTCCAACTCTCACACCTGTACATGACTACTGGAAAAACTATAGCTTTGACAATATCAACCTTTATTGGCAAATGATGTCTCTGCTTTTTAATACACTGTCTAGATTTGTGATTGATTTCCTTTCAAAAAGCAAGTGTCTTAATATCATGGCTGCAGTCACTGTCCACAGTGATTTTGGAGCCCAAGAAATTAACATCTGTCACCGATTCCACTTTTTCCCCTTCTATTTGTCATGAAGTGATGGGAGTAGAAATCATGCTCTTAGCTTTTTGAATGCTGAGTTTTAAGCCAGTTTTCTCACTCTCCTCTTTCCCCCTCATAAAAAGGCTCTTTAGTTCTTCTTCACTTTCCACTGTTAGAAGGGTATCATCTGCACTTCTGAGGTTGTGGCTATTTCTCCCAACAATCTTAGTTCCAGCTTGTGATTCATCCAGTCTGGCACTGAGTTACAAAAGCCCCTTCACCACAGAGAGACTGTGACCCATGATGTGGGGGCCTCTGTGTAGCTGCTTAAAAATGCTGTGTAGTAATAAGAAATATGACTTGACTCCTTTAATTCTCTGGAAGTTTCAATAGAAAGAGGTGGCTGGACATCAATGTGCCTGCGTGTGTGTGTGTGTGTGTCTTCACGTTTTCTTATGTTATACTTGGCTAAACACAGACTTTCCCCATGACAGTCAATTAAGGATTATATTTCATGGTGGACAGGGTGTAATGCAGAAATTTAATTTCTGTGCCTTAAAATGGCTGAGGGTGAAAGGGTCACCAGACAGACACAGTTGATTCCCTAACTAGTATTGACCAAAAATAGAGATGAAATTCCATGGTGTTAAAAAGACTGTCTTTGACACAGCTCTGCAATGAAGTGATTACTTTATAAGGGAGGCACCAATTTAAAGTACTACCCGAACCATTGTTAATTTCTGTGCTATTTACTTTAATGATATTAATCAGAGTGAACTTATTTAATCATACACCAATAATCATTAGAATTGTCCTTCTACAAGTTCTACCATGAATTCTATAACAATTATTGTGTCATCATGTTATCAAAAACTCACTGGAAAATACTGCCATGAGATGACATAAAAATGAAGAAGGAAGAAACTATTAATGATTATCCTAATTACCCTAGGAAGGAAATCAAAACTCTTCATCAGTTAACTACCACTCTTATTAGATGATTAGAGCACACATGTACAAAATTGGTAGGCTAATTACAATTTTCAAAACTAAAGATATGTAGCTATTAAGACTTTATCTTTTGTCTATAGCCTTCAGGATGCTTCCAAAAATATCAAAATAATTGTAAATGTTGGCATTTTCAAAACATTTTCTCATGTTGGCATTTTCAAAACATTTTCTCTACCTTTTTAAATGAAAATCTTGTTATAGTTGGAAGGAAGGAGACACAGCAGTATATTAGAAATACACTTGTAGTCAAGAGTCAACTGTTTACTTTTTGACTTGGCTTGTGATGAGCAAGTGGACTTGAGAAAAATCATTTCATTTTGTAGATCCTTAGTTTCCCTGTTTATGAATGATCCTCCATATGCCCACCCTGTCTTCTGAAAGCCAAATGAGATAGATGAGTCATGAAGCAGAAAAACGCCATGAAATTCTTTGTGTGTTAATTATCACTTTTATACTGTATTTTAAGAATGTGATTACATGTAAGTCTCACTCATTGATCATGAGATCATCAAGGCAGAAAACTTATACAAATTGAAAAATAGAAATAAAAAAGGAAAAGATGGATGAGTGGATTTTCTTATAATAAAAGGGTATTTTCTTGGGGGCATTTGTTCCTTAAGATCTAAAGAGTAGGCCACCAATGTCCTTGAGGATCTTTCATTTATCTGTCACTGCTTTACAATTATACCTGCCACTCTCTTTTTATTATCAGACGATTTGAACACTTCATTTTAAAGTCTAACTTCTCCTTTTGACTGCCATGCATGTCTGATGGAATATAACAAATTGAACAGTGGTGCCATTATTAAAACTATCTGATAAAAAGCTGCTTGTGAGGTACATGGAAGAATGTATTTGGTCTTTGAGGAATCAAAAGCGTTCCACAATTTGAATTATTTTCTGGAATCTTTTATGTGAATATGCAACATTTTATCATGCAGAAATATGGTGTATCTTTTTTTCTCTCTCTTGTAAAAGAGAGTGAGCAAGATATCTAAATAAATTGTTATTAAAATATCAAGTTTTCCCATATGACAGGATCCCTATAGGATGAGGAACTGTGTTTTAATCAAAATTTAATTCGCTGATAGAAATACATTTTTAAATTTTCTTAATCTCTAGGGAGATATTTTTTGCAAATAACCTCACACAAGAGCTTAAATATAGTATGATTCACATAGTTACAGGAAGTCTTCTCTTTATAAGATTCCTGTCTGAGCGATTTCATTTATCATGGTCTTTTTAAACACCAGTGTCCCAACAACTGGGTTTGCATTTTGGAAGAGGGCATTTGAAGTGTGACTGCATCAGGTATAAAGGTCGCTGCCAGCACTTTAGTCCCTAGATACAGAAGGAACAGATGCTCATAGTGATAAGTAACCAATCACGTCACTTCTTTCAGAGTCAGGCGGTGATTGGTCACAGAGCATCTGTTACTCAGTTCACACAGGGACAAGATCTCAGAAGGCTGTTCTGGCCAGTTGGAGAGCTCAGAATACCTGTGGCTAAGTCCACTTTGTCTATAACATTTAGAAGTCTTTTGTTTGTTTATTGAGCTGTTTTAACTATTGCTTTTTTTTTTTTACCACTTTATATATTTTTAATTGAAGTATAGTTGATGTACAGTATTATATGGTATAAGTGTATAATACCGTGATTCACAATTTTTAAAGGTGATATTTCATTTATAGTTATTATAAAATATTGGCTATATTCCCCATATTGTACAATATATCACTATAGCTTACCTTTTACCTAATGGAGTGAAAGTGAAAGTCACTCACTCGTGTTGGACTCTTTGCGACCTCGTGGATTGTAGCCCACCAGGCTCCTCTGTCCATGGGGATTCACCAGGCAAGAATACTGGAGTGGTTGCCATTTCCTTCTCCAGGGAATCGTCCCAACCCAGGGATTGAGCCCAGGTCTCCCGCATTGTGGGCAGATTCTTTTCCATGTGAGCCACCAGGGAAGCCCTATTTTTTTTTTTTTCCTACCTTTTAATCCTCTCCCCTATATTAGCTCTCCCTTCTTCCCTCTGCCACTGGTAACCACTGATTTGTTCCCTTCTCCTCCTGCCTTCAGTCTTGCCCAGCATCAGGGTTTTTCCCAATGAGTTGGCTCTCTCCATGAGTTTGCTCCTTTTTTGTTATATTCATTAGTTGTATTTTTTTTAAGATTACACATATAAGTGATATCATTCAGTATAGGGCTTTTTAGCACATGGTTATTAATAGGTTTTGGTTGCCCTAGAGTCCGGAAACTAATATTACCAGAGATAGAAATAAATATTTTATGCCACTGAAACGTTTCCAGGTCTTTTAATATTCTCACTTGCAACTTTCTTGATGCTTACTGAAGCAAGAATCTGTACTTAACCAGGAGAAAGTGACTGTTGCATTTGCCAAAAATTGTGTAATTGTGTAAAAAGTAGTTTTATATTTTCTTATGCTCCTATGCATTATCAAGAAAAGGGAAATACATCATGACAGATGATTTTTTTAAAACACCTTCTTTCTTTTTCTAATCTCTGAGCCAGTTTCTTTGGGGTATAAAAGAGAAAATGAAATTCAATTTGTGAATCAGAGAGTACATCACATTTGTCTTCCTGTTTAAAAACTTGTAGAATACTTTTTTAAGGAATCTTGAAAACTGTCACTGGAAACAGTTTCCAAATGAATGCTTAATCACGAATTTCCAATCCACTGATTATGATTTGGGAAAATGGGTTAATTCCTAATTTTAGTTTGTCTTGGAACTTTGCTCCAAATTAATACCTACATGACACGTGATGCATCTCAATATGTATGTATTGTTCAGTCACTCCCCTGCGTCCAGCTCTTTGTGACTGCATGAACTGAAACACTTCAGGCTTCTCTGTCCTCACCATCTTCCTGAGTTTTCTCAAACTCATGTCCATTGAGTCAGTGATGCCATTGAACTATCTCATCCTCAGTCATCCCCTTCTCCTCCTGCCTTCAGTCTTTCCCAGCATCAGGGTTTTTTTCCCAATGAGCTGGCTCTTCGCATTAGGTGGCCAAACTATTGGAGCTTCAGCTTCAGCATCAGTCCTTCCAATGAATATTCAGGACTAATTTCCTTTAGGATTGACTGGTTTGATCTCCTAGAGAATCTGAGGGACTCTCAAGAGTCTTATCCAGCACCAGAGTTCGAAAGCATCAATTCTGTAGTGCTCAGCCTTTTTTATGGTCCAACTCTCACATCTGTACATGACTACTAGCAAAACTTACATGCAAATAATAACCACTTTAACAAAGCAAATTTGTCAACTTTTTTACTGTTTCCATTTGGTATTCAGCAGCATCTTCAGAAAATAATAAGAAATCACAATGAAGATGAAAGTACTAATTTGGGTTTGTTTCTTTTCTCCGAGTAAACTTTTCACTGAGAAAAACATGTATTCTTTTTCTTTCTTTCAACCAGAAGGTAGGAGAGGATGTCCTATATGTACCCAGTATTTTTCCTGAATGTGAGAATGCTAGAGCGAGTTCAGTGAATTCTACGCTTACTATCTTACTCCCTCAAATTACCCTTTCCACATTGTGCGCTCCGTCTCATCTCCAATCTGTGCATCATGCAGTGGTCAAGTTGGCAGGAAGACAAGAATTCATTGTGTAAATTCAACAGTATTCAGAGATGTATGAAATAGCAAATTCGTTTTCAGTGGCTACTTTCACAATGGATAGCCTTTAATGGTAATGACTTGGGTTAGATTCAAACCAGTGACCTAGAGGTTTCAGGTCCTGAAGCCCATTACTAATCTGCTGAGACATCTCCCAGTGCACAGGGATACTTGGAAAATCGCTGACTTTAAAATTCCTTAAACTAGTCAGAGATGACATCGTAGCCAGAAAATAAGGAATGTGTTTTCAGGTTCCTGGAGATAACAGGCACATTTATGGTTTTCATCTCTAGTTACTGTCATCTCAGCAGTCTTATCTAGTCTCCTACACTCCCTGTTGTCTTGTAGAAATACTTTTCTGTCACAGTTTATGCTTTCATATGATAAACATTTACATGAAGACCTGTCACACTTGCAAGCATTTAAAATGCATTTAGAAAATGCAACTTTGTGTTATATTTGAGTTGACATTTTCCCTACATAAAAACCTTGAAAATGTAAACCAATAAAGGCCAGCCTCTTAAGAGCTGACCTCCTTTTATGCTTACTAAAAGTTATCCTTTAGGAAATCTATCCTTAGATTGCCTAGGCTTCTAATCAGCACTGGCTAATTGTAGGTGCTTTCAGCTGGAGCATGCAGTGAGGCAAACGATCAGCAAACTGAAGAGATGTTTAATTGCACTTGCAATTTTAACCTATTATCCAACAGCAAAAATAGAAAGGATAAAAATGACCATTTTAACTGCAGTTAAGAAATAATTTAAACATTAATGTATCAGGAAGAGTGTGGACACACAAAGAACAGACGTCCATTCAGACATTGAGCTGTCTGACCTTGGACAAGTCACCTAGTTACTCTAAGCATCAGTTTGTTTGTAAATTGAAGATCATCGTGCTTTTATTTTAAAGTGTGGTGGGGAAATGAGATAAGTCTGTGCAACATACGTGCGTGCTCAGTTGTGTCCAACTCTCTGTGATCCCATAGTCTGTAGCCAGCTAGACTCCTCTGTCCATGGGATTCTCCAGGCAGGAATACTGGCGTGGGTTGCCATCTCCTACTCCAGGGGATCTTCTCGACCCCAGGATTGAAGGAGAAATGAGACAGAAGCTCTAAATGACCTAATGCAGTGTAAGTCATATGACAGCTACTCAAGAAGTGATGGGTATTATGACTGTTAAATTGAATATTAATCACCGTGATGCTCATCCTACCATAACACCAATCAAAATGTAATCCTTTGTTTACCCTACAATTAACCAATCAGTGTGGTGTAAAACTGCTATGAAACACACCATCCATCATATTCACCAAGGTTCCTTCCATTGAGCTGTGATATACAATAAAAGAGTTCTGGATTTGAAATCAGGAAAGTGAGTTTTAATTCTGGTCTTGATGTTTACTTGTGTGATCTTGAGCAAATCATTTATCACCTCTGAACCTTAGACTTTTTAGCTATAAAATAGAGACCTACTTTATGAGATCATTGGGAGGGTTACATAATATCAAAGAAGGTTGCATTTTGCTAATAGTTAAGGCATTTAATAGTGTTTAATTAATGGTAATAACTTCCAAATGTAGTAAATGCCTTCAGAAATTTATACTTGGAGTTAGGTCTGTTTCCTTTCACAGATTGATATATTTTTATATCAAATATTCTATCCCAGTGCTTTGAGTTAGTTGTCTGCTTTGGACACTGTTTGCCAAAATAATATTCATAAAAATAATATATATATGCAAAAAATTAATTTATTCAGTCAGATTTCTGTAATCCATTAGAATTATTTCCTCATATTCTCTAATGCATTTTTGAGTTTTTCCCCTTTTATTTTTTTTCATTTCATTTGAGTTCTTTTAATTGGAAACAGTTAAGGTATACATTATCATGCTAGCCTAGGCTCCAGTGTCCTTAGAAGAGGGAAAGATGCTGGAAATCATTTATTTAGTTCCTAATTATATCAGTATGGCAGCCTCTTTCAAAGGACTTCCGCCAAGACTGTTCTATTCAGTGCTCCTGACCCCTCAGCAGGCCACTGTTGACCCACCCCTCCACTGGAGACTCCTGGACACACGCAAGTCTGGCTCAGTCTCTTTTGCATACACTGCTCCTTTCTCATGCGTCCTGGTGTGCACAAGGCTTTGTTTGTGCCCTCCAAGAGTCTGTTTCCCCAGTCCTGTGAAAGCTCTGTAGTCATATCCCACTGGCCTCCAAAGTCAAATTCCCTGAGATTTCTGTCCCTTTGTCAGATCCTCAGGTTGGAAAACCTGGTGTGGGTCCTAGAACTTTCGTGACAGTGTGAGAACCTCTTTGGTATAATTGTTCTCCAGTTTGCGGGTGGTCTGCTGGGTGGCTCTGTGGCGAGGCTCATGTGTGAGCCTCCCAGGCCTGCTGCTGCCAGAGCCCCTGTCCCTGCGGCAGGCCACTGCTGATCTGTGCCTCCTCAGGAGACACTCAAACACTCAGAGGCAGCTGGGACTCAGTCTCCTGTGGGGTCCTTGGGTCCTGGTGAGCACGAGGTTTTGTTTGAGCCTTCCCATCATCTCTGGCAGGTATGGGGTTTGATTCTAAACAAAATTTTGCTCCTTATACTGTCTTGGGGCTTCTTCTTTGCCCTTGGATGGGAATATCTTTTTTGGTGGGATTCAACATTCTCTGGTTGATGGTTGTTCAGCAGTTAGTTGCAATTTTGGAGTTCTCACAGAAGATGAGGGGACATGCAGGGAGAGAACACATCCCCACCCATCAGCAGAAAATTGGATTGAAGATTTACTGATCATGGCCCTGCCCATCAGAGCAAGACCCAGATTCCCCCACAACCAGTCCCTGCCATCAGGAACCCTCTACAATCCTCTCATCCTTATCCATCAGAGGGCAGACAGAATGGAAACCACAGCTACAGAAAACTAACCAAACTGATCACTTAGATCACAGCCTGGTCTAACTCAATAAAACTTTGAGACAGGCTGTGTAGGGCCACCCAAGACAGACGGGTCATGGCGGAGAGTTCTGACAAAATGTGGTCCGCTGGAGAAGGGAATGGCAAACCACTTCAGTATTCTTGCCTTGAGNATCACTTAGATCACAGCCTGGTCTAACTCAATAAAACTTTGAGACAGGCTGTGTAGGGCCACCCAAGACAGACGGGTCATGGCGGAGAGTTCTGACAAAATGTGGTCCGCTGGAGAAGGGAATGGCAAACCACTTCAGTATTCTTGCCTTGAGAACCCCATGAACAGTATGAAAAGGGAAATACATAGGACACTGAAAGATGAACTCCCCCGGTTAATAGGTGCTCAGTATGCTACTGAAGAAGACTGGAGAAATAGCTCCAAGAAGAATGAAGAGGCTGAGCAAAAGTGAAAATAATGCCCTGTTGTGGATGTGATTGGTGATGGATGTAAAGTCTGATGCTGTAAAGAATAATATTGCATAGGAACCTGAAATGTTGGGTTCATGAGTCAAGGCAAATTGGATGTGGTCAAACAGGAGATGACAAGAGTGAACATGACATTTTAGGAATCAGTGAACTAAAATGTACCTGAATGGGTGAGTTTAATTTAGATGACTATAATATCTACTATTTAGGGTAAGAATCCCTTAGAAGAAATGGAGTGGCCTTCATAGTCAATAAGAGTCTGAAATACAGTACTTGGGTACAATCTCAAAACGACAGAATTATCTCTGTTCCTTTCCAAGGTAAACCGTTCAGTATCATAGGAATCCAAGTCTATGCCCCAACCACTAATGCTGAAGAAGCTGAAGTTGAAAGGTTCTATGAAGGCCTACAAGACCTTCTAGAACTAACACCAAAAATAGATGTGTTTTTCATCATTGGGGACTTGAAAGCAAAAGTAGGAAGACAAGAGATATCTGGAGTTACAGGAAAATTTGGTCTTGGAGTACAAAATGAAGCAGGGCAAAGAAATAACAGAGTTTTGCCAAGAGAATGCACTGGTCATAGCAAACACCCTCTTCCAACAATGCAAGAGACGACTCTACACTTGTACATCACCAGATAGTCAACACCGACATCAGATTGATTATATTCTTCTCCAGCCAAAGATAGAGAAGCTCTATACAGTCAGAACAAACAAGACCAGGAGCTGGCTGTGGCTCAGAAAATGAACTCCTTATTGCCAAATTCAGAGTTAACTTGAAGAAAGTAGGGAAAACCACTAGATCATTTTGGTGGGACCTAAATTAAATCCCTTATGATCATACAGTGGAAGTGGCAAATAGATTCAAGGGATTAGATGTGATAGAGTGCCTGAAGAACTATAGACAGAGGTTCATAACATTGTTTATGAGGCGGTGATAAAAGCCATTCCCCAAGAAGAAGAAATGCAAGAAGGCAAAACTGTTGTCTAAGGAGGACTTACAAATAACTGAGAAAAGAAGAGAAGCAAAAGGCAGGCAAAGGAGAAAAGGAGAGATCTATCCATCTGAATACAGAGTTGCAAATAATAACAAGGAGAGACAAGAAAGCCTTCCTAAGTGATCAATGCAAAGAGATAGAATAAAACAGTGGAATGGGAAAGACTAGAGATAACTCTGAGAAAATCAGAGATACCAAATGAATATTTCAGGCAAAGATGGGCAAAATAAAGAACAGGAACAGTATGGACCTAACGGAAGCAGAAGATATTAAGAAGAGGTGGCAAGAATACACAAAAGAACTATACAAAAAGGATCTTCATGACCCAGATAACCACGATGGTGTAATCACTCACCTAGAGACAGCATCCTGTAATGTGAAGTCAAGGGGGCCTTAGGAAGCATCAAGACAAAGCTAGTGGAAGTGATGGAATTCCAGTTGAGCTATTTCAAATCCTAAAAGTTGATGCTGTAAAAATGCTGCACTCAATATACCAGCAAATTTGGAAAACTCAGCAGTGGCTGCAGGACTGGAAAATATCAATTTTCATTCCAATTTCAAAGAAAGTCAATGCCAAAGAATGTTAAAAGTACCACACAATTGCACTCATCTCACACACTAGCAAAGTAATGCTCAAAATTATACAAGCTAGGCTTCAACAGTATGTGGACTGAGAACTTCTAAATGTTCAAGCTGGATTTAGGAAAGGCATAGGAACCAGAACTCAAATTGCCAACATAGTTGGATCATAGAAAAAGCAAGATAATTCCAGAAAAACATCTACTTCTGCTTCATTGGCTATGCCAAAGCCATTGACTGTGTGGATCACAACAAACTATGGAAAATTCTTAAAGAGATGGGAATACCAGACCACCTGACCTGCTTCCTGAGAAATCTGTATGCCGGTCAAGAAGCAACATTTAGAACCGGACATGGAACAATGGACTGGTTCCAAATTGGGAAAGGGTTACATCAAGGCTGTGTATATATCACCTTGCTTATTTAACTTACATGCAGATTACATACGGGGAAGGCAATGGCACCCCACCCCAGTACTCTTGCCTGGAAAATCCTATGGACGGAGTAGCCTGGTGGGCAGCAGTCCATGGGGTCGCTAACAGTCGGACAGTTTCACTTTTCTCTTTCATGCATTGGAGAAGGAAATGGCAACCCACTCTAGTATTCTTGCCGGGAGAATCCCAGGGATGGGGGAGCCTGGTGGGCTGCCGTCTATGGGGTCACACAGAGTCGGACACGACTGAAGTGACAGCAGCAGCAGCAGCAGCAGCAGCAGCAGCAGCAGCAGCAGATTACATAATGTGAAACCCTGGGCTGAATTAAGTATAAACTGGAAACAAAATTGCCAGGGCAAATATATCAATGACCTCAGATATACAGATGACATCACCCTTATGGCAGAAAGCAAAGAGGAACTAAAGAACCTCTTGATGAAAGTGGAAGAGGAGAATGAAAAAGTTGGCTTAAAACTCAACATTCAGAAAATTAAGATCATGGCATCTGGCCCCATCACTTCATGGCCAATGGATGGGGAAATAATGGAAACAGTGACAGACTTGATTTTCTTGGGTTCCAAAATCACTGCAAATGGTGACTGCAGCCATGAAATTAAAAGATGCTTACTCCTTGGAAGACAAAGTATTAGACAGCTGATTAAAACGCAGAGATGTTACTTTGCCAACCAAGGTCCATCTATCATCCAATGGATGGGGAAATAATGGAAACAGTGACAGACTTGATTTTCTTGGGTTCCAAAATCACTGCAAATGGTGACTGCAGCCATGAAATTAAAAGATGCTTACTCCTTGGAAGACAAAGTATTAGACAGCTGATTAAAACGCAGAGATGTTACTTTGCCAACCAAGGTCCATCTATCAGGTGAAAGTGAAGTCACTCAGTCGTGTCCGACTTTTTGCGATCCCATGGACTGTAGTCTACCAGGCTTCTCTGTCCATTGGATTTTCCCACAAGAGTACTGGAGTGGGTTTCCATTTCCTTCTCCATCCATCTTTCATAGTTATGTTTTTTTTTCCCAGTAGTCGTGTATGGGTGTGAGAGTTGGACCATAAAGAAAGCTGAGTGCTGAAGAACTGATGCTTTTGAACTATGGTGTTGGAGAAGACTCTTCAGAGTACCTTGGACAGCAAGGAGATTAAAGCAGTCCATCCTAAAGGAAATCAGTCCTGAATATTCATTGGAAGGACTGAAGCTGAAGCTCNTAGTCGTGTATGGGTGTGAGAGTTGGACCATAAAGAAAGCTGAGTGCTGAAGAACTGATGCTTTTGAACTATGGTGTTGGAGAAGACTCTTCAGAGTACCTTGGACAGCAAGGAGATTAAAGCAGTCCATCCTAAAGGAAATCAGTCCTGAATATTCATTGGAAGGACTGAAGCTGAAGCTCTAGTAATTTGGCCATCTGATATGAAGAACTGATTCATTGGAAAAGACCCTGATGTTGGGATAGTTTGAAAGCTGTGGAGGAGAAGAGGACAGCAGAGGATGAGATGGTTGGATGGCATCACTGATCCAGTGGACATGAATCTGAGAAAACTCTGGGGGTTGGTGATGGACAGAGAAGCCTGGTGTGCTGCAGTCCATGGGATCACAAAGAATTGGACAGGACTCAGCAACTAAAATGAACTGAGCTATCATTATGACCTTTGACTAGTCACCTCTGCTTTTTGACCTGTTGTTTTCTGATCCATTAAATGGTGTTACTAATGTTGCTATTATTATCAATGGCAAATGAAATCTTGAGCACTTAAGTGTATTTCAAATTAGAAAGTAGTGTTACTAAAGAATACCAGAATAAAGGCATTAGTATACATGATGTTTGAATATTTGCCCCCTCGTTTTATGAAGCTGAAGTTAATATTTTGAGTTTAAGGGACAATGAAATACTTTAAGAAAATACCCACAAAATTTGGAAGGTGAATGTTGATGTAGAAAAAGTAAGTGATGAAATTAAAGCACAGACCCTCCAGAGAGCTGAAGAGAAGAGTTACTGTTTATAAGGAATAAATAAAAGAGTTTTCTGTGAAAGTAGTTGGGGTAATGTATGAACAGTAATTTAATTTTCTGAAATGTATTGTTTTCAGTATCTAGATTTTTTTTTTTTGTCATGGATCTTCACTTATTTCAGCACCATTTCTTGAAAAATCTATCCTTTTTTTTTATTCCATGTGTCTTTACTCTTTTATCAAAGAACATCTGACTGTATTTGTGAGTCTATCTCTGGCCTCTGTCTTCGGTTTCACCGGTCTATTCCTCTATCCGTTTACCAGCACTATACTGTTTTGTTCACTTTAACTTTATAATGTCCTGAAATCAGATACTGTGAGTCCTGTAACTCTTCTGGAAATACTGTGTTGACCATTCTAGATCTTTCCATATAAGCTTTAAAATCGGCTTATTAATATCCACACAATAAATTACTGGAATTTTGGTTAGGATTATATTTAATTTGTAGATCAAATTGGGAAGAAAGGAGATCCTAATGAGACTGAGTCTTCCTACCCGTGAGGATGGATTATTTCTGCATTTACTTAGTTCATTTTTTATTTATTTCATCAACATTTTGTAATTTTTCTCATATAAATCTTCAGCATATCTTGCTAGGCTTCTACCTAGGTATCTTATTTTTCATATGCCAATGTAAATTGTTTTGTGTTTTTAATTTCAAATTTTAATTATTCACTGCTGGTATATAGGGAAGCAAATGACTGTCATATATTAACCTCAAATTCTGCAAACTCCTATAATCATTTATTCCAGGAGTTTGTTGTTGGTGATTCTTTGGAATTTTCTACATGAACAGTTAGGTGATCTACATTAAAGACAGTTTTCATTTTTCTTTCCCAATGTGTATAACTTTAATTTGCTTATCTTATTGCATTAGATTTGTTCCATGCAGTTTACAGTGTTGAATAGGTGTGGAGATAGTCAACATCCTTGTCTTGCTATCTATCTTAAGAAGAAACCATTTTTACCATTTAGTATGCTATTAGCTGTAGGCATTCTTTATCAAGTTGAGGAAGGTCACCTCTATGCCATGTTTGCTAAGAATTTTTATCTTAAAAGGGCTAACTTTTCAGTCTTCATTATCTGTTGATGTGATTGTATTTTTTTTTTTTTTAGTAGCTGACTGATTTGATAGATTGCATGAATTGAATTTTGAGTATTGACTTAAACTTGCATACCTAGAATAAAGTCCTTTTAGCCGTGGTTTAGAGTTCTTTTCATACATTGATGGTTTATATTTGTTAATATTTTGTTGANATGTGATTGTATTTTTTTTTTTAGTAGCTGACTGATTTGATAGATTGCATGAATTGAATTTTGAGTATTGACTTAAACTTGCATACCTAGAATAAAGTCCTTTTAGCCGTGGTTTAGAGTTCTTTTCATACATTGATGGTTTATATTTGTTAATATTTTGTTGAGGATATTTGCATTTATATTAATGAGAGGTTTTGGCCAGTCATTTTAATTTTTTGTAATATTTTGCTCTAGTTTTGGTATTAGTTTTATACTGGTCTCATAGAAGGAGTCTGAAACATTCCCTTTTCTTCAGTTTCAGGGAAGATTTAAGGATTGTTTTAAATTCTTTTTTAAGTGTTTGGTAGAATCCATATGGCCCTGGACTTTGTTGGAAGATTTGAAATTAACAATTCAGTCTCCTTATTAGTAATTAGTTGCTTCGATTTTCATTTTCTTTATGATTCAGTCATGACAGGTTGTATGCATCTAGAGATTTCCCCATTTCTTCTAGATTGTACAGGTTGTTGTTGTATGATTGTTCATACCAGTATCTTATGTTCCATTGTATTTGTGTGATATCAGTTGTAATGTCTCCTCTTCATTTATAATTTTATTAGTCCTTGTTGTTTTTTGGTAAGTGCAGCTACAGTTTTCTCTGTTGTTTATCTTTTCAAATAACTAGCTCTCAATTTCACTGATCTTTTCTAGTGTCTTTTTATGCTTTACATCATTTGTTTCTCTCCAGTCTTTGTTATTTCCTGCTTCCTCCTGCTACTGTGGGAATAGATTGCTTTTCTTTTCTGAGTTCCCTGAAAGGTAAAGCTATGATGTTTACTTCATTTCTTTCTTTTTTGCTTAATGTAGTCATTTACTGCCATGAATTTCCTTCTTTGGACTGTGTTTTCTGTTTCCCCTAAGCTTTGGTATGTTATATTTTCATTTGTCTCAAGATTAGTCTTTTGACTTTTTGTTTGATCCATTGGTTATTTAGTAGCATATTGTTTAACCTGAGATGTACAGATATTTCAGGTGTATTCTCATGATTATAGAGGAGTACTCTAGATGTGTGATTTGGTCTTGGGGAGGGCAAGCATTCCCTCCCGCATGTAGTCCACTGTAGTTTTATGATTAGGTTTCAGTCTTATAGTGAATATGGGCTCCTGGTCTGTGCCCTTCACAAGTACTTTTCTCTCCTCTATGTGATACAGGAAGATTAGAGGTGGTAATTTCTCTTCCATCATAGGGAAGATCACAGGAGGCTGCATTTAGGCATTTCTCTTCCCCAAGACTGGTTCAGTTCAATTCAATCGCTCAAT
>SJYX01023347.1:375705-385810 GCA_006410675.1 Oreotragus oreotragus | reverse complement strand
ATATTATATATAATATTTCCAAAGCAGAACTGATAGAATGATATGCACTCTGGTATCATATTGACAAATTTATTTTCAAGGTGATAAATGTGTAGATTTTAAAGTAAGCCATCCCCAAAATATTCTTTCTGTCAAGTCTTGCAAGCATGAAGGAGATGTCTTCCAATATCCAAGTAAGAAGCAGCTCAATGGTCGTGAGTGGAAAAAAATACAAAATATATATGTGATCCACCTGGAAAGTGGTGAAAAAAAAAAAAACCAATATTTGAGTTGAAGTTCTTGTCAGAACGAAGTTATAACAAGAGTCAGGGAGAAGGATGAGCTTTGTTGAAGGGTGAATTAATCATTTTGAAGATTTGCTTTTGATTACATGTTTAATTTTGAAGACAAGCAGCTATGTTTTACTTTCTTTGAAAGTGTGTAAAGGCAAATCTTTTTCATTGTGAGAAAACAGCACAAAGTCTAATTGACATTGAATAATTTTTCTTGAAGGCAAGTTCTAGAGAAACCATTCCAGTTGATATCCATTTATTCCTACATCTGTGCACTTCACTACTGCTGAAGCATTGTATCAGAATACATGAACAGAAATCAGTAAATACGTATTAATTTTATCCTAGTAAAAGGGCAGAACATTGCAAACTTATTTAGAAAGAGTTCTTTTGAGAAAGATTTTCCATACTCTAACTCAGAACTGTTCAATAGAATCTCTACTGCTGCTGCTGCTAAGTCGCTTCAGTCATGTCCGACTCTGTGCCACCCCACAGATGGCAGCCCACCAGGCTCCCCCGTCCCTGGGATTCTCCAGGCATGTCCCCTTCTCCTCCCACCTTCAATCATTCCCAGCATCGGGGTCCTTTCCAATGAGTCAACTCTTTGCATCAGGTGGCCAAAGTATTGGAGCTTCAGCTTCCCCATCAGTCCTTCCAGTGAACATTCAGGACTGATATCAGTTAGGATGGACTGGTTGGATGTGCTTGCAGTCCAAGGGACTCTCAAAAGCCTTCTTAGTTGGACTACCTTGCCATATATTTCTGAATTGTAGTTATCTGGTAACCCATTAGCCAGAGTCTCCCATTTCTGAATGATTATTAATAGTGTCAGAATTTGTGTTTTAATAATTTTGCATCTTTTCTGTTTTAATTTTCAGATGCTTGTTTTTAAGAACCTTGAACATACCAAACATATGTAAAGATATTGAAACCTTCAAAATTAAAACAAATTTATATCCATCCAAATAATATTTGCATTGCGACTTTCCTGGTGGTCCAGTGACTAAGATTCTGTGCTCCCAATTAGAGGGTCCAAGTTTGACCCCTCGTCAGGGATCTAGATCCCACATGCTGCAACTGAAAGTCTGCATGCTGCAACTAGGACCCAGCACAGCCAAATAAATATTTTGAAAACACACACTCAAATAATACAAGCATTGACCACATTGCTAGCATACACCAGGCAAACTTTGCTGTTGATCATCCATGCATACTGATAGTGTCTGGTTTTTTTGTGTGTGTGTGTGTCTGTGTATATGTGAAACAAATCCTCAAGGGAATCTTTAAACATAAAGATTTTTTTCTCACAAAACAAGTTATCCTTCCAATAATAAATTCTGAATTCATTGTTGTTATAGGGAGGAAGCAGAGTCAGCAGATGTAAGCTATGTTGTCTGCTTGTAAGTTCTCCTGGACCTTTGTACGCTAACATTTAGTCAATTAATAGGAACTTCAATAACACTATTATTTCCAGTTCTACTGACAAATTGATATCCTAAACTTATTTTAATAAGCCACATGGCCTCAACAAAGTGAAATAGAGAGAATGGCCATTTCTCTGGAAGGAATTCCAGGAGAGCTGGTCAAGCATAATAGCCTCATGGCATAACTGCAGAAATCAAACCAAGTAGATGATATTTAGAGCTAGTAAATCTATAATCTAATAAAAGAAATATCTGTGGCCTCACATGGGCTGCAGGCTCATGTGTATTAGTGTTCTCTTGTATAAACTTTATTTCTGTTCTTGTTCCTTTTATCTTTCAATGTCTCTCTCCCTTCTTTCCTCCAAGTCTCTCATTTTTATTTTCTTCTGTGATAAACTTGTTCCATCAAAGTTTTCGCTCCTTTCATCTTCAAGTATTTTTAAGTGAGACACTTGTATAGGTCATATATCCACCCATTCTGATTGTTAGGTGAATCATATTTCAAAATTGCCTTTGAATACATTGATAACAAAAAGTTGGCCCTCTAAAAGGAAGGAAACAATGTCAAATAGTAAATACATTTTATACCCTGTAGCATTTAGACAGAATATTTTTGCAGTGACACACATGGTCAGTTTTAAAGTATGTCATTTCCACTCACTGTAAAAAATTGCTTAATTATGCCAACAGTCTCCAGGGTGCCATATGCATTGTAAGCTGAGCTTCACTGCCCTGTCCCAGAAATTATATTCTAGGAGTGATATACAGGGGGAGGGGAATAAAAGATGTTTTAAATCACATGATTTGGGATGGAAATTTGACAAACAGATACAATTTTATTGTATAGAATGGTGAATTTAGAGGGAATCTTAGAAATTATTTGACAGACTAATAAGCTGATGTAAAGATAGAACAAGTTAAGTTGTTCAAGGTCAGAATATAATTAATAGAAAGATCCTAAGTTCATTTTATCAGACTCTTACAAATATTAAATACTTAAATATAAACTAGATCTTATATTTGCCAAATAAGCTAGAGAACATGAAACTAATGTACAGTTGTGTGTGTGTGTGTGTGTGTGCACGCGCGTGTGCTTGCACTCATGTGTGCACTCTGTCATATCTGACTTTGTGAGACCCCATGGACTGTAGCCCGCCAGGTTCCTCTGTCCGTGGAATTCTCCAGGCAGGAATACTGGAGTGGATTGCCCTTCCCTTATCCATGGGATGTTCCCGAACTGGGGATTGAACCTGCATCTCTTATGTCTCCTGCATTCCCAGGAGGGCTCTTTACCACTAGCACCACCTGGGAAGTCAGTGTGTGGTTGGTTGATGTCAAATATTTCTGGAATCCTATAGGACAGGTGAACTTGAAAACAAACAGGGACAGTCAAGGAGCTTTGAGTAATTGACAAGGCAGACATTCAGTCAGGTTTTTATCAGGCTATTAGGATAGAAACATCCTTGAAATGGATCTCGGTACCATCTCTTGACTCTATAAAGTGAGCAAAGCCCAAGCATAGTTATGGCTCTAAGACTGGGGCAGAAATGTCACCAAGAGCTTCTTTGCTGGCAGCTTTTCTTTGAAAGGGCGTTTCCTTCTACATGGGTGCTCAGATCCCTAAAACGTCTGAGACGTGAGATGCCACTAGATGACTTCTTGTAGGAAAATCAATTTTGGGAGGAAGGAAGGCTGAGGGAAAGAGTTTGGTGCATTAGAGGAATCATAACAATTCAAATGGCTGACTCAGAATAAGTAAGGGAAACAGTGGTACAAATTGAGGTTGAAAGGAGAATCAGGGCCATAATCTTACAGATTCAAGCATGTCATGCTAATAAATCAAGAGTTTAATCTAAATAAATTGAGAGGCCACTACATGCACAAATTTGGGATGCCTGAGATTAAAATACATTAAATTGTTCTGCCTTGAGGTACCAACTGCAAAGTTCAATGATGGAGCTTTGGGCTGGCCTAGCAAAATACGTCCTTGCAATGAAAGTCTCCCTTGGAAAAGCTAGCAATCCTGACTCTACGTGAATTCAGAAATTTCAGGGATTATTCTGGTAATCTATAGGGTTATCGTGACATATTAGAGGGCATTTCCAGAAGCCAGGATCAAGACCTAGTGTGTGTACCTGGATTCTTTAGGAGAAGGCTTATAAGCTAACAGGATACAAGTACAAACTTCCGTTCTATTCTTGGCCACCTCATATGCCCACCTCATCCCCTCTTGACTCCTAATGTTCCAGGTGTGGGGCTGGCTGTCCTGAATGGTGACAGCCTGGTTAACCATTGTCACTCCCAGAGATCATCTCCATGTGTCAGCAGGGCCCCTGCTTCTTGAATTTTTAGCTCAAAATAATCTTTGACATGGTTGGGTTTCACTTTATCTGGTTCCTCTTCCTTCTCTTTAGGTCTCTTGTTCAATTCTCTGTTCAGCTGATGGAAAATCCTATGTAAAAGAAAATTTTATGTGCCATACATTTGTTTGATAACCAAAATAAGAATGTTCACTCAGTCTTTCAAGGGTTAATTCTGCAGGCCCAGCCATAAAGTCCCACTTGATCTTGATAATTGATAGAGAAGTCTGAAGGGTAGGCACAGTGCTTTTCTTGCCATTTCACACAGGGAGCAGGTAACACAAAGCGACATTTTTGATTATGTACGCATCAGCAGCCATGATTTATGGCACCTGTTTGTATCTGTTACATGAATGATGGGCTTATAAGCCAAAAATAAAGCTACTGTATTCACACCTGACGCCTGAGAAGTGACAGTTTGGTAAAGGACTAGGGAAAACAAAACTCTGTAAAAATGCCAAAGAGATAAACATGAAACAAGAGCAAGCCTGTGTCTTTACCTAAGAGTGTATTACTTTCTACCTAATATTATATAACTTAGACACGTCTGTTTCCCCACTGAGCTAGGAAGAACTCAGCTACTTGCTGCTACAGCCCCTTCATTTCAGTGCTCAGCACCTCACCTGGGACAGACCTTCAATAATTACATGTCGAACAAATTGTTTAGCATATATACATATCAACAGAAAATAAGGTACCACTGGACACTTTTTTAGTATTGTTTTTGTTCCCTGTTGATAAACCCGTTTGCTGAAGGTTAAATACTTTTAAATAATTTTGAAATAATTGCATTAATTAGTACATATAAATGAGCTTTTATCTTGAAATATTAGCATGCTGTTTCTAGAAATTATGTTGAAAGTGAAAGTGTTAAGAAATTAAATTACTGTACCTTAAAATGGCAGTTTTTTGCTCTCATCTTTGTTTAAGAAAAGAAAAAGAAAAGGTTGATTGTTAAATTCAGATACCTTGATTGATTTATGAATGAAAGATAAATTAAATTTCAGAAGTATAAAGGTTCCAAGTCACTATGTGAATTAAGTATGATCTTTTAAGAGATTTGCAGGGGATTATTTTCTATGTATGAGCAGATAAAGTAAATCACAGCCATAAATAGCATCTATCTGGGTAACAAAATTGTGACTTTATCTGTGAGGACAAAGAGAAGGCTATGTTATGTGGATCAAATACTTCTTTTTTTTGTATTATGGAATTAAAACGTTCTAGAGGAAGCCAAGTTTATTTTAATTCCCTTTTTGTTGAGAAACAAGGAAACTGTGGACTTGTCATAGGATTTGCCCCAATCCTTAACTAGCAGGCAGCAGAATCAGAGCATGTGTGTGCCTTCTCATTTCATCATCCTCACCACCGTGGGTCCTAATCATGAAAACCAATGCAGATCTACCACTCCATGCCAACCACTGATGTTAATAAGTCAGAAACCTAAAAAAGAGGGAGATCAATCACAGTAGTGGTTGACGTTTGTGTCTGGATTCAGAGGTCCACGCCAGAAGGCTTGGAAGACCCTCTCATGAAAATGGGCCAGTTCAGGCTCTGAGTTATGCCAGGGCATAACTGTTCTGTCACTGAGTGGAAAACACAATTATGGATGGAAAGGTCCAGAGAATCACTTAGCTAAATAGCACAGAGGCATAAGCAGAAAGGATAATGAGAAGCACTGCACAAATCTAAGTCTGATTCCTGCAAATACTCTGGTCTCCACTCATGGTTTCAGCTACTAGTGATTTAGTCGGTAAGTTAAATGATAGTAGAGTTCAGTAAGCTGAAGAAAGCCAGATTCAGAGAACTAAGAACTCTCGGTGTGCTTGGTATCCTGAGAGGAGCTCAGGGCAGGAAGGGAGTCAGGTGGAAAAGCAGATTTTTGCTGCCCAAGCTCTGTTCAGGGTCCAGGAACTGACATCTGGCAGTTTGAGAAAGCACAGGCTGGCTCTACACTCAGAGGTTTAGAGCAGTCCAAAGGTCAGTGTTTTAGAGCTGAAGCTCCTGTTTGCACAACCCATTGAGAGATTAGAGGATTTAGCCTGACAAGATCAGGATCCAGACACAAGGACCTAAAAGGGCCAGTTTGAACAAGGGCTATTGCAAAGGCAGGAAGGAATTGGCCAGAGACCAAGGCAGGAAGGCTGGTTCACACTGGAATGTGGTTTTGGAGGAGTGAGAGGTACATAAGAGGGCTTCTTGGGTTGCTCAGAAGAATCTACTTGCCAATGCTGGAGAAGCCGGATATGTGGGTTCAATCCCTGGGTCAGGAAGATTCCCCAGAGGAGACAATGTCAACCCACTCCAGTATTCTTGCCTACAAAATCCCATGGACAGAGGAGCCTAGTGGGCTACAGTCTAAAGGGTCACAAAAAGTTGGACATGATTGAACACGTGTGAACACACACACACCACACACACACACGCAAGAGGTGCATGGAAACGAGGGAGAGGGGGAGAACTATGGATTTGGATCAAGTCTGGGACACAAATACAAAAGCTAACAATGACCAGTCAGCTCTGGGAGACAGAAAGAAATGTGGGGGTGGGATCTTCAGAACTGAGTCTCGAAGGAACTTAACAGCTGCTGTTTGGAAGTTGCTGCATTGATCCCACAAGTGGGACAAGTGTACATGTGGGAAAGTATAGAACAAGGAACCTGGTTGTCTCAATATCTCCCTCCTACTGATGTGCATTTTAGGTATGGTTTGAAATTAGCCATCAAAACTGTATCTTCCCTGCACACACAGTGACCTTAATAATTACATAAAATCAACAGCCATCAGCTCTTTACAGTTTTGTTGTTTTCACTGTTTCGTGTTCTGATATAGCAGAGGGAGGGTGGGCAGTGTGTGGAAAGTCTATGGCAAAGACTTTGGGAGCACCTGAAGCATTGTCTGGTGACCTCCCTTCTTCCCACCTTCACTGTTGTGGTTCAGTCACTAAGTTGTGTCCAACTCTTTGCAGTCCCATGGACTGCAGCATGCCAGGCTTCCCTGTCCTTCACCATCTCCCAGAGTTTGCTCAAATTCATGTCCATCGAATCGGTGATGCCATGCAACCATCTCATCCTCTCTCTTCCCTTCTCCTCCTGCCCTCAATCTTTCCAGCATCAGACTTTTCCCAACGAGTTGGCTCTTGGCATCAGGTGGCCAACATATTAGAGCTTCAGCTTCAGCATCAGTCCTTCCAGTGAACATTCAGGACTAATTTCCTTTAGGATTGTCTGCTTTGATCTCCTTGCAGTTGAGTAAAAGTGAAAGTCAGTTAGTCATGTCCAACTCTTTGCAACCCCATGGACTGTGGGGACCCCATGGACTGCAACCGCATGAATTCTCCAGGCCAGAATAATGGAGTGGGTAGCCGTTCCTTTCTCCATCTTGCAGTCTAAAGGCCTCTCAAAAGAGTCTTCTCCAACACCACAGTTAGAAGACATCAATTCTTCGGCTCTCAGCCGAATTATTGTCTGTTAGTCATGTCCAACTCTTTGCAACCCCATGGACTGTGGGGACCCCATGGACTGCAACCGCATGAATTCTCCAGGCCAGAATAGTGGAGTGGGTAGCCGTTCCTTTCTCCATCTTGCAGTCTAAAGGCCTCTCAAAAGAGTCTTCTCCAACACCACAGTTAGAAGACATCAATTCTTCGGCTCTCAGCCAAATTATTGTCCAGCTCTCACATCCAGATATGACTACTGGAAAAACCATAGCTTTGACTAGATATGCCCTGGTCAGCAACGTCTCTGCTTTTTAATATGCTCTACAGGGTGGTCATAGCTTTTCTTCCAAGTGGCAAGTGTCTTCTAATTTCATGGCCGCAGTCACCATCCACAGAGATTTTGGAGCCCAAGAAAATAAAGTCTCTCACTGTTTCCCTTGTTTCCCCATCAATTTGCCATGAAGTGATGGGACCAGATGCCATGTCTTAGTTTTCTGAATGTTGAGTTTTAAGCCAGTTTTTTCACTCTCTTCTTTCACCTTCATCAAGAGGCTCTTTAATTCCTCTTTGCTTTCTGCCGTAAGAGTGGTGTCATCTGCATATCTAAGATTATTGATATTTCTCCTGGCAAACCTTCACTAAGGCGGGTTTATTTCTCTTTGCTACTTTCTTATCTTATCTGGTCTTTTACATGTAATTTACTCTTTAAATGTTTTATGTCTGTATACAGACAGTGGTCCTTGCAGATGCTACTTAACTTCATCCAGGTGGTCACTAACTTGGAATCAGTGACTACTGGAAACCTCTCAAAACTATGTCACAAGATTATATGATAGTTCAGGATAAAGGGTTAGGACTCCTTTCTTCAGATAGATCAATACATCTAGTCGTGGCACTGGGAATCATTAGTCAAGGGAAAAGCTCTCCCACTGGCCAATTAGGAAGCACTGCAGACAGAGTGAAGGTTCAGGTGTGTGCCTGGTTCCCTGGGTCTGATTGCTCACCAATCCCTCACTTAGCCTGGGGACCTTCTCCTCTCATATCACATCTCAGATCTAGGAAGGATACAGAGTTGGGCAAGGTATAGTCACTGGTCCTCTTTCGAAGATGTTACATCTATTTGGCCTATAGGTAATATATACATAATTATTATATATGAATAATATATGTATATATGTAAAAGTATCTATTATCTATCCAGATTGAAAAGGCTCTATGTATATTTTTACAAATCTCTATATATGCAGAAAATGAAAAGCATATAAAAATGCATGTTACCATAGTACTGAAGAGAAAGATGAAAGAGAATCATTTGGAGTATTTGAATTGAGTATCTGATTAAGATCCCTCCACCGTAGCTGTGAAAATAGTTGGAGAAAAAGAATAATTTTTTATAAAAGTATTGCCTTTAAAAGAGTATTAATACTTGATTTTTGTGTTAGTCACTCAGTTGTGTCTGACTCTTTGTGACCCCATGTACTGTACCTCGCCAGGCTCCTCTGTCCATAGAATTCTCCAGACAAGAATACTAGAATGGGGCCATTCCCTTCTCCAGGAGAGCTTCCCAGTCGAATCCTGGTCTCCTACATTGCAGGCAGATTCTTTACCGTCTGAGCCACCAGGGAAGCCTAAGACTCTGATCCTGGAAAGTATTGAAGGCAGGAGGAGAAAGAGGTGATAGAGGATAAGATGGTTGAATAGCATCACTGACTCTGTGGCCATGCATTTGAACAAACTCCGGGAGACAGTGAAGGATAGGGAAGCCTGGCATATTGCAGCCCTTGGGGTCACAAAGAGACAGACACAACTTACCGACTGAACAATGACAAATACTTGGTTATTCTGCCCTCTTGTGTGCTAATTTATTTTCTTTTTTTTAGAAAAAAGAAAATTCTACCACTAGAATTCTGATCATCTTTTTTGGTTTAAAATAAAATAGTAGCCTTACATCCACAATACATCTTGGTCAAAATTGATTATAAACAACATTTTTTCCCCTCAAATTACATCGTATGTGATTTTTGCAATGTACCTTTCACGTTTTATCCCTTTCTATCACTGGATTCGAAAGTCTCCACTCTGACTTCATAATAATATGTTTTAGATAATCTTCTTGGGGTGTTTGTATCACCTTTATTTTTTCTATTGGTTCACTGTTTCCATTTAATATGTACATATCCCCTTGATGTTGATTGCTTCATGCTGACCTATGTTCCACCCTTCAAAGTTATTGCCAAAGATGAAATGCCCTTCCTAACCTTTACCTTGAAGTTCACTTGCCTCTCTGAAGTACTTCATTTGGTTTTCAAAACTAAAACTTGTAAGAAATCTCAGACTTTCCAGACCCTAAATACAACATCAGGGAAACGAGAGAGAGAGAGAGCTGTCTCTTATACACATCTAGATGTGTATAAGAGACAGAGTGAGAGGTACATAAGAGGGCTTCTTGGGTTGCTCAGAAGAATCTACTTGCCAATGCTGGAGAAGCCGGATATGTGGGTTCAATCCCTGGGTCAGGAAGATTCCCCAGAGGAGACAATGTCAACCCACTCCAGTATTCTTGCCTACAAAATCCCATGGACAGAGGAGCCTAGTGGGCTACAGTCTAAAG
>SJYX01023347.1:356260-375638 GCA_006410675.1 Oreotragus oreotragus | reverse complement strand
AGACAGTATATATATAAAGACAGACATTTACAAAAGGGTATGGTATAAAATACTCTAAGAATTAACAGGATGAGAAAGGAAGCATTAAATTCACATCAAACAAAGCTTTGAACATTAAAGCAAATGAAAGTGAGGGGAAGAAATCTATAAGGAAAGCAAACAGTCTCTGCTTCCTGACAGCTTCAGTTATTAATTAGTGTTCCATCATTTGCACTAAATGCCCGATCGATACTGTTGCCTCTCTGACAGGCCATTGGCTTTGTAGCTTGCTTCTTAATGGGAAATGATTCAGCTTGTCCTCGTGTTCGTCATTCCTCACATAATGATCCGCCTGACAGTGTCCATAAGCCGTGCTGGCTCTAGGGAAAGTTGAGAATTTTGTTCCCAAATCCCAGTTCTTACCTCAGCATCTCCCTTGCCATCCATTGTTCCTAGTGCAGTCACTTACTTGAATTCTTCCTGGCGAAATTGCTGGCATAGCCAGTTTTATGCTGTCTTTGAATTATAACAAATTCTTTTCCAGTGTGACTCCAGCCAGGATTTCCTGGTCATTTTTTGTGCCCATCACAGCATAGAGCTCGGGACCTCGGATAGAACTAAGGTTCTACACACAGTAGCTTTGAGCTGAGTCCTGGTTCTGTTAGCCAGGTTGGCCTGGTTCTGTTCTGTCGCTGTGTGACATTGGACAGGTGACTTCTCTCAAGACTCTTGACTACTGGACTTCCTTGGTGGTAACTGAGAAAAACAAAGGCATGCCTATACAAATGCCTGATGCCACGTTACTGAATTTCCTCACTATTCCTTCAGAATATGTGACACGGGGGGAAGCACTGTGGTAGATAGATGGTCTGGACAAGCTTGACATTCTGGACTCTAGGTTTTAGCCCTATGAAATGTACCCTCAGAAGCCAGTCACTTAATCTCTTTGCTTGCCAATTTTTTTCATCTGCAAATAGGAAGTAATGATGCTCTCCTACCTATGAAAATGGTACCTGTGAGAAGAAAATGAGATAAAGCAAGTACAAGTNGTTTTAGCCCTATGAAATGTACCCTCAGAAGCCAGTCACTGAATCTCTTTGCTTGCCAATTTTTTTCATCTGCAAATAGGAAGTAATGATGCTCTCCTAACTATGAAAATGGTACCTGTGAGAAGAAAATGGGATAAAGCAAGTACAAGGTTTTTAATGCTCTGAAACTCCATAAAGTTCCAGATACTGTGAAACAGAGCAAGTCCCTGGGGCTTTGATGTGTATGTACAGCAAGAAGGGCCTGTCACTCAAGACCTCATCTATTATCCAGGATTATTTGTCTGCCACCTCTCTCATCTTTTCAGGGGCTTATGTCGCTGGACCTCTCACATTGCAGTGGCTCTAGTTTTGATTCATGTACAGTTTCAGCAGCAAACAACTCTCCATAGACCTTATATTGAAGTCATTTTCGTTTACCAATGGGAGAAAAAAGAATATCACCCTGCTCAGATTGATAGGCAGAAACATGTTGCTTTTGATGAATCACTATGCAGGGTTCTCCAGGATCATAGCAATTATTATGTAGGGAAAGACTATTGGTAGAAGCCAAGATAGAGAGCCTTTTGTGTTTCCATAGTTTAGCCTAAAGAATGTTAATTGCCTATCTAAAAGACTCGGGTCTTCCCCAGTGGCTCAGCGGTAAAGAATCTGCCTGCAGTGCAGAAGATGCAGATTCTATCCCTGGGTCAGGAAGATCTCCTGCAGTAGGAATGGCAACCCACTCCAGTATTCTTGCCTGGAAAATCCCAGAGACAGAGGAGCCTGGCGGGCTACAGTCTATGGGGTCACAAAGAGTCGCATACAGCTGAGTGCCTGATCACAGAGCACATCTAAAGGACTTGTAGAAAACAGAGGAGTCTCTGCTTTTGCAGCCCGGTAAGCTCTTGGTATGTGGAGGTCTGTCATGTTCCTCTCTCTGTCCCCAGAGTTGGCTCCAGGGTTTGACCCAAGGATTCAGAAAATGTTCAGCTGCTCCTAATGGCATCTTCATTGCAGAGTCGAGTCTCCGGGAGTGATGACTTACGTACCCCAGCAGGAGAGAGGCAGAACAGTAGCAGTAGGTCATTAACATGCTCTCTCTGTTATTCACCTGCTTACAACACTGAGGTTGAACCAAGTGGAAAGAACACAGGTTTTTGGCACAAGGGACAAAAAACCTCAGTGATGGTACTTACAGCTAAACTATGGCCTGAAACTTTGCCGAGATCACAGCTTTGAGCTCTGTGGCCCACTGACAAAAAGGCTAAGTCTGCTGAGAAAAGGGTAGTTTGGACTGACTGGGCTGCAAGAAGACCCAACCTCAGCCTAGCCTCAGGGTATCCAGTGTTGGTGAGATGTACTTGAAACTACTATTTCCCTCCTTGAACTGAAAAGAGAGTGCTAAGGTTCAGGAAATCAGGGATAAAAACTCTAAACTCTTCAACAATATTTAGCCCTGAGAGGTTTTTGTTTGGTCAACACTTCTAAATTACCACCAGTGTGTTTCTAAAAAGGTAATGCTGTGAGACAGTTTTGCTTTGTTACAATACAACCATCCTCTCTTCTGAGACCTCAGCGGGGCTTGATAAATGCCTTTCTGTTGTGTTTGCCCATTACATGCATTTGTCTGACACACCTTGGCCAGATAATCAGGTGAACATTTTAAGAGTCTATCATTCTATGGGCTCCCTGGGTGATTTTGGACAAGTCACTTAATGTAGCCAGGTTCCAGTCTACCCGTCTCTCCTGTGGAGACGGTAATTATAGTACCTGTCTGCTTATATCAATGGTTATTAGGATCAAAGGCGATCAATGCGTGAGCATGCTTTGCAGTCTTTACGCAGGAAGAAGTGTTCATTAGTGAGGAACGATGCAGCTTGCACTAGGTAACAGCCAGATAAGGTCACACCTCTATTATGCAGTTATAGTATTGTATAATACAATGCCTTCAGTAATCAGGAAAATTAAAATAAACGAGGCCCCCAGTTACATCCAGAAAGACATCCGGGAAGACAGACTTTCATTACAGGAGAAGTCTGTGGCAGGATGCAAAGCAGGTCCAGTAGGTTTTATTGATTGGCTGTGAAATGCTTTCATTGATTGTATTAGTAGACGTGCACTTGGGTGGATTTTCTTGGGTGCAGCCACAGAAGGGAAGATTCTTCTGTCTGGTTCACATGATATTTAGAAATAGTTGACTCTCAATTGCCAACGAGAGAGACATCAGAATATTCAGAGGGATGTGAACTGGTTTGTGTCACAAAATGTTTAGACTTAAACCTTTTAAACCGGACACACTTTCCTTTGGGGCACCTTGATTGTATTCGTGGAATAATGATGACAATGACAAGGACAGAAAATAGCCATTTTTTGGTGTGCCAGACATGCTTTACAGCTCTTTAGTATTTCCTATAGTACCCCACTGATCCTGGCGATTTGGTAGCATTTAATCCAAATTGTACAGGTGCTGAAACAGAGGCTTAGTGATGTTAGTTGCCTGTTCAAAGTCATACAAATGACCAAAGGCCTTGTCAAAACAGGAATGAAATGACCTCAGATCATTAAGCAACTTATTTGAAATTGCTCTCTGATGCTTATTCAGCATGTTTAACAAATAAATGATACTAAATAGAAAACACATTTTAGGCAACAGCCCGAGAGCCAAATATTAACATGCACAGTCTTCATTTGCCGTGGGCGCTTCCAACTTCAGGTGTTCTTTTAATATTCCATATGCTCATATGTTTTGTTTACCAACTGCATAGCTGTAAACAGTCAGTGCATGTGTTATTGACTGGACTAAATATTTACACTGTCACATGATAAAAATGTCAGTTGTTTTCCTACAGTTGCACAAGTTGTCTACTCACCAATGAAATACATTGGATTTCCTCTTTGCTCTCAGCAACTTTAGGCTACTCCCCACCGCCCCCCGCCGCCCCGCCAAAGAATAGGCTCTTGAAAGTGAGGAATGGAATAAAAGATTCCACGGCTGGTAGTCAGTAGTCAGTAGCCTAATTCACTGGAAGAGCTGTGCCTCCTGGTGGGTAGCTGTGCCCGTGAGCGCCAGGGCTTCTGTAAGTCTGATAAGTAAGGAAAAATGGCATTCAGCCACCTAAAACAGCATTTATTCCTTAAGCAGTTTTCCATGTAATTATAATGAAGAATGCTGGATTGTATGCTCACCTAAAGAGCAATGAAATGGTTGAAACAGCAAGTTTTACTTTTACAACTTAAGAGCAATAAATAATTCTGAGTCCAGCTGATACTATCTGTTATCATTCAACTAAATAATCATTGCAGTTTGGCTGAGAACATACCTGTCTCCATTTTCTTTTTCTTGTTTTCATTTTATTTTTTGATGGTTAATTACTTGCTAACAAGAGCTTCCCCTCTCTCCCAACAAGAAATCATAAGTACAGAGAAAATAATAGCCTCTTTTCCCAGAATGCCCACATTCATCTCATTATTTGGTTTCTTTGACCATTATTTATTTGAGAAGGCTTCTCTCTGTGTTCCTAACCTGCCCAAAATTAAACTTATGCCTTCTGTCTTCACGTTCATTGCTTGAATGTGGTCTATTTTTATTTTATAGTGATGTTCCATTCTTTCATTGAAAGTGGCATCTGCTTTTCTTCTAGAATTTTCATAGTCATGATTCACATGATTAGCAAAGGAAAATGTCTGTCACAAAAATATTTGTTGTTATTCAGTCCCTAATTTGTGTTCAACAATTTGCGACGCTCTGGACTGTAGCCTGCCAGGCTCCTCAGTCCTCCACGATCTCCCTGAGTTTATACAAAAATATATCCCTTCACTTTTCATTAAATCTTGCTTCTCCCCTATACGTGTTAAAGCATAAATAATATTTTTTCCCACTACTCCCTAATACCAAAGGTTCTGCCTCTTGGCAGTCTTCATAAGAAGTGAAGCTTGCCTACATAGAATGTGGGCGGTCATGTCATTTCTTTGGCCCTTTCAGTTCTGTTCCAATCTAGGCTTCAGCATCTTTTTTTTTTTTTTTTTTAATTCTTTAGTACAATAGTCACATTTGCTGAGACTGTGAATATGTCCAGTACCACCATTAGTTTTTAACATAAAAGAGAAAAGCTAAGCTGGACATGTCACAAACAACACTAAGGCTGCTGATCTGAGAAAATGCCATTTTAGCAAGTTCTAATCTGTCTGCCCTGAAACAACTCTAAATGCAATAAACTGAGAGAAATAGAAAAGAGTTGAAGATAAATGTGGCATCCAATGTGATGCAATTCTTCTTTTTATTGCCTGTTTTTTTTTTTTTCAGACTTCAACAAGAATGAGTTGGAATTTTGTTAGAAATCCACATTTCAGTTCCCAGGCAGATTTCCAGATTTTAAAACAGAGCAAAACAAGACCATTTTAGCAGTTACCTCTGTCTTTGAGAACACCTGAGACTTTATTCATATTTTTCATTATCTCTCGATGGCATGCTTCATATTTTTGCTATCTTTGCATATACATATTTCTAATTGAAAAGCTTGTTTGTCCTTGAATTCAATTCTCAAAGACATCTGAAATCTCTCTCTCTCTGTTTACCCCTTTTTAATATTTTGTGTCTAAAATAGGTAACTTTTTGGTTTTGTTATTCTCCAAAAAGAAACTATTGTTGAAAAAAGCAAAACACAAGAACAAAAAATATCAATAATAAACTGGTAGATGTCCCAAACCAATTTTTATAGCATAAACCCCAGGGAACAGCTGCCAGCACCTGTGGCTTCCATTACATAAAGATGCATGGTGATCCAAATGTTGACATATGGCAAGAAACATCTGTTGAACTGAATGTATTGAGTTCATTCCTTTAAAAAAAAAAAGAGGTGTTTTTCTGGTTTCACAATTGTTTAAAAAGGAAAGTGCTTCTGCAGTCTCTTGTTTTATTATCCTTCTATAAAACTTTTTTTCCAGTTATTTTATCAAGAGAGAACCAAGGCCTCTGGTTTGGTGTACATTTATGACGTCTGTGGTTCTTATCCGCATTGTCTACTCCAAAATGCTGTCAGCACAGTTTTTCCAACCCCATTTATCATCCTGTAGAGGAGCACCTCTCTCTTTGCTCACTTTAGAATACCTGAGCTTGCTAATGTTGTGACTTTCCATAATACAAAAGAGCCTGGTAGCCTCCCTAGAGAAGGCAATTATCTATTATGCTTCAGGGACGCAATAAACAGCTCATGCAGGAAAGTGCCTACAAACTCCGTTCATGCTGGGGCTGACCCGAATCAATTTTAGATGCCGACAAATACAAATTGAGTTCTGGATAGAAGGCTGAAAATCCTTTTTTTTTTTTTTTTTTTTTTGCTAAAGATTCATTCTTCTAGGGGAACTGCAAATATTGAATCGTCTTCATGGTGATTACTAATGTTCAAAGGAACTCAAAAATAAAAGAGACACCTATTTTGGAGTATCTCACTTCCCTTCCCACGCAGCGTGTGTTGTGCATTCATGCTTTTTGAGTAGGCTGTATTCCTTTCTTTGGTTTCGTTCTGTAAGTTTGCTGTTTATGGTGTATGTTAATAGTGTATTACTGAATCTGTAAAAGGAGTAAGGCATTAAATACAGAAAGCAAACAAAACATTATTACTAAGGTATTATTGGGTTGGCCAACATTATTACTAAGGTATTACTGGGCTGGCCAAAAGGTTTATTCAGACTTTTCCGTGAGATGCTATGAAAAAACCCAAGCCAACCTTTTGGCCAACCCTGTATGTACAGAGAGAGATTATCTGCTAAACTTGTCAACCTGTGGGGTATGCACTATTTTGTAAGGTATACAACATGAACAGTGGGGACATCTGGGCCCTGCCTTAGATGGACCCTGGCCCATTTGCATCGCATAATGCTTAACCACAATCTCTACGTCCCAAGCGTTGTGCCTGCACACTAAGTCGCTTTAGTCATGTTTGACTTTTTGTGACCCCATAGACTGTAGCCTGCCAGGCTCCTCTGTCCATGGGAGTCTCCAGGAAAGAATACTGGAGTGGATTGCCAAGCCCTCCTCCAGGGGGTCTTCCTGGCCCGTGGGGTAGAGGAGAGATTAGTATTGAGTTGTACTGAAGTGTCATCAGTGCTCTAGTAGCGCTGATCATTGTTCTGTTCATTAGAAGGATAATCGAGAGATAAACGCAAAGATGTAGAACCAGCAACAATAATTTTTCTTATCCGTAACACATGAATGGTCTAAGGAATTTTAATTTAGTTCTAGCTGGTGAGATACACTGATACAGATAGGACTCCTTGGTCCAAGGGATTGGTTATTTAGAAAATTCACTGGGTAAACTGCCATTATTAGAAGACAGTGGGCATTATACCAAAACTGTATTATGGGTTGGTGTTCTCAGTGGCATTGTGTTTCAGAGAAAGGGAAGACCTGAACCTTGGTACCTGTGAACATGACCCTGTTTGGAGATAAGATGTTTACAGATATCATCCAGTTAAAGTGAGGTCATTGGGGTGGGTGTTAATTCAGCTTGACTGGTATCCTAATGAAAGAGGGAATGCCATGGCAACCGAAGTATAGGGGGAGTACAGTGATGTGAAGGTGAAGGCAGAAGCTGGAGTGGCATTGTCACAAGTCAGGAAAGACTGGAAGCCCCCAGAAACTGGAAGAGGTGTGGAAGGACCAGAGTGAGAGCATGGTCCTACCCACACGCGAATTTAGTAGGTTTCATGCTTTTGTTTTCAGAACAGCAAGACACTAGATTTCTGTTGCTCTCCATCATCTAGCTTGTGGTACCTTAATATAGTAGCCGTAGGAGACTAACGTCCTTAATAACCTTTTCCTTAACATTTAGCAGTATACCAGTTATAAAATATTCACATTTGCATCAGAGAAGTTGAGCAGAATTATGACGTTTAAAGGTGCAATTATATTCAATTAATAAACTGCAAATGAGAAGCGTTGTCACTACGGACTGACCTGGGGAGAACTGTTAAGATTATTTCAAGAGTATATTTTGTATTTAAAGAAATTAGTTAAAATGGTCAAGTCAGTTTGTTCGATAACATTTAGTGAATTTATTCTATCCCTGTTCCTTCCAGGAAAACAAGGATGCAAAGATAAAGAAGACGTGCGGTTAAAAATAAGCTTCTATGTGTAACAAAGAGCAGATATTTCCTTTTGGGACTCTTTTGTGAAATTTCATAATTCTATGCAGGCTAGTAATACATTGTTTTTCCGAAGCTCAGGTGTTACAGGAGTAGATTTGCCAGGTAAGATAAAGAAGACTTAGTTAAATTTTGAATTTCAGGTAAACATCACACTATGCACTTTTTTTTTTTTAGAATAAATGTGCATTATATAGCATTTCTGTTTACTTATACTAAAATAAATATTCACTATCTGAAACTCAAATATTACTAACTGAGCTGTATCTTCATTTGCTAGATGTGGCAACCTAAGTAGGGGTAAAAGTCATATTCAGGAGACCCAAGAGGAGAAAGCAAAGAATCATCACCAGAAAGTGTCTACATTAACTTAAATCCTGCTACTTACTGTCTACTTTCTATCTCAATTAAGATGTTTACAGATATCATCCAGTTAAAGTGAGGTCATTGGGGTGGGTGTTAATTCAGCTTGACTGGTATCCTAATGAAAGAGGGAATGCCATGGCAACCGAAGTATAGGGGGAGTACAGTGATGTGAAGGTGAAGGCAGAAGCTGGAGTGGCATTTTCACAAGTCAGGAAAGACTGGAAGCCCCCAGAAACTGGAAGAGGTGTGGAAGGACCAGAGTGAGAGCATGGTCCTACCCACACGCGAATTTAGTAGGTTTCATGCTTTTGTTTTCAGAACAGCAAGACACTAGATTTCTGTTGCTCTCCATCATCTAGCTTGTGGTACCTTAATATAGTAGCCGTAGGAGACTAACGTCCTTAATAACCTTTTCCTTAACATTTAGCAGTATACCAGTTATAAAATATTCACATTTGCATCAGAGAAGTTGAGCAGAATTATGACGTTTAAAGGTGCAATTATATTCAATTAATAAACTGCAAATGAGAAGCGTTGTCACTACGGACTGACCTGGGGAGAACTGTTAAGATTATTTCAAGAGTATATTTTGTATTTAAAGAAGTTAGTTAAAATGGTCAAGTCAATTTGTTCGATAACATTTAGTGAATTTATTCTATCCCTGTTCCTTCCAGGAAAACAAGGATGCAAAGATAAAGAAGACGTGCGGTTAAAAATAAGGTTCTATGTGTAACAAAGAACAGATATTTCTTTTTGGGACTCTTTTGTGAAATTTCAGAATTCTATGCAGGCTAGTAATACATTGTTTTTCCAAAGCTCAGGTGTTACAGGAGTAGATTTGCCAGGTAAGATAAAGAAGACTTGGTTAAATTTTGAATTTCAGGTAAACATCACACTATGCACTTTTTTTTTTTTTAGAATAAATGTGCATTATATAGCATTTCTGTGTACTTATACTAAAATAAATATTCACTATCCGAAACTCAAATATTACTAACTGAGCTGTATCTTCATTTGCTAGATGTGGCAACCTAAGTAGTGGTAAAAGTCATATTCAGGAGACCCAAGAGGAGACAGCAAAGAATCATCACCAGAAAGTGTCTACATTAACTTAAATCCTGCTACTTACTGTCTACTTTCTGTCTCAGTGGGTCTGTAATGATTTTTGGAGCCATTTGTATTTACTAAAGCCTTAGGGAGATTTTAGTAATTAAATGAGGTAGCCCATTGTGTGTGTTGAATTGGTTCCTGTTTAATAGTCAGGGCCTATAAATGTTGCGTAAGATTTTTTTTTTTTTCATCATCAATATAATGCTTAGTGGAGAACTATCTTGTGTTCCAAGTCAGGATACCAGAGACGGCTGCGTGCCTGAATTTAATAACTATCCTCTCTAATCCATTTGTGAATGCTAAATGTCAGCTCTGTGAAAAAAGATGAGTTTTGTTTGTTTTGTTCCCTTTTGTTTAATCACTCTGTAAGCTCTTGATTTAGTGCCTGGTGAGGCATCTGACATTAGAAGCATCTGAAAGTCCTCCTATTGAATCTGGATGTTGACGTCACCAGTGTATTCTTTCCCCAGGGCGACTGTATCAAAGTACCACATACTGGGTGGCTTAAAACAGGAAATTTATTCCCTTACCATTCTGGAGGCTGTGAGTCTGAAATGCAGGGATTTATAGGGTTGGTTTCTTCTAGAGGTTTTGATGGTGAATCTGATACATGCCTTTCCTGGGTTCTGGAGATGGGAATCTCTGGTCCACCTCGGGCGTGCCTTAGGGATCTCTGAATGATCTCTGATGCTCCTTAGGGATATCTGGCTGGTACCTTTTACCTTGTGTCAGAGCAACACCAATCTCTGCCTCCATCTTTCCACGGCTTTCTCTTTTGTGTGTGTCTGTGCCTCTCCTTGAGGGCTTCCCCGGTGGCTCAGATGGTTAAGAACCTGCTCGGCAATGCAGGAGAAATGGGTGAAATCCCTGGATTGGGAAGATACCTTGCAGAAGGAAGGATTCTCGCCAGGAGAATTCCCTAGACAGAGGGGCCTAGGGCTCTGTCTCTTCTTAAAGAACGTCCATCATGCTGGATCAGGGCCACCCTAATCCAGTACGACCTCATTTCCACTCGATTGATGTCAAGACTATATTTCCAAATAAGGTCATCACAGTACTGAAGGGTAGAAGTCTGACATATATTTGGGGGAGCACCTAATTCAGCCCATAACTATCTTGTACCTATACTTCAAAGCTTTGTGAGAACCTCAAAGTTGTTTTTTATAACAATAAATATGCAGATTACTGTAACTTTTGAGATGTGTTATGCAGTTCAAAGGACAGAAATGGTATGAACCTAACAGAAGCAGAAGATATTAAGAAGGGGTGGCAACAATATACAGAAGAACTATGCAAAAAAGATCTTCATGACCCAGATAATCACAATGATGTAATCACTCAACTAAAGCCAGACATCCTGGAATGTGAAGTCAAGTGGGCCTTAGAAAGCATTACCACGAACAAAGCTAGTGGAGGTGATGGAATTCCAGTTGAGCTATTTTATAGTCTTGCCCGGAGAATCCCATGGACGGAGAAGCCTGGTGGGCTACAGTTCAGGGGGTCGCAAAGAGTCGGACACAACTGAGCGACTTAACTTATTTTAAATCCTAAAAGCTGATGCTGTGAAAGTGCTGCACTCAATATGCCAGCAAATTTGGAAAACTCAGCAGTGGCCATGGGACTGGGAAAGGTCAGTTTTCATTGCAATTTCAAAGGAAAGCAACGCCAAAGAATGTTCAAACTACTCATCTCACATGCTACCAAAGTAATGTTCAACATTCTTCAAGCCAGGCTTCAACAATATGTGAACCATGAACTTCAGATGTTCAAGCTGGATTTAGAAAAGGCAGAGGAACCAGAGATCAAATTGCCAACATCCACTGGATCATTAAAAAAGAGAGTTCCAGAAAAATATCTACTTCTGCTTTATTGAATATGCCAAAACCTAGGACTGTTTGGATCACCACAAACTGGAAAATTCTTAAAGAGATGGGAATACCAGAGCACCTGACCTGCCTCCTGAGAAATCTGTATGCAAGTCAAGAAGCAACAGTTAGAACTGGACATGGAACAATAGACTGGTTCCAAGTCGGAAAAGGAGTACATCAAGACTGTATATTAGCACCCTGCTTATTTAACTTACATGCAGAGTACATCATGTGAAATGCCAGGCTGGATGAAACACAAGCTGGAATCAAGATTGCTGGGAGAAATNTGGTGGGCTACAGTTCAGGGGGTCGCAAAGAGTCGGACACAACTGAGCGACTTAACTTATTTTAAATCCTAAAAGCTGATGCTGTGAAAGTGCTGCACTCAATATGCCAGCAAATTTGGAAAACTCAGCAGTGGCCATGGGACTGGGAAAGGTCAGTTTTCATTGCAATTTCAAAGGAAAGCAACGCCAAAGAATGTTCAAACTACTCATCTCACATGCTACCAAAGTAATGTTCAACATTCTTCAAGCCAGGCTTCAACAATATGTGAACCATGAACTTCAGATGTTCAAGCTGGATTTAGAAAAGGCAGAGGAACCAGAGATCAAATTGCCAACATCCACTGGATCATTAAAAAAGAGAGTTCCAGAAAAATATCTACTTCTGCTTTATTGAATATGCCAAAACCTAGGACTGTTTGGATCACCACAAACTGGAAAATTCTTAAAGAGATGGGAATACCAGAGCACCTGACCTGCCTCCTGAGAAATCTGTATGCAAGTCAAGAAGCAACAGTTAGAACTGGACATGGAACAATAGACTGGTTCCAAGTCGGAAAAGGAGTACATCAAGACTGTATATTGTCACCCTGCTTATTTAACTTACATGCAGAGTACATCATGTGAAATGCCAGGCTGGATGAAACACAAGCTGGAATCAAGATTGCTGGGAGAAATATCAATAGCCTCAGATATGAGAGATGACACCACCCTTATGGCAGAAAGTGAAGAGGAACTAAAAAGCCTCTTGATGAAAGTGAAAGAGAAGAGTGAAAACTCAACATTCAGAAAACTAAGATCGTGGTATCTAATCCCATCACTTTATGGCAAACAGATGGGGAAACAATGGAAACAGTATTTTGGGGGACTCCAAAATCACTGCAGATGGTGATTGCAGACATGAAATCAAAAGGTGCTTGCTCCTTGGAAGAAGAACTATGACCAACTTAGACAGCATATTAAAAACCAGAGACATTACTTTGCCAACAAAGGTCCCTCTAGTCACAGCCGTGGTTTTTCCAGTGGTCATGTATGGATGTGAGAGTTGGACGATAAAGAAAGCTGAGCATTGACGAATTGATCCTTATGAACTGTGGTGTTGGAGAAGACTCTTGAGAGTCCCTTGGACTGCAAGGAGATCCAGCCAGTCCATCCTAAAGGAGATCAGTCCTGAATATTAATTGGAAGGACTGATGTTGAGGCTGAAACTCCAATACTTTGGCCACCTGATGCGAAGCACTGACTCATTGTTGAAGACCCTGATGCTGGAAAAGACTGAAGGTGGGAGGAGAAGGGAATGACTGAGGATGAGATGGTTGGATAGCATCACTGACTTGATGGACTTGAGTTTGAGTAAGGTCCTGGAGTTTGTGATGGACAGTGAAGCCTGGCGTGCTGCAGTCCATGGGATCACAAAAAGTTGAACATGACTGAGAGACTGAACTGAACTAATGCAGTTCAGCATTGGTGTACAGAAATGAAAATATGCTCTTTAAAAATATAGCCTTTTCCTCAATGTTTCTAGTGTAAATGTTATAGAAACTATATAGAGAATCAATACCTAGGTGGCAATATATTAATGCTATATTTAAACATTTTATAAGATAAACTTCACAGACTATAATTTTCAACTTTAAGGAAGAAATCTGAGAAAAAAGTAAAATTCATAACAGAAACATTTTTTTCCTACTCTTTATTATTTGGGGGCTTCATCTCTGTTTTGGGTTTCCCTGGTGGCTCAGAGGTAAAGAATCCGCCTGCAATGCTGGAAACTCCAGTTCGATCCTTGGATCTGGAAGATCCCCTGGAGAAGGAAATGCCACTCACTCCAGTAATTCTTGCTGTGAAAATCCCATGGATGGAGGAGCCTGGCAGGCTACAGTGAACAGGGTTGCAAAGAATCAGGCACGACTGAGTGACTAAACACATATGTCTATATTTTGACCTGTTCAATATTTTTAAAGTATCATTCAGTTTTCAACCAGTATATGTAATCAATTATTTAAAATTATATTTTAGGTGAGAGATTAGATGAACTGAATACTAAGATATTTTAAACTCTTAATATTTTTGCATGGAAACCTGTTTTCCTCATTTTCCAAAGAAGTGTCTATAAATTTGCTAAATGAAACAAATGCCATCAGATAGAATATAGCTATTCTTCAAAATTAGAACTTTCATAAATACTTCCAAAATTGATATGGTAAAATAATAAGGAAAGTCCTGGATTGTAAATGACCTTAAATGTGTTTGCTGCTGCTGCTAGGTCGCTTCAGTCGTGTCCGACTCTCTGCGACCCCATGGACTGCAGCCTACCAGGCTCCTCTATCCATGGGATTTTCCAGGCAAGAGTACTGGAGTGGGTTGCCATTGCCTTCCCCATTTATAAATGAAGATTAAATATCAATATATGGTCATCATACCATTGCCAAGTTAAGATATTTCACATTGCTAAAGTGCCTATAACAGAGATTTTTACATAATAGGGATTCAAAATATGGATATTTATAATGTAAAACAAATATTCTCTTCCCTTCTCCATTTTTTTAAATAAACCACTCAGACATGCTGATTAAATAAATAGGTGTATATTACTGTTTGTGCTTTGCTTTGTGTGTGTGGTGGAGGAGATCACAGGACCTTGTGTGCTTTGAGCATTTTTTTTTTTTGGTATTGAAATTATAAATGCCTGAATTTGGAGTAACTGTAATTCTAGTTGCTATATGAAGGAGGATCTATTTAGAAAGCACTTGGCCCTATAAAGCGCCATTAGCAGTTTTCAAGTGATTAATAGAATAAATGTGGGAAGTGCCACCTATGATACTGTTCTTGTCCAGTAACTATTGCTTGCTGCACAGTGTCCTTTGCATGGTGAAGGATAACAAGACAGGTTATGCACACCTGTTTTGCAAAATCCCAGGAAATAACTGACTCACTGAAGCCTAGGAAGTGCATTTGGAATGTAAATGCACCTACTAATGGAGCTGATGATATCGTCCTTAAAGATAATCAAAGTCAATAATTTACTACCCCTGTAGAGAATGCTGCTTTAGATCCAGGCCACAAGAAAGATACAGGGATGAGGTCATTTGTAAACCATGTCCATCAGTTAACAGATGGTGAGACAATTTCTGTGTTCCTTACAGAAGAAATGTTCAATGCACATGTGTCTTACAGCACCAAAATCACATGATTTGGATAGCTCGTTTACAGTTTTTGAGGATATTCACAAGCACCTTCTATCTTCACTGGCATGTTAGACTCAATAGAAATCTTGCACATGTAGTGTCAACTTGTCTAGGACAGTTTAGCATGATGTAAGTACACCTTCAAATTTGTAACAGTAGGATCTATCCAGTAAGTATTTATGTAGTATATCTGTCACTGATGGTAAGAGAGATACCCGAAGACGAAGACGATTGTATTAGCTCTGCTGGTCTACATCTTTAAAAAACAGGCCATTTTTTAAAAAGTGCTCTTTGGAGAAGACTCTTGAGAGTCCCTTGGACTGCAAGGAGATCCAGCCAGTCCATCCTAAAGGAGATCAGTCCTGAATATTCATTAGAAGGATTGATGCTGAAGCTGAAACTCCAAAACTTTGGCCACCTGATGCAAAGAACTGACTCATGGAAGAAACCCTGATGCTTGGAAGGAATGAGGGTGGGAGGAGAAGGGAAGACAGAGGATGAGATAGTTGGATGGCATCACAGACTCAGTGGACATGAGTTTGAGCAGACTCCGGGAGTTGGTGATGAACAGGGAGGCCTGGTGCACTGCAGTTCGTGGGATCGGAAAGAGTTGGACACGACTGAGAGACTGAACTGAACTTGTAAACTGTGTTCGGTGCTCACTTCGACAGCATGTATACAAAACTATATTTTTTCTGGACAAGGGAAGCAGTGATTTTTTTCTCTAAATGTTCATTGAAGTACTCACAGGGGATTGTGTCCGGATCAATGAGCATTTTACTGAGTATTATGAATGTCAGAAAAAGCCAAGGCACTGGCTTTCATGATACTCACGAAGTAGAGAGATGGGATTCATTGGCTAAACAGACAGTTGTAACACATTGTGACTCATGGTTATCAGAAGAGTACTCTGCAAAACAGATGGAGGAGGTGGTCAACCCAGCTTTCAAAGCCTGGGATGCGTTGTGGGGGAGACAATATCTAAACCGAGTTATCCAGATGATTCAGATCAGTACAGAGTGTAGTGTTCCACTTAAGGGAACATCCTGCTAAATTGCATGAACCAAGACAGGCTGGTTCGTGGGGGTGGGTTTGAGGGTTGAGAAGTGTAACAGTACCAGATGCCCGGTATGTTATTAAGATTCTGAAGAGTGAGGTAATGGGCAGGTCTTGGAAAGCCTGTGAGACTGGAAAGCGAGTTTCACCTTCTTCGCATGCCCAGTGGTGTATTGTAAAGGACGTAAGCCAATTTAGCCATTCACATTTTTTAGGTTTGTTCATTTGTTTTTTGGATATCCACAACTTCCAATAGTTAGAGGCAGGTGATGGCTACCATTAGTTTGTTAACAGGAAAACAAGCCCCGGTCCTAACTCTGCTATAAATTGAAACTTTTATTAAGCGGTGGTAACAAGAAGCAGTCACACTGTTCTGTGCATGAGATGAAAGCCTCAGCTTTCTGGCCTTCTAGACACTCTAACAAGATTTTCAGTTCCAGGCTCATGTTCAGGTGTGACAGTATTCAAGCAGCAGTACTTGGCTACACTGAGTCAGAATCAAGCAGCATAATCCTCTGTCAGCAGCTTAGGGGGAGAACGAGAGGGACGTTTAGGCTGGATCATTGCTCTCAATGGAAAGATTATATTTTGTGTAGACTGCTGGGTTTGGTTCTTAAACCCTGTTCAGGAAGGGGGAGAGATGCTCACCCAATATCACCAGTCGCCATGTTATCTTGAATGCCTCTCATTTCACCAGTGAAAAATCATTTCCATATATTCAGTATCTCAGGAAGTTCTCCAGGGCTGACCACGTCAGGGCAGTGGACTTCTGTTTAGTCTTTCCATTGGTGGCGAGCTCTCTAGCATAGCAACCACATCCTCCACTTGGGTTCTTACGTTAACTCACCATCTCTATTGATGTTCTGTCATGAAATCATGACCGACGCTGCGACCCCATGGGCTGCCGCATGCAGGCTCCTCTGTCTTCCACTTCTCCCAGAGTTTGCTCAAATTCATGTCCATTGCTTCGGTGATGCTCTCTAACCATCCCCTTCTCTGCTGCCCCCTTCTCCTTTTGCCTTCAATCTTTCCCAGCGTCAGGATTACCTGCTCTAGGGCACAGAGCGAAACACCATATACACGTGTATCACGTTGTTGAGGCAAATGTATTTTTAAAATAAAATGTAGACATTGCAACAGTAAGTTTTAAACATGGGATTGATATTAGGAAATGCCAGTTTTTGAAAGCTGAAGGCAATGAGGAAGGAGCAATTTGAGAAGGACCGTCTATGGAGTCACACAGAGTCGGACACGACTGAAGTGACTTAGCAGCAGCAGCAGCAGCAGGTTACAGAGGCCAGCCAGAAGATTATTCTGACAATGAGTACTAAGCTTATTCTACCAAGGAAGAAAAAGAGGAAATTGAGAGAAAGGCATGTTTATACTGTATATGACTCAAAAAATAAAAGGAAATTGTGTTAAACAAATACTAGCATAGATATGTGGAGAAGGAAATGGCAACCCACTCCAGTGTTCTTGCCTGGAGAATCCCAGGGACGGCAGAGCCTAGTGGACTGCCATCTACGGGGTCGCACAGAGTCGGACACGACTGAAGCGACTTAGCAGCAGCAGCAGCAGCATAGATATGTGGATGAAACATATATGCATTGACATACATATTTGTGATCCTATATACCTTTCTACTGGGCTTTTCTGGTGGCTCAGTGGCAAAAGAATCTGCCTGCAATGCAGGAGATGCAGGTTCGATCCCTGGATGGGGAAGATCCCCTGGAGAAGGAAGTGGCAACCCACTCCAGTATCCTGGCTTAGAGAATCCTATGAATAGAGAAGCCTGGTGGGCCACAATCTATGGGGTCAAAAGGGTTGGAAATGATAGCGAGTAAACCACCATGAGCATACCTTTCTACTGTGTTTATGTTGTATGTTAGGTAAGTAGTTACATGTGTATATACAAAGATATATATGTAATGCATCTTCTACCTAATAGAAAACAGGTTAGGAGTTCATTAAATTAGTAACTCATCTAATGAGCTTAGTTTAAAGGCTCATTATGCCTTTAAATTGGATTGTTCTCATTTGTTTAGTGTTTGCATTCATTTCTGTGCAAAATGTTAGAGAAATTACCAGTCTAAAAACCCTGTGAAGGACTCTTCACCTCGGAAATAACATAAAACGGACAGCTTGTTGTTTGTCTAATCAAAATTCTAATATATTTTGAAAAGTTACATAGCAATCAAAGGTGAGGGGCGGTAAAGCTAATTTAAAATGCTAGCAAGTTTGCAGCTAATCAGTTTAACCACCAGATGATTAATAGTTAGGTACGTAATAATCACCAGTCAGGAAAGACTGCTTTTTGGTACACTATTAACTGTAAGTCAGCAACATCTTGCTATTATCTGTTACGTCCAAACAGCTATTAAGTTTATGTTTCTTTACCAACTGATGATATAATTTGATCATTTCCCTTACAACACTTTCCTAACCAAAAATCAGAAGCAACATTCTGTGAATATAATGATGAAAATAATGTTTCTAGCACATAAAACTGTTTTCACTGGCTGCTTGGAATTGATTGGCGACAAACCTGATTTATTATTTTCCCCTTCTCCAAACTTCAATAAAGACGATTGTCTCTGTAACTAGTTTTGTCTTGTGAAAGTGAAAGTGAAGTCGTGAAAGTAAAAGTGAAGTCGCTCAGTCCTGGCCAACTCTTTGCGACCCAGTGGACTGTAGCCTACCAGAGTTCTCTGGGATTCCCCAGATAAGAATACTGGAGTGGGTTACGATTTCCTTCTCCAGGGGATCTTCCTGACCCAGGGATCAATCCTGGGTCTCCTGCATTGGAGGTAGACGCTTTACCCTCTGAGCCACCATGGAAGTTTTTGACTTTTAATATCACATTAACTTTCCTTGTCATTTAATTCTTCTGTATGTGCCTTGCTTTCCCCAGTGGATTTTAAGCCCCTGTGTCTTGAACATCTGTTGCAATCCCTTGTCCTATTCCCACATTCAGTTCAGTTCAGTTCAGTCACTCAGTCGTGTCTGACTCTTTGTGACCCCATGAATCGCAGCACGCTAGTCCTCCCTGTCCATCACCAACTCCTAGAGTTCACTCAGACTCACGTCCATTGAGTCCGTGATGCCATCCAGCCATCTCATCCTCTGTTGTCCCCTTCTCCTCCTGCCCCCAATCCCTCCCAGCATCAGAGTCTTTTCCAATGAGTCAACTCTTCGCATGAGGTGGCCAAAGTACTGGAGTTTCAGCTTTAGCATCATTCCTCCCAAAGAACACCCAGGGCTGATCTCCTTCAGAATGGACTGGTTGGATCTCCTTGCAGTCCAAGGGACTCTCAAGAGTCTTCTCCAACACCACAGTTCAAAAGCATCAATTCTTC
>SJYX01023347.1:336638-354099 GCA_006410675.1 Oreotragus oreotragus | reverse complement strand
CTCAAGAGGCAGGTCAGGTGGTCTGGTATTCCCATCTCTTTCAGAATTTTCCACAGTTTATTGTGATCCACACAGTCAAAGGCTTTGGCATAGTCAATAACGCAGAAATAGATGTATTTCTGCAACTCTCTTGCTTTTCCATGATCCAGCAGATGTTGGCAATTTGATCTCTGGTTCCTCTGCCTTTTCTAAAACCAGCTTGAACATCAGGGAGTTCACGGTTCACGTATTGCTGAAGCCTGGCTTGGAGAATTTTGAACATTACTTTACTAGCATGTGAGATGAGTGCAATTATGCGGTAGTTTCAGCATTCTTTGGCATTGCCTTTCTTTGGAATTGGAATGAAAACTGACCTTTTCCAGTACTGCGGCCACTGCTGAGTTTTCCAAATTTGCTACCATATTGAGTGCAGCACTTTCACAGCATCATCTTTCAGGCTTTGAAACAACTCAACTGGAATTCCATCACCTCCACTAGCTTTGTTCATAGCGATGCTTTCCAAGGCCCACTTGACTTCACATTCCAGGATGTCTGGCTCTAGATTAGTGATCACACCATCATGATTATCTTGGTTGTGAAGATCTTTTTTGTACAGTTCTTCCGTGTATTCTTGCCACCTCTTCTTAAAATTCCCACATTAACCATATTAAATAAATATCTACAGTTAAGCTGAAAAGAACTGAGCTGATGACATTTTCTCAGTGACTTGGTAGCTTCACTGTCTTCAGATGTACTCGACTGTACCTGACTTCAGTGTGGATTTCTGAATGAATCAGTGATAGAATCAAATAAGGAATGAAATGGGTCACTTCTCATTTACTCACTTAATTAGCTTTTATTGACATATAGTTGAATTACCATGCTGTGTTACTTTCTGCTGTATAGCGAAGTGATTCGTTATATACATATTGCTTGCTTTTTTCATGTTCTCTTCCTTTTAGGTTTATCATAGGATAAGAATACAGTTCATATGCTATTCAGTAAGACCTTATTGTTTATTCTATATATAATGGTTTGCAACCTCTAATTCCTATCCCTCCTCCCCCTCCCCGCTTGGCAACTACAAGTCTGTTTTCTACGTCTTTTGAGTCTGTATCTGTTTCCTAGGTAGGTTCCTTTGTGTCATATTTTAGATTCCACATATAGGTGGTATTGTATGGTGTCTGTCTGTCTCTGTCTGAATTTCTTCACTCGGTATGATACTCTCCAAGTCCATCTGTGTTGCTGCAAATGGCATAGTTTTGTTCTTGCTAACGACTGCACAATATTCCATTGTATATATTTACTGATCTTCTTTAGCCATTCATCTGTCAATAGACTTTTTAGGTTGTTTTCATGTTCAGCTGTTATGAACAGTGCTGACATAAACACAGGGGTACGTGCATCTTTTTGAATTCCAGTTTTGTCTGGATATATGGCAACTTTGTTTTCAGGTTTTGAAGGAAGTCCCATGCTGGTCCCCGTAGTGGCTGCACCAACCTGCATTCCCACCAACAGTGCAAAAAAGTGTCCTTTGCTCTACTTTCTCAATGGCATTTGTTACTTGTAGACTTTTTAATGATGGCCATTCTGACCAGGGTGAAGGGGTACTTCAGAGTTTTCATTTCATTTATCTAGTAATTAGCTATATGGAGCATCTTTTCCTGTGCGCATTGGTCATCTGTATGTCTTCTTTGGAGAAATGGGGTAACTTCTCTTTTAGATGAATAATGGACAGATTAGGCAATTACACTGTTATAAAATTGTGTTTGCTTACACATCAGGACAAGGGGTATTACAAATCTTGATACCATCTCTTTTTCCAGCTTAACCTCAGCCAAGCAGGACATGGGAATAGTTTTTGATTCCTTAAATACCCTCACTAGTACTGTTCACCTTGGGGTAAAAACAAGGCGAACATGGATTCATGGGTTTTCAGTACATTGTTCCTATTCCTCCAAATGACTCCAGTTGGAAACTGGCATCTCTGCCACCTTCACGAAGCCAGTGTTAACTTAGACTGGTAGGTCTTTAACTGTTAACATTAGACAATGTTGTTGCTTGTTTCAGTTGCTGAGTCCTATTTGATCCTCTGTGACCCCAGGGAGTGTAGGGGTCCTCTGTCCCAGACAGGCTCCCAGGCTCCTCTGTCCATGGCATTTCCCAGGCAAGAATTCTGGAGTGGGTTGCCATTCCCTTCTCCACGAGATCTTCCCAACCCAGGGACCAAACCTGTGTCTCCTGCATTACAGACAGAATCTTCACTACTGAAGGATAAAGAAGGAAGCCCCCATGTTAGAAAGGGAAGTAGGTTAAAATCTGTGTCACTGTGACTCCGAATAAAAGCCTAATGTACTGCTCACAGTGCAATGATGCAATAATTCCTCCGTTTGCAAACAGATAAATATGACTAAATATGGACTTTCCTAGATCTTGCATTCTTCTGTCAAACATTTCCTATTTCACTTACCCTTACGACTTTTCATTATAATTATGAATTGCTTGAAAGTAAAGTGAAAGTGAAAGTCGCTCGGTCATGTCAGACTCTTTGCTATCCCATGGGCTGTACAGGCCATGGAATTCTCCAGGCAAGAATACTGCAGTGGGTTGCCATTTCCTTCTGCAGGGGAGCGTCCTGACCCAGGGACTGAATCTGCATCTCTGTTTTTACCACCTGAGCCACCAGAGAAGCCCACTGTAAATAGACAAGGACTGACATCTCATGTGCATTGCTAACAGCTGCGTCCTCAGGGCCAAGAATCATACTTAGCACACAGATGCTCAATAAAAATTTCCCAGTGAGTAACTGATGGTTTGGTGAACAGAATTCCCACCCTCGGTTTCACTGGCTTGGTGACTTTCAAAATGTTTTACTTAGCTTATTTCTCCTTATGATTCCTCATTATTCTCTCCCTACTGTTTTGACATTTTAATTTTATTTATTTTTCTATCTATGGCTGTGCTGGGAGGCTACTCTCTAGGTGGGCTTTGCTCTCGTTTCAGCGTGCAGAGGCTACTCTCTAGGTGTGGCTTGTGGGCTCCTTGTTGTGGTGGCCTTGTTGCTGACCACGGGTTCTAGAGTGCTTGGGCTTCAGTAGTTGCAGCCTGTGTGCTCAGTAGACTTGGTTCCCGGATTCTAGATCACAGGCTCAGTAGTTACGGCACAGGTGCTTAGCTGTTCCACAGCACGTGGGAGCTTTCCAGATCAGAGGCCTGCTTTGGCAGGCGAATTCTTTACCCCTGAGCCACCAAGGAAGCCCCTCTCCCCACTTAACGAATGTCTTTATACCTTTGCTTTAAACAGTTATCACATTGACAAATGATATTTATTTTTAATCAAATGCAATTTAAATGCCTTTTCATTTGACGGGCCTCAGAACATGTAGGATCTTAGTTCCCCAACCAGGGACTGAACTCACATCCCCTGAACTGGAAGCGTGGAGTCTTAACCACTGGACTGCCAGGGGAATCCCAATATTAGCTTATTTTTAAAGGCATTTTCCAGCCACGAAAACTGAACTAGGACTGTGCTAGACTGACAGGAGCCCTATGGTTACTGTGTTCATAAACTCGTGACATTTTCCAGCTCGAAGTGACTTTGCAGACCATCTCGGACAACNCCCCTGAACTGGAAGCGTGGAGTCTTAACCACTGGACTGCCAGGGGAATCCCAATATTAGCTTATTTTTAAAGGCATTTTCCAGCCACGAAAACTGAACTAGGACTGTGCTAGACTGACAGGAGCCCTATGGTTACTGTGTTCATAAACTCGTGACATTTTCCAGCTCGAAGTGACTTTGCAGACCATCTCGGACAACCTTTTATTTTGCTCAGGAGAAAGCTGAACGCCAGATGGGTTAAATGATTTGTCAAAGGTCAGACCACTCGTGAGTGGCAACTGAGGCTGAAACCAAAGTCCATCAGGCCTTGCTACGTCCAGAGTTTACACGAGTCCTCACAATTTCCAAGCTTCTCATGTCTCAGGCTGCGACTGAATGACAGCTTAGGAGAAGAAGAAGGCCAGAGGCGCCAGAGTTGTCAGACTGGGGAATGGGGAAATGTGGGATGACATGAATATTTCCCGCTGTCTTTTTATTTCGATCAGGCTTTTAATTCCGTGTGTGAGGAACATTTACTAAGCAGAGCCCCAGAGACTTGGCTTCAAAGACCTAAGGAATACAAGGAGAGTGAATCAAGAAACCTTGCCTAAATTTAGAGCATGGTCTGCAGCCCTTTGATATAACTCACCGTAGCAGATTGGCAGCCTGGACATTTCTTATCTTCTGTTAAGGAATACTTGAAAATCTTAGACTGAGAATTTGCCAGGCATTTTGTTAAGCTAAACAGCACAGAACCGCGTGGGTCAGGAAAGTAGGGAACTACCATTTGTGCCTGGGATTTGATTTCTTTGACTTTTTTTTTTTTACCAAAGTTGCTTTAGGGCAGAGGTTCTCCTTTGCTCATCATGGAAACCCAGAATACAGGGCAGTACCCAAAATGCAGAAAGTGTTAAATCATTTGTTGAGTAACTGTATAAGTATGTATTTCATAGTTTTTAATTTTCATTAGCTATTTGATTTATGGTAAAAATCATGCATGGAGAATTCCNGGAAACCCAGAATACAGGGCAGTACCCGGAATGCAGAAAGTGTTAAATCATTTGTTGAGTAACTGTATAAGTATGTATTTCATAGTTTTTAATTTTCATTAGCTATTTGATTTATGGTAAAAATCATGCATGGAGAATTCCCAGGCGGTTCCGTGGTAAAGAATCTGCCTGCCAATGCAAGAGACACGGGTTCAGTCCCTGAGGTGGGACGATTCCCTGGAGGAGGGTATGACAACCCACTCCAGCTTGCCTGGAAAATTCCATGGACAGAGGAACCTGACAGACAACAGTCTAGGACACAAAGAGAAACAACTGAGTGGCTGAGCACACTCGAATAATTATGTATATTCTAGAATTTTAGTTACATCTAAACACCCACATATGTTAGAAAACAGGATGACATTTAGTGCTGACCACCCACTTTGAATTACGGGAATTAGTCTGAAAATCGCTTTGTACAGAGGCTAGAAATCATCAAATAAATCCTGTTTTTCCTTGTGAACATTTAATGCCAAAATTGAAACCTCATGGAGACGTTTTAAAAGAGTTCTGTAGTAGTAGCCTCAAATTGGGTTCCTTAAATCTCACACAATTTAAACTTCACTATTTCGCAGGTTTCATTTTTATGTTTAGCGCAGATAATGTATAAAAGCTCATTATACAAAAACATTCATTTCACATTTTCTAAAACTTGTTTCCCTGTCAAATGTTATGACCTTGTTTCAACTTCAAATGAGTTTACCTTGCTATTTCAGAGAAACACAGAGTTCATCAGGTGTTCCTTGATGCTATCCATTGTCAGTGAAGAAAGTATTTTGTCAGCTACCTGGCCTGGCCTCGCCTCGTTTTCTCTTTTGCTGAAATTGTCTTCTGCTCTTATTGTCATTGTTATATAATATTCTATGGCTTTTATAAAGAGGAGAGAGAAATTTGGTGCATTTATAATTTACAGATTTACCTATATTGTTATTCTTTAGGTTATAGATTGCCAATCTTTCTTTAAAATTGATTTGAACATCATAAAAAAATAATATATTAAAGATACATAGAAGAGAAACTACATTCTCAAAAGTTGATATTCTAATCAAAAATGGTACCATCCACTAATAATCTTAGAGTGTTAATGGAAATATTAGCATATTGATTTATTATGATGACTGAATAAGTCAGTTCAAGTGTGTCTGGCATTGCTTTCTTTAAAATAATAAACAAGATGTTGACAATCTATATCCATGATTCTGACCACCAAAACAAATATTTTATCCATTATACAGTGTTACTAGAGATGAACTAGACTCATTTGGGAATAGTAGGTCAGACAAATCTTTTCTACACTGAAATCTCTGAGAGTGGAGTGGATCATAATCTCTTAATGACATTTCTCTACTGCCCTACTGGTACTGAATTTTCATTTCAGAATAAAATGAAGATGACAGAAACTTAATTTTTCCCTTAGGCGACCTCAGTTGAGGGAATCCATATTTCTATTTCCCAAGGATAAATACAGAGTTGTCTACCTGTTGAGTTACTGGCTCCCCATGTAATCTTCATTGTGTGTCACTGAAGCATGAGTTCCCTTGAGAAAGGCAGGCTATTAATGCATTCAGTAATAACAATGGTAATAATAATAACTAATGTGAAGTACCAACTAGAGAGCAAGCCCTAGTCTAACTTGGAACATTTACTTGGAACAAGGCTGCACACAGTTGTACATAAATATATAAACTACATTTTCTCAACATCTGGGTGCTACTTGACATCCATTTGGTGTCTAATTTGGAAACTATGGAAGGATTATCAAAAGAAAGTTGCTCTAGAAGAATCTGTTAAGATAGAAGTATGGAACCTTAAGACAGTTTTCAAAAACACATATTAAGGTATACACCTAAAGATGGGGGTAACTGTAGAAGAAAGAAGAGATTCAGAGTCCCAACTTTAGTGTAAATACATTGCCACTAGAAAATAACAAGATAAAAGCCTAAACATATCTGATTTAAGTGTTCAATAACCCAGTTCAAAAATTTTTACATAGGAAAAGTAACAGATTTATGAACATAGAAACTTATCTCACGTGAGATTCTAGAGCTGATTATAACACTTGCATAAAATTTAGACAATACACAGTCTGCATAAGTCAAACTCTCCACTGTCAAGAGGATAGGTTACAAGGTAGGCTGGTTTAAAGGGAAGGAGTCTGGATCAAATATTTAGGGCTGTACAGTGCATGATTAGTAATACTGAATACTAAACAATCTTAAATACAGTGATGCTCTTGTATATGAATGAGTGAATTTTAGGTGTATTCTCTAATTCTAAAACTCTGCCTTTACAGTGATGCTAAAATATGTTTAATATGATTTCCTCAAGGAATCTCACTGTATTTTCTAGAATTAAAAATGACTATCCAGAACTAAGTCACCCAAGCCCCTTAATTTTGTGTAATGTTGTTGTCTTTCACCTCCTGAGATTTTAAAAAATCTATTTTTATTTTCTGAAGGAGTGGAGGGTATATATATGAAATGCAGCTAAATGGACCGAGAAAGAAACCCAGATGTTTAACCATGAAATCTAAATTTGAAACAGTCTTTTGGAAATTTGCTGAAATGTTTCCAAAATATCATGAAGATGAAAATAAATTGCTGTTGAAGTGACCTTCACAATGAACAATATCAACATTCTGAGGTTTATGTAAAAAGTACTCTTTCTTTATCATCCTAACTTTACCAGTGAATAATAAATATAAATTCCTGGGATATCATTCTTAACAAAGCCAAGTCAAAATTATTATGAATTCAAGTATAAAAACTTAGTTTGAAATATATATATATAATATACTTAAATATATACTGTGATAATACCTCATATTTAATCATACTAGCACTGCTCATTACAGATATTTTTATCTATATATCTGCTAGACTATTAGTAGGACTTAAAACCAGGTTGCATGATAATCTACTTCAATAATCTTTAATTATATGCAATAATTGAAATGAGCATAATACCTATTTTACAGTTGAAGGACAAGGTTACCTAACTGCCAAAGATAAACAGGGTATGGGAACAGTAGTTCTGTCTTCAGTGTCCACAAGCTTCACCTTATATTTTGCAAATGATATAATTCACATCAATAAACATGCTCTTAAACTTATGGACTGTAGTGGAAAAAAATGTGTCTTAGTTGGCAGCCATGATTCTGAAATCCAGTAATCATTAAATTAACTTGTTCTTGTTGAAAGCCTGTTTATCGACTTCAATGAAACATAATGAAAAGGATAAAATAAGACTCTAATGAAAGTGTGTGCCAACTCCCTTTGTGTTTCATTCAAGGAACAGGTCAGTTATATGCTCTTAAACTTATGGACTGTAGTGGAAAAAAATGTGTCTTAGTTGGCAGCCATGATTCTGAAATCCAGTAATCATTAAATTAACTTGTTCTTGTTGAAAGCCTGTTTATCGACTTCAATGAAACATAATGAAAAGGATAAAATAAGACTCTAATGAAAGTGTGTGCCAACTCCCTTTGTGTTTCATTCAAGGAACAGGTCAGTTATTTTTCTGCACAGAGTATGAGCCATTTGGGGTGATATCTAGCAAGTAAATTGAAAGACATCTAAAAATATGGGGAAGGCTCTTTTAGATACCACATCTAAGTAGAAGCATGTAATATTTGTCTTTCTGTGCCTGGCTTATTTCATTTAGCATAATGTCCTCAGGGTTCATCAATGCTGTCACATATTACAGAATGTGCTTCTCTTTTAATGCTGAATATCCCATTGTAGATATAGTCCACTTTTTAAATCCATTCATCCATCACTGAACTTAGCTGTTTGCACATATCAGCTATAGTGAGCAGTGCCTCAATGAACATGGGGATAACAATATCTCTATGAGATCCTGATTCCTAATTCTTTTGGATAAAAATTCAGTTAATGCAAGAGGAATAAGTTCTAGAATTCTGCCATACAACATTTTATATATAGATAAAAATATTATACCAATAAAATTTTGTTAGGATGATTACCACAGTGATAAAAATAATAAATAAACTGAAGGCAATACAAACAAGATCACTGTGAAACACCAGGGAGAAGATACAGAATATTGACCACAGAATCATGGCAAAGTTGAGAGAATAAAAAAAGTCAACGACACTGGGAAAAAGACACGGCAAATTATGTTCATTCTCTGCTTTTGATGAAGTAGTGAGTCATGGCCTTACCAGGATCTGAATATGTGATACTTGCTTGTGCTGAGCGCTTTGCTTGAACATTTGAAACCTGCAACGACAGTATGAGAGAAATACTGCTATCCCCACTTCTTTTGTGAAGAAAGTGAGATACGCAGATGTTAATAGATTCATCAGGTTAATTGATGCTAATAAAGGGTCAAGCTAAAGGCAGTGCAGAGGAAGTTAGCCTGACTCGTGAGCCCTAGTGCTCCACCGCTATGCTGTATTGCCTCCCAGGAAAAACTGGACTTGGAAGAATGATTCAAATGTACAGCATGACGCATAGTAGCCCTGATGGTCAGAAGAAAAATTAAACATTTCATCGAAAGAAATAACTGATTACAAACTATAGTAGCATAAATTCTTCAGAAACTGGATCATGTGAGTAAAAGCACAGACAGATAATGACTCATACCACTATGACGCTTCTGAATTACTTAAATTAATTATAACTTCTTAGGAAATATATTTTGGATGCTGTGCTTAGTCGCTCAGTTGTGTCTGACTCTTTGTGACCCTGTGGACTGCAGCCTGCCAAGCTCCTCTGTCCGTGGGATTCTCCAGGCAAGAATACTACAGTGGGTTGCTGTGCCCTCCTCCAGGGGATCTTCCCAACCCGGGGCTCCCTCATTGCAAGTGAGTTCTTTACTGTCTGAGCCATCAGAGAAGGCCATATTTTGGATAATTGCTTTTAAATTTTCTTCTTGATATGTTAAAGAAAACCAGTAGAGGGAGCTTTTAGCCATGAGTTTGTACTCCGTTAAGAAAAGAACTAATCAAAGTGTGAGGAAAAATAAAGCAATCCAAAATATGATATTTATCTGAAATTGTAAAGAACCAATAAGATGAGCTAGGATTTTTGCTTCTGGCAAGTTACTTTATAAAACAATTGTGAGGCATTTTTGGCTGCTCACCACTTGCCCATTGTTGTGTTGTCTGTTATGAACTGTATAGGACAGGTATATAGATAAGGGCCTAGACATGACTGACATGTATTTCACATGATAAAAGTTGTTGTTTTTTTCTTTGTATATAAGAGCTACATAGTGGCTTATTACATTGTATACATGGTAGAGTGTCAGTAAACATGACAGAGGAGAGAAGCAAACAAGTTAGAAAGCCCAGAGCGTGTTCCTAAAAGGACAAAGGATGTGGATCCATGGTGAGGAACCTGAAGATTGTTTTCAATGGAGAAAATATCGTGAGTGAAATCTGATGTTGACCTGAGCCTGGAGGGAAGGAAATCATATATGAATAACCAAAGGTCAAGGTTAGTCTGGAAAACAAACAAAAGTCTCATCAGATGGTGAGCGCTGTCCAGGTGCTGAAAGTGAAGCTGTTCAGTTCAGTTCAGTTCAGTTCAGTCACTCAGTCGTGTCCGACTCTTTGCGACCCCATGAATCGCAGCACGCCAGGCCTCCCTATCCATCACCATCTCCCGGAGTTCACTCAGACTCACGTTCATCGAGTCTGTGATGCCATCCAGGCATCTCATGGAAAGCTGTAGATGGTAGGAAATCAGAGCACACTCTTTATATACTAGGATAGCAACAGGGATGGGGAAGATATGGGTCTGGGGAAGGATGGGATTGGAGGATGGTTAGGAAGTAGAAGAGACTGAAAGAAATCCAAGAGGAGGCAATAGAATAATCGAGGCGTGAAGTGATTAACTTAGCTAGATGTGTTGACCTGTTTTGCAAACCATATAATAAACTCTCCTTACTGAACAACTGTTATAGAGCATAGTGATGATAACAGCAGTAATAATTACGTGCTTTCACTCTCATCCTTCTCCTTTTAGATTGTGTTTAAAAAAAAAAAATAAGTGGGAGCTTGCTTTGGCAGTGCTCCAGTGAGCCAGTTTGTGGAATTTTTGTCCATCTGCCTTCTTTCATGGTTTCCTGATTGCTTAGTTTTCAGTCTTTTTTTTTTTCTTCTTCTTCTTCTATATATTTATTTCTCGAGAACATAAATGATAATATTTATTTATTTGAAGTGGAAGATCCCCTAGAGAAGGGAATGGCTACCCACCCCAGTATTCTTGCCTGGGAAACCCCGTGGACGAGGAGCCTGCAGGCTACAGTCCATAAGGTCGCAAAGAGTTGGACAGGGCTAAAGCAACTTAGCACAGCAGCCAGATGGAATGAGGATAGATGCCCAGTATCAGTTCCCATATTCCTAAGCCTTCTTCTTTGGAAGCACTTTAGCAGGGTCCCCTTCTGACGACCCACCACCAGCATTTGGACCCTCAGTTTTCCTGATTCACGAAGGAATAGACAAGATGAATCTGCTCATAAGGTTCATATAAGTAACTTACAGAAAATAATGAGGGTAGAAATAGAACTCGGGGTCTTCAGTGCCAGACAGAAGAGTGATGTTGAGCTACTGTAAAGTGTGAAGTAGAAGGTGGCCCTGTTAAGTGGACGCTTGAGGAAGTTTGGTGTGGGGGAGCTCTTAGAATGGCCTTGAGAGAGAAAGATTAGCAGTAGAGAGAGAAAGCAGAAACCAGTCACATAAATGTGAATGGATTTCACTGGAAGTGAAGAAGAGTTAAATAGATAAAGACAGAACAATAAAAACTGTTGATTTGCTAGATATAAAAATGGAGGAAAAGATGACTGATATATAGAGTTGAAGTGACTAGTGCGGTAAATGAAAATATTCAGGAAGAGAACTAATATGAAGCTGAGAACTGTGTGTTTATTTTATGCACACTGATTTTCAGCCCTAGGAGAAGTATTGACCAATGCACAAATATTTTAAAGACATTACCAATATTCCCATACCATGATAGTTTAGATCCCATAAAGGACATTGAAATTCTGAAAGTTAAATTGCTTTCATCTTTTAAAAAATATAGAATTCAATAGAAATTACATAATTTTTGCAGGAAAATATTTTACTGAAGATAGCAAAAAAACCTTTTTTTTTTTCCTTCAAACATCTGCACTGAAACCTTGATAGGTATTTCCTGCCACTTCTTTTTTGTAATCTGAAATCCAGAGTTAACTTTGGTATATCAGTCAATATGCTATCAACTCTGACATAGTGGAACTGATTAGTGAAGAGCAGTGCTTGTGAATTAGAATTAGTATTTCCCCTCTTTATTTTTATGAGGAAAGCATGTCAGAGTTCAGAAAAAATACAAATAGGTATTATATGACAAGGAACTTGACAAGATGGCTTGCATGCCTCCTTTAAAACTGAACATCGGTGGACTGCAACGGAAGAAGTTGTGGATGCCTATTTTTCTGAACTTGACATGATGGCCTTATTCACCAGGGGTATTTGTCATCCTCAGAATGTTTATAAACATCTTGTTATTACACCCTGGTGATTAGATCAAGTCATGCATGTATATGAGTGTATATATTTTTGTCTTTAGCTAAAAAAAAAAAAAAAAGGAAGAAAGATCACTCTTCTTAGAAGGACATTTTGGAAACTCCATTGTAATTCACTATTTTCTTTGCAATCCCTGCCTATGCAGTGAAATTTTATTTTAACATGTGTCTTAAGCATATATCTGAAAATCATAAGCATGTATGGCACAAGCCTCTGGATAAGTTTACATGAATGAAATTGTAATATGACAATATGGGGCCTTCACTTAGTAGCACTAATGAATTATGTTTATAAAGGAGAATTAATATTTAATTAGAAGACGCTTACTCCTTGGAAGAAAAGTTATGACCAACCTGGATAGTATATTCGAAAGCAGAGACATTACTTTGCCGACTAAGGTCCGCCTAGTCAAGGCTATGGTTTTTCCTGTGGTCATGTATGGATGTGAAAGTTGGACTGTGAAGAAAGCTGAGCACTGAAGAATTGATGCTTTTGAACTGTAATGTTAGACTCTTGAGAGTCCCTTGGACTGCAAGGAGATCCAACCAGTCCATTCTGAAGGAGATCAACCCTGGGATTTCTTTGGAAGGAATGATGCTAAAGCTGAAACTCCAGTACTTTGGCCACCTCATGCGAAGAGCTGACTCATTGGAAAAGACTCTGATGCTGGGAGAGTTTGGGAGCAGGAGGAGAAGGGGACGACTGAGGATGAGATGGTTGGGTGGCATCACGGACTTGATGGACGTGAGTCTGGGTGAACTCCGGGAGATGGTGATGAACAGGGAGGCCTGGTGTGCTGCGATTCATGGGGTTGCAAAGAGTCAGACACGACTGAGCGACTGAACTGAACTGAAATGAACTGAATATTTTTAAACACTATGTCGTAGGGTACAATAGGAATAAACAAGCCAACCATAAGTCATGACAGAAGCAGAAGCATTTTGGGAAATAATGCTTCAGCAGTAACTGGTGGGAATCATTGCAAATGTTTTTACTTAAATTTGCAAAGGTTTAGGAAAAGTTTTCTTTTTTAAGTGAACAGTTTTCTCAATCAAATATATATTTAATTTTAAATTCCATTTTAATAAGAATCTTGACAACCTGGTTAAATATCAAATGAGTAAATTTCAATATATATGAATATCATCAATGAAGTAAACCTTATTTAAAGAGATAATTTGAAAGACCTCGATTCTCAAGCCTTCTTTCACTATTTAAAATTAGTAGAAAGACTGCAAACTGATTCTAGCTCACTTACTTTTTTCATTTAATTAGAAAATCTTTACCAAGTAGCTTTTATGTACTTGGCATTGTACTGGAGATTTTATGACGGCAAAGTTTCAAGGAGCAAATTACTTTTATTGGTGTACCTGCATTGCCTGAAAATGGAATTGTTAAGAGAAAACTCTTAAAATGCCACAGCTTTTCCTGTGTGTTCAGTGTAGTTTACCTAGACCTCCCAGGTTGGAACTCCCTTCATCTTAAACACACATCCAGTAGAACACATGGCTGTTTCAAGTTTCTATCTTGGTGGTAAACTTACTTCCTATCTTGGTGGTAAACATATTTCCAGAGGAACCCAGTTGCATGACTAAATTCAATGAAGCAGGCTTAGATATCCAGTGGCCTCTGTATTAATATAGCTTTATACATAGACACTTTTCCCTAAAAACCTATAGCTCAAGTCAAGCCTTAGTCCAACTTTTCCTATCTTTGTAACTGAGGGCTGGGAAGAATGTGTCCTCTGTAGAAATAATACTTGGGTTTTATGAAGTTTTGTATTGATGTGGTTACTGTGTGTGTATGTTTTACAGTCAAGTTGTAAATATGCAACTTTCTTTTCCAATCCGTTTTCTGTTAGAACAAATTTGGAATTTCAAGGTTGCTTGCTCTAGGGCATTCTAAGTCAGAGTAACTGAGAACACTCATTTTTTAAATTTCTTTTTTTTTATTGAAGTAGAGTTGATTTATAATACTATATTAGTTTCAAGTGTACAGCAAAATGATGCACTTATGCTTTTCAGATTATATTCTATTATAGGCTATTACAAGATATTGAATATAATTCCCAGTGCTATACAATAAATTATTGTTGCTTATCTCCTTGATGTATAGCAGTTTGTATCTGTGAATTCCATACTACTAATTTGTACCCCCCTCCCTCTCCCTTTTGGTAACCATAAATTTATTTTCTATGTCTGTGAGACTGTCATGAGTAGAGCATAGAGACATTAAAAGAATCATGCTATCATGTTCTTCAAAAAGAATGACTAATACATTGCTAATTTATGTACACAATAACAATATCAAGGTTCTGATGGAGTACAAAATGTTCACTTTATTTAGAATCATGGCCAGTGCTTGGTACACAGAATTAGTATTTATGCAAGCATTATTATGATCCTACGGCGGTGCTGAGTTCCGTCGTGTCTGACTCTTTGCAACCGCATGGCCTGTAGCCCACCGGGCTCCTATGTCCATGGGATTTCCCAGGAAAGAATACTAGAGTGGGTTGCCATTTCCTCTTCCAGGGGATCTTCCCAACCCAGGGATTAACCCCACATCTCCTGTATTGGCAAGCAAGTTCTTTAGAACTGAGCCACCTGGGAAGCCTAAACATTATTATAAGAGCTTTGAATTTATTATTTCCTTTTATCCTGACAATAGCACTATAAAATTAGTATTATGTTTTCCAGAAAAAGAAACTAAGGCAATGGAGTATTAAGTGATGTGCCCAATGCCACAAATCAATAAGTGAAAGTCGCTCAGTTGTGCCTCTTTGTGACCCCATGGCCTATATAGTCCATGGAATTCTCCAGGCCAGAATAATAGAGTGGGTAGCCTTTTCCTTCTCCAGGGGAGATTCCCAACCCAGGGATCATACCCAGATCTCCCAGATTGCAGGTGGATTCTTTACTAGCTGAGCCACAAGGGAAGCCCAAGAATACTGGAGTGGGTAGCCTACCCCTTCTCCCGCGGATGTTTGCAACCCTAGATCAAACCAGGGTCTCTTGCACAGGTGGATTCTTTTACCAACCGAGCTATCAGGGAGGCCCACTGATAGAAGTTACTGAACTAAGATTTAAACAAAGACTGCACAAAATGGAGATTAGCCTTTTTAAGTTCATTAAGAGCAACATTTGCCATTGGCAGATAAGGTTTCCCTTAATGAAAGAAGAGAAACCAGAGTTTATACACAGCCTGTGCATTCTGCTATCCACTAAATAGCAGAGGATGCATGGATCTCGGAAAGGACTCGTTAATCAAACAGATGTGGCTTCAATAATTATAAAATGTCTTCATCAAGCACTGGCAGCAATTCATTACAATATCTTCTCCAGCCTTTTGGCTATGATCAAGTGTAGAATATCTTCTCATTAGGATAATGGGGTTCAATAAAAGAGTGTTCCATCATTCCCCCTAAGAGAGCAGAGTGGAACTTTTTGCTAACGATAATCATTTAGTGATTCATTTTATCTTTTTCAGATCTTGTTAATTCATTATTGTACAAGGTTAATTCTTCATGCATTTAGATTTTGATCTTGACAAAATGCATTGGTCATAAAAGTTAACTTTATAAAAGAAATTAAGACAGTTTAAATTAATGTTGGGGACATAATGAGTAGAAATAAGAAAAGTGGTTTGTTTTTTTTTTAATTTGCTAACCCAGATATCTGTTAATTAAAGCATGCTTTATAGATTTTAAAAGAAATTGCTGGGGAATTTTTGATGTATATTAGCAGTGGAGAAACAGAGATAGAGAATAGACTTATTTTTTCCAATAATTTTTGTGGCAAATATGATCAAATTAATAATATCTGAGTTTTACATATATTCATCAATAATATAATCTATTATTCAGCTCATTCTTTCATATCATAGTTATCTCTATAATAAAAAACCATTTAACATATACAAATATATAGTAAAAATATAATAAAAATTATTATAAGTATAGTAATCCATCATAAAATTGCAAAATAGAGAAATGAGGCCCCTACTGAAATTTCACACATAATCTTGCCAGCCAAAGTTAGTAATAACTATTCTTTTCATTATTTTTCCCCCATGACATATTCATTTTATAAAATTTTACCTACCAGTAATTATAGTTAACTCACAACTTCTATCCTGTTTATTTCTACTAACCATGAGATCAAAGTACTTTCCAATCATATTCTTAATGATTATAATTTTAATGACTCTATTATTTTATTAAGAAAATGAAATTACATAATTTAGCTGTATGTATACAGTTGATAATTGTACCATTTCAAATATTTTTGCTATTATAAATAACCAACCAATAAGTTATGACCACCCTAGACAGATATTAAAAAGCAGAGACATTACTTTGTGAACAAAGGTCTGTCTAGTCAAGGAGATCCAACAGGCCATCCTAAAGGAAATCAGTCCTGGGTGTTCATTGGAAGGACTGATGTTGAAGCTGAAATTCCAATGTTTTGGCCACCTGATGCGAAGAACTGACTCATTTGAAAAGACCCTGATGTTGGGGAAGATTGAAGGCAGGAGAAGAAGGGGACGACAGAGGGTGAGATGGTTGGATCGTATCACCTGACTCAATGGACATGAGTCTGGGTAAAGTCTGGGAGTTGGTGATGGACAGGGAGGCCTGGAGTGCTGTGGTTCACGGGATCTCAAAGAGTTGGACATGACTGAGCGACTGAACTGACTGACTGATAAACAGCCATGCAACAACAGCCTTTTGATAGGATATTTTCCCCATATTTAGTATTATTTCTGTTGAAAATAATCCCGAGAAATGGATTTATTGAGTCAAAGAATATGAATATGTCTGAAGCTCCTGACATGGAGTATCTGAATGCTTAGAAAACATATTTTATGCATCTATGTAGCCTTGACACCTGGCATAGTACCTAATGTCCTCATTACTCACATTTTAAAGGTGTTAAAATGTTTGAAATAGAATATATATGTGGCTGTTTTACCTGCATGGCTATCTAATAATAATCCATTGTACTTGAATAGTTTTTAGTGAACTTTAGCACACATGATCTGATCTGAAACAAAGAAACACAAGGTAGATAGTTTGATCATCCCTTTACAGAGGAAAAAAGTGAACCTCAGAAAAGGACGTTGTAGTTTCATTATACTCTGTCTCTACGTGTATTTCTCCTTTTTGAGAAAGTATTTGAAGTAAGTTTTCTTTTCAGTGAATCCTTGTTTTTATTCTTTGGGGAAAATAATCTATACTTACTGGAAGTATTTTTTTTTCTCTTTTTTAATAATCTGGAGTATATATCACTAATTACCACTAT
>SJYX01023347.1:310220-332838 GCA_006410675.1 Oreotragus oreotragus | reverse complement strand
GTTATTGATATTTCTCCCAGTAATCTTGATTCTAGCTTGTGCTTCTTCCAGTCCAGTGTTTCTCATGATGTACTCTGCAAATAAGTTAAATAAGCAGGGTCTTAGGTTTTACTATTTTGGCATCAGCTTCATTGATATTCAGCATCTTTTATGATATAAACAAAACAAAGTCCGGTCATAACAGAAAGCAAAAAGTGGCCATCCAAGAAACTTGGTCATTAGAACATCTTTTGTTTCTCTGATGAGAGAGCTAAAATACTCCCCGAAAAGATATGATAGAGGCCTGAATAAAAGAAGTTTGGAGAGAGGCCTGAATAAAGGATGAACTGCCTGCTGTTAGTCGCTCAGTCATGTCTGACTCTGTGTGACCCCATTGACTGTAGCCCACCAGGCCCCTCTGTCCATGGGGATTCTCTAGGTAAGAGTAATGGAGTGGGTTGCCATGCCCTCTTCCAGGGGATCTTCCCACCCCAGGGATTGAACCCAGGTCTCCCAAATTGCAGGTGCATTCTTTACCATCTGAGCCACCAGGGCAGCCCAAAGGATTAAGAAGATTTGCTAAATAAGAAAAAAAAAATAATTGAATTTCATAAATATTTGTATGTAGAATATGGATTTCACACCGGGGTTATAGTGTTGATCCCTCAATATCTGAAGGATCAGTTTTCATGCCATTTTCCATCACTGACAGAAAGACCTTGGAGTTACAATTATTTCTGTAACTTCTAATTTACCCTGTATTTCACTTGACTGATTCCATGGCTTGTTCTCAAAGACAGACAATAATCTGGTTGGTGGGTAGAGTGATGAAAGGTATAGTTTCATGGTGTTTGAAAATGACCCACAAGTTACCTTTTTGTTTCCCATGTCTATGAGGTCCTGGAACTTGGAAATGGTCCTCCTCACCTGTTAATATCAAGGTGTACCTAGTAGTATAAGGCAAAGNTGTAACTTCTAATTTACCCTGTATTTCACTTGACTGATTCCATGGCTTGTTCTCAAAGACAGACAATAATCTGGTTGGTGGGTAGAGTGATGAAAGGTATAGTTTCATGGTGTTTGAAAATGACCCACAAGTTACCTTTTTGTTTCCCATGTCTATGAGGTCCTGGAACTTGGAAATGGTCCTCCTCACCTGTTAATATCAAGGTGTACCTAGTAGTATAAGGCAAAGGATCGCCATGCCACGATTGAATGATCAAAGCTTGGCCCAAGAAATCCAAATTCTATGGTCTTTGTGCAGATTCCATTTTATTCTCATATTTGAAATTTCAAGCATCTGCTTTCCCACTGGTTCCAGCCCCACCTGGCTTTCCTCCCTTATTATTAGAGACTGAATCCTTTGAGATGTGTTCATATTCTCTCCTCTCTGGCCTTACATCCTCTGTTGCTCATTATACAATTATTGATTTTAATTTTGACTCTGTGATTGCTTCAGTGAAAAAGAGACAACCTTGACTCCCTGGACTGGTCCTATGCTTGAACTCTTAGTCCTTGCTTTTAGTCACTGCCTTTCTAAAGGTTTCAGTGTTACAATGGCCCTGGTGAACAGGTTGCAACTGCCAATCTAACTTTTGGTCAAGGTTTTCTCTTTTCTCTCCACATATAAAATGCCACAATATTTAAATTAACCTCAGTAACATCTCATTGAAATTAATATTTAACTCATTTTTTCCTGCTGACTACAGGGAGGTGGCACAGGCAGAAATTTATACAGTTCTTATATATTTTCTGTTTTTGCCTTACATGACTCACTGAAGCATATAGCTTAGTAAGTCTATTGCTTGAGAAATTAAGAAACAGGAATCTGTCATTTTTTCCATGAAAATTTAAGTATTTATATAGAGGTAAACTGCATATTGTAGTTTTTCCTGAACTATTTAGAACAGTGCTGATAGAAATAAACAGGAAAATTATAAAGTGCTTTTACTCATTCCCTTTTATTTTCAAAAGAATGTGTTTTATAATAACATAGGACAGTGAAATTTTATATATGTTTTCTTGGAAGTAAATCCAACAATATTTTCTAAGAATAAAATGGTTCTTGGATGATTATGTGCTACTGTCTTAAGGAATGTTAATAGTGTAGAAAAAATAATTTTATTGCCCAGACATATAATAAATCTGACAAGCAACCTGAAGAATGTTTTAATATTAATATATGCTAATTAATAAAAATAGCCTTACATTTATTTTAGCCTAACATTATCCTTATGTGGGAACAGCATATAATTACAGATTACGTACTATAAAGTATTTTGTAAGTTACCTGCATAACTTGAAATTTGGAATGTTACATGGAAATTACATATATATACTTGCACACACTTTAATGGACTCCAAGTCAGGTAACTTTCTGGGTCTCTGTTTCCAAATAGTAAGTACATGTTTTAGACTAAATGATTCCTAAGTTTTTCCCAGGGATAGTCTGGATATAAATGTATGTCTCTAGTTTTTTAATTTCATTATCGCAGTGAGATGGGGCTACTCCCTAGTGGTGCTGCGAGGGTTTCTCATTGTGATGACTTCTCTTGGCGCTGAGCACAGACTCTAGAGCACATGGGCTTCAGCAGTTGCAAGTCCTGGGCTCAGAGCACAGGCTCAGTACTCAGGGCATGCAGGCTTAGTTGCTCCGCAGCTAGTGGAATCTTCCCGGGTCACGGGTCTGCCTTGGCAGGCTGGTTCCTTATCACTGAGCCCCCAGGGAAGCCCTAGGTTTCTAGTTTTAAAGAAACTGCTGAGTCCTCAATTTGATCACACTCTCTGATTCCCCCTCACCCACCACCACACACACACAGTTGGTATTTCCAGCTATCCATGAACTCATCTACAATTCTTGATGAAATCTAAATGTTAAAGGTTAATCTAGATGAAAATTGCAGAGTGAATGGAAAGTCAGTGAGTCTCATTGGACTGATCTCTTTACAACCAGAGGTCATTGTGGGGTCCACAGAGTTGCTTTTCATGTTGCAAGTTGTGTACAAATTAGCTGCCCAAAGTTCATCGTGCTTGATCAAGTAGATCTATAAATTCTACTGTCATTGACATGAAAGATTTGGGGGCATTGTTAGGTAATACAAGATTTTTTTATTTTTCAATAAAGATGTTTTTATTTGTATAACTGTATGCTAATTTTTAACGAAAGAAATCATTTTACTAGAGAAAATAAAAGTTATGCAGGAAAGGAAAAGTTGTCATAGCGTAAATACTTAACTCAGCTGTGAATAGTAGTCACACAGTGATGTAAATATTGTATACTGATGTCATGGCAAGTGTGATTAGTAAGATGTGGGGTAATAGACAAAAAGGATATTTACGTGTGGTGGGGTGAAGGAATGAGAGGGAACTAACCCTCCATCTTGCATAGTGGGGAGTCCATAGATGTTTAAGATAGAAAAGTTAGTGTGTAACAGTCTATGTGTGTCTTGGTCTCTCAGTCCTATCTGACTCTTTGTGGTCCCATGGATTCTAGACCTCCAGGCTCTTCTGTCCATGGTATTTTCCAAGCAAGAATACTGGAGTGGGTTGCTGTTCCCTTCTCCAGGGGATCTTCCTGACCCAGGGATCTAACCTGAATCTCTTATGTCTCCTGAATTGGTAGGCAGGTTCTTTACCACTATCACTACCTGGGAAGCCCATAACAATCTAAGCATGTTATTTAATTAAGGAAATAGAGGAAAATTCCAAAAGAGGCCTATAAAAAAGATGAAAACAACTGTTCTTTTTAAGGTAGGGCCCCTGAAGGTCTTTAAGCTATATGTAAACATGTGATTAGAATAAGATATGTTTTTAAAACACACTATGAAAGTTTCTGTTTATATCTTATTTTCTAAAATTTTCCAGTGCGCCTATTGGGCACATACTTCTTTAAGTCAAATCAGATTTCAGGAATAAAATGAACAATAGATCAGAGGAAGTCTCCTTATATTTCACTGTGGTACCTTTCATTTTAAAAGCATATTATCACCCTTTTTTGTTATTGTATATTTCTTTAATTCCATGAAATTTAAAATGCTATAGGAATGACTTTTAACACTCTAGACCCAATTGTGTAAAATTTAGATTAAAAAAAATCGAAGCATATAGAAATCATGTTGAACTTCATCTCTTATACATTACTAGAACAACATCGATTCCTTAGAGAATATACAAGTAAAAATTGATTTCTTTAAAAATAATTTTCTCAAATATTATCTTGATCCTGAAACCAGTTTCAACCTAGTTTTATCACTGAAAGTTTCCATCTTAACAATAGTTACCAGCTCTCCTGAGTTTTTCTCAGCTATCATTTTACCATCTGGTGCTACTTTTAATTTAATCTATAATACTGAAAGTTGTGTTTAGGATAGGTATGCTGTAGGGTGAAATTCAATGGAGGTCCAACTGTTTGGAATCTTTATAAAAATTCAGTCTACAAAATCTTTTTAAAATGTATACGCTTAATAATTTATTTTTAGGTTATTATGTGAGAAAAATCAGCTGTGTCTACATTAATTCCTGATTTTTCTGTGAACATATAGATACAATAGATCACCACATAGACCACATGTCGCTCAGTTGTGTCCGACTCTTTGTGACCCCGTGGACTGTAACCTACTAGGCTTCTCTGTCCACAGGAGTCTCCAAGCAAGAATACTGGAGTGGATTGCCATTTCCTTCTCCAGGGTATCTTCCCGACCCAGGGATCGAACCCGGGTCTCCCGCATTGGAGGCAGATGCTTTAACCTCTGAGCCACCAGGGAAGGATTCCAGAGCTCCCCTGATGGCTCAGCTGGTAAAGAATATGCCTGCAATGCAGGTAACCTGGGTTTGATCCCTGCTGTTGGGAAGATCCCCTGGAGAAGGGAGCAGCTCCCCACTCCAGTATTCTGGCCTGGAGAATTCCAAGGACTGTATAGTCCATGGGGTCGCAAAGAGTCTGGCAGGACTGAGCGAACTTTCACTTTCATTTTCATAGATACATTATGTACAAACAGATCTAGTGGGAGATAAACTGGTGGTATAGTAATAGGCGCCCCTGCTTCCAGCCAATACCTAATTTTATTCTTCTTGAAGTTTAATATCTCATATTTTCATGTTTCTTTCGTCTCTTTCATCCCAATCACCTATGAAAGCTTCCATTCAAAGCCTACTTTCTCAGGACCTGATAATACCTCCCAATGATATTTGTCCCCAAAACATTTTAATTTTAGTGGGAATCAAATTCTGAAGGAAAATGGGTAAAACCCTGAGACAAACAGATGTGTTAATATGTAGAATTAGGGCTTCCTGGTGTCTCAGATGGTGAAGCGTCTGCCTGCAGTGTGGGAGACCCGGGTTCAATCCCTGGGTTGGGAAGATCCCCTGGAGAAGGAAATGGCAACCCACTCCAGTACTCTTGTCTGGAAAATTCCATGGACGGAGAGGTTCCTCAGAGCCTGGTAGGCTACAGTCCATAGGGTCACAAAGAGTCGGACATGACTGAGCGATTTCACTTTTAATATGTAGAATTAAGCCTCCAATAAACAATTAAAGGAGCAAAGTAAGGTTAAAACATTTTTCCCCTCCAAGAAGAAAAGTGAAAGTGAAAGTCGCTTAGTCATATCCGACTCTTTGTGACCCCATGGACTCTACAGTCCATGGAATTCTCCAGGCCAGAATGCTGGAGTGGGTAGCCTTTCCCTTCTCCAGGGGATCTTCCGAACTCAGGGATTGAACTCAGGTCTCCTGCATTGCAGGCGGATTCTTTATCAGCTGAGCCACAAGGGAAGCCAAAGAAGAAAACAGGATGTCAACTAAATACATTTTGATTTATCCTTTACTGCAGTGTTTGCTATCCTTGGAAAGAGGGATAAAAATGCACATCAGCTGACTACAGTTTGTCATACACACAAACAATCGTAACTTTTATCCAATGAGAAAGAAAATTAAATAATGCATACTGCATCTATCTGACCACAATAGTTATCCTCACCTTGACAGAGTTATCTCCATGTGCTAGTTCTGTTGCTGTGCCCTTGAGCCAAGCAGTGTCTCTGCAGGTCTTTTCAGAATTCTTGGACCAAAAGTGTAGCAGATACAGGCAGGGGTTAGGAAGGAGATGCTATTTATTCTGCCTGTATGGTTCTGGATGGAAAAATACTTTTTAGGTGATCTGTTTCTAAGAAGTGCAATTTTCAGGAAACCACACACCGTATTCTCAAAATTATTTTCCATTCTCTCCCTCGAAACTTACTCTGATCATCTCAAAGTAAAGGATTATTCTCAATAGCAACAACAAAAAATGCTGCTGCTCACATTAAATTTGCTTTTAGTCCAAGAGAAAACTACTTCAAATTTCACAAAGATAGTCTTTTCTCCATTATACCTGGATTATGTACCCAATTTATAGATGGAGTAAACCCTAGAATACACTCTTCTGGAATATTTTGGGGTGGCATTCTCCTGCAGTAGGATTGAGCCTAGCATATCTAGGGTTTGGGCTAGTTGGAGATGTAATTGGAGTTTGTGTCTGTAAACCCCACAAGCTCCCATCCTAAGAGACAGGAATTAACAGATAAATGTTTGATCATCCAGCAAACATATATCTAGCATTGGTGTTATGAGAGGTGTGAAAACTGAGATCAATCAGACACAGTGGAGGGTATCTGCAATCTACCTGAAATTATATCTTGAATGAGGACAGGCTGTAAGCATATGTGTAAATGTATGTGCTCTTTTAAATTCAGAAAAAATATTTTCCACATGACCAATGGTGGCACTGAAAACTAAATAGTTATTGGAGTACAGTGGCATTTACAGGTATCAGAAAACTTAAATAAAAAGGGGAACATTGCTCTCCCCTGAATATAGGATGTTCATACTTTGTAAATTGCTGTGTCACCTCCAGGGTAACTTGTCAAGTGCATTTTCATATTATGTTTCAAATAACACTCACCAATAACTGGAACTTAGAAAAATGTATAAATGTGCACATTCATTTCCTGAACAATAAGAAATACGGAATGTCAAGTGAAGAGCTAACAACCAACACAGAATTCCAATCTTTTCAGGTTAGAAAACGTATCAAGGCAGTATAACTGCGCAGAGTGCATCTGTAAATGGATTTATTGAAGCATTCAATAATATACTGCTATTTATGGGAGACTCAGCTATAGATATTCCTGCAGTTATTATAGAAATGACTCCTGTCCTGTGGAGTCTCCAGTACAGTTGGGCAGCTGTGGTTCCATAATACAGGTTTATTTGCCTTGAGATGGTGCATTTCTCAAAAGAGAATATGCTTAGTAAAGATTTAGAAATAATTATGAACATGAATGGGGCTTCCCAGGTGGCGCTAGTGGTAAAGAACACCCCTGCCAATGCAGGAGATGCAGGTTCAGTCCCTGGGTCAGGAAGATATCCAGGGGAGGGCGTGGCCATCCACTCCAGTATTCTTGCCTGGAGAAGCCCATGGACAGGGGAGACTGGCAAGCTCCAGTCCACAGGGTCACAGAGTCAGACACAGCTGAAGTAACTTAGCATGCATGCACACATGAGTATGAATAGAAAGTGGGCAGCTAGCTGAAGAAATTCTCAGAAAACAGTGGCTGACATGCGTTTTCTTCCAAATTAACCATCAGTTTGCAAGTCTAGAGTCTAAGGTCTCAATGGATTTTCTATTTTTAAAAAATAACTGAAAAGAATACTGTGATCTATTCCAATGTTTACTCAATGGAGGGCAAGCAACAATTAAATATTTTCAACTACCTGCAAAAACTAACTGTATATCTTTATATTCCTAACTGTACTCTCATATTTTAAGATGAATTCATCATAGGAAATCTGAAAACTATCAAATAGTCAACTCTAGTTTTGTTTACTCAATTATATTAGAAACTAGTATTTGTATGTGACTTTAAACTTTAAACATCATCTTCTTGTATATCATTTCATAGAACTCTCCACTAACCTACTGATATGCTTGTGTTGAGTTAGAAACTCAGTCATGTCTGATTCTTTGCGACTCCATGCACTGTAACATGCCAGGTTCCTCTATCCATTGACTTCTCCAGGCAAGAATACTGGAGTGGGTTGCCATTCCCTTTTCCCAGGGATCTTCCCGACCCAGGGATTGAACCTGGGTATCCCTCATTGCAGACAGATTCTATACTGTCTGAGCCGCCATGACTCATAGTGATATGCTTGGGTGATATTATCTTCTAGGTAGAATTAGTTGTTCTACCCCTATGCACCCAAGTTACTTTCTTGAAACATTTATATATCTATACCAGGGCTTCCCTGATAGCTCAGATGGTAGAGAATCCACGTACAATGCAGGAGACCTGGGTTTGATCCCTGCTGTTGGGAAGATCCCCTGGAGAAGGGCATGGCGCCCCACTTCAGTACTCTTGCCTGGAGAGTTCCACAGATAGAGGCATCTGGCGGGCTACAGTCCATGGGGTTGGTTGCAAAGAGTCGGACACGACTGAGCAACTCGACGCCAGCACTAGCACTCGAGTGCTTTATGACGTTAGAGAATCCAGGAATGTCAGCCGTGGAAGGGGCCCTGGGGATTGTATGTCCAATACTTCCTGTTTCGCAGATGGAGAAATTGAGATTCAATGTGGATATGTGGCTTGCTCAAGACAGTTGGAGACTGAATAGCAATTAGAACTTGGGTTTTCTATATTCAGGTTTGGAGGCCAGCTTTTGGAAAAATGTAGGTGTGTTGGAAAAACAATATGATTGTTTGCTTGAGACTGAAGCCATCTCTCCATCATGATGGTCATGAATATATATATGTCTCATTTATTTATTGTTGCTATGGTTCTGTGTCATTTCAGAATGTAAAACCAACACCCTTCCCCACACCTCTATAGCTGCATGAACTTCAGCAGTGCAGAATTCTGTGAATCGGGTTGACTCCATTTCCTGTTTATTTCTGATCACATTATTTTCTCAAGATGCACTTTCTTTTTCCATCTGAAATTCATACTTTGGGATCCTCCTCTCTAAAGATGCTTAAAAACCAAATAGTGTTTCTTTTTTGGTGACTTTCCCTGTACTTTACTCTGCAATTTCTCTGTTTAGAAACCCTTAATTGTCCCCTGTTCCCTTCTGCAGAAGATTGAAAATTAGCTGCTTAGGTTTCAAGGCGCAACATACTACTTACTTTCAATTCCTCTTCCTTACCATTTTCCCAAACACATTTAGCATAGTAATCAAACTTACTTTTTGTAACCTCTAATTAATCTCATTTTCTGGGCCTTTGCTTGCTTGTGGTTTCTCTTTCTTTCTCCCTGTGAAATGTGGAAAACCTCATTTTAACTATTAAATAGTCCTAAAGTTGTAAGGCTTCTCTTCTCAAGTCCAGCAGGTTGCGTAAAGAATGAGAGAGATGAAATATCTTCTCCCAGGACTGGGTTTCCACAGTCTGGCTGGGCTCTGCTCCCTGTTTGCCTATAGTTGACTTTCTTTTGGATTCTTTCCTCTTGACCTGAATTTTCTAGACTTGACTCCATCCTGTCCTTTATGTAAGACCAACGTCATGCTTAGATCCCATCTGCTTATCTCAAACTCCCCTGCTGGTGGTGCTCCTACTGAAGTAGCGCCATCCGTTGCCATTCGTGACTGGGAATGGCATTCCTGACTGTATCCATCTAAAATGAGTGCACATCTACCTGTGTGTATTTGAAAAGAATTACTGTGTTTCCATTTTCTTTTCATTTGATATAGATTTTGCCTTTTCATTGTTGTTGTTTAGTTGCTGAATCATGTCTATCTCTTTGTGACCCCACGGACTGCAGCATGCCAGGCTCCCTTGTCCTTCACTATCTCCAGGAATTTGCTCAAGCTCATGTCCATTGAGTTGGTGATGCTACCCAAGCATTTCATAGAAGCCTTCTGAGAAAAACAAAACAAAAAACTACCTGTTTAGAATTTAACCATTATCATATATATATATATATATATATATATAGCAGGCAGCTTTCTTTGGAATAGAATGCATTCCTGGATATCAGTATAATATCTTTTTCTCTTTAGATGTGTCCTAAGTTCCCAGAACATTTCCTTAGTAGTGGCATACAAAACTCTCATTCAAGGGGCCTGGTTCTGAGAGGTAAGGACCAGTGGTGACATTAAAAATATTCCTTCCTAAAATAGGGAAATTTGCATTTGCTGAAAGCCAGAGGCATTATAAAGGACAAGACAAATAATGTTATAAGAAGATGGAAAGAAAGGTGAGAGAAAGGTCCATCAGAAAATGGAATGGACAGGCATTCATGCACAGCTGTTTGTATGTGCGTGTTAAGTTGCTTCAGTCTTGTCCGACTCTTTGTGACGCTATGGACTGTCACATACCAGGCTCCTCTGTCCAAGGGATTCTCCAGGCAATAATGCTGGAGTGGGTTGCCATGCCTTCCTCCAAGGCATCTTCCCAACCCGGGGATCAAATCTGTGTCTCCTGCATGGACAGGTGGATTCTTTACCACTGAACCACCTGGTACACGCTGAATAAATCTTACTCAACAGCAAAGTACCCCAGTGAAAGAGATGGATGTTTACAATTTAATGTGTAGATGTAAAATCAAGTGCTGGATAGTTGTATCTCAAATAAGGTCACTGAGAATCTGAAGGGTCTTGGGAAAATTTTATATGTGCTATATTCTTGGCTTTCTGATTCCTAGTTAAGTGAACTTTATTGCTTCAATGAATGAAATGCAGAACCCATGACTGGTATTTTAGTTAAAAGCCTAACTTTTAACTAAAGGTATAATCTTCGCATATACTCTTAAATGACTCAGTTATCTTGTTTTATTAAATGATTTAAGCAAATGAGTCCAATAGCATATATTATAGCCTTTACTTGATGACACTGTACTGTCATCCAAAAAAGAAATCTCAGTAATTTTTACCTCTCTTTTTTCTATTGCTTCACACATTCTGTAAAACCAAGCCAGCCACCTTCGGAAAGATCTTTTGCATCTTTCCCCTCTTGTAAGCCCACTGCCACTGGCTTCTGTTCATCTGTGTGCCACTTCAGATTTTCAATGTTGTAATATTCTTGTCATTTTCAGAACATGCCTCCTAGTCTGTTCTACCCTACTATCAAAGTTTTCTTGCTTTTAAAATAGAGCTATGATGGGATCATATCACTACCCTATTAAGTAAACCGTTTCAGTGGTTTCTCAAGGTCCATGAACTATAACCCACATTTTTAGCATGGAATTCACCAGCCTGTGAAATCTGGGATAAAGGATACCTAGATTTAACCATAATAGGCACCCAGTGAACATTTGTTGAAAGAATAATTGAGAACAAGCAAAATAGGAATGAACAAATGAGATTTTGCAACACAATTTGGCCTCAGCATCCTTATGCAGATAAATCCCTCTGTGAATTCAATGATTGCTACCCTCTGTACCATCTGCTGTTCATTCATTCTGGGCACTGATCACTGTTCCATGTACTGGGAACACAAACACGAAGAAAACAATCCTCAGCTTCGTCCGTGAGGATGAACAACTCACGGTGGAGTCACCATTAAACAAGAAAATGCACAGATAAGTACATGATTCCTATTTCTCAGCATTGCTACTAAGGAAAGGAAGTGGGTTCTCTGAGAAAGGGAGGCAGACTGAATTTAGCTTGAGCTATGGTAGAGTTGGAGAAGGTCTCTTTTCCTGGCATTTGATTGAAAATGTGATAAGTTATCCAAGTGGAAATTGGGAGAAGAGTGTGTTAGGCAGCTGTAATAAGTTGGTGGGGTTGTTTTTGTTTTATTTTATTTTAAGATTCTGCTAGTTATTTCTTCTTAAAGTCACTAGGCATTCCCATAACCCTTACCCTAACCCTAACCCTGGGGCTTCCCTGGTGGCTCAGAGGTTAAAGCATCTGCCTGCAATGTGGGAGACCTGAGTTCGATCCCTGGAGGATGGGTTGGGGGTTAGACCATGAAGGGTTTAAGGCTTATGGTCTCCACTAATAAAACTGGTAACAGAGACCATCCTTTAAGAATTTGGAGGACATTGAAAGATTTGTGATGTTATAAGAATGTTCTGGCAAGTCCAAGGGCCAGTGACGACGGTGACAATAAAATCGAACCTTCTGGTCCTGCCCACCCAGTGGGTTAGCAAATGAGAGGCGTGGGCAAGGGTTGCAGCTCACTCCTAGGTTATACAGTTAGGACAAATTTTAAAAGATCAGAAAAAATAAATATGGGTCAAAGAAAATCTTCCTGGTTTTACTCTTAATGAGGTGGATAGCTTGTTCTATATTGTCCTCAACCAGTTAACGGATGTCTTCAAAACACAAGAAGAGTGAAGAATTCAGTTAGTTGTCTGATTCTGCCTGACGTTCCATAGTGTCTCTGTTAAGATGTAACTTGTAAGGTGAGTAATCTCTGCTTTCTTGCATCCTAGAAAAACAAACTGGGAGCTGCTCCTGCTGCTGCTGCTAAGTCGCTTCAGTCATGTCTGACTCTGTGTGACCCCATAGACAGTAGCCCACCAGGCTCCCCCGTCCCTGGGATTCTCCAGGCAAGAACACTGGAGTGGGTTGCCATTGCCTTCTCCAGTCCATGAAAGTGAAAAGTGAAAGTGAAGTCACTCAGTCATGTCCGACTCTTACGACCCCATGGACTGCAGCCCACCAATCTCCTCCATCCACGGGATTTTCCAGGCAAAAGTACTGGAGTGGGGTGCCATTGCCAAAAACAAACTGGGTGCACTCTCATTTAATTATTTAATTAAACCTATTCCAGGTAATACTCTGAAGGTCTTCACATGCTGGTGGGAGTTTTCTTTTTTTTTTAATCGACTTTAAAAGAAGCAAAAACAAAAGCAGTAACTTATGTCTGATAAAATAAAAACCCTGCCCTGCTGTGCCCCCTTCAAAAAAAGCACCTCCTACAGCTCTTTTAAAGATAGTTTTGAATTAGCAGATGGCATAACCTGTCACTGAAGTTTAAACTAAAACTTCAAAAGGCAGGCCTAGGAATGCTCAACTTTAATTATGGCTCCACATAATTAAGTGTGGCAATCTGGTGATAAAGCCTTTAAGTAATGACTCATAAAGAGATAAAAATGGAGGATGTGTTTAATCAGCTCACAGCCTTCCGCAGGAGCTGGCATCGCCCAGGTGCTAATGAGACGCCTGTTGCTGGGGACACCGCAGAGCCACGACTCGCGAGGCCGAGGAGAGGAGGGCTATGTCCCTGCAGGCAGGCGGCTCTGCCAGAACGACTGTCAGGACGCTCAGCTCCGAGAGCATGTTTAAATACAAGCACACAACCAACTCCAGGTATTTAAATAGATAAACGAGAAAAGAAAAAAGAAAGACTTTTTCCTCCCTTTCAAGGATACATTGTGGAACAGCCTTTTAATTTTTAGATCACTATGAATTTGTCTTCAGTGGCTGATACAAATTCCTTTCCTTTGTGCTTTTTCAAGAAATTGCATTAGGTGCACTCAAGGAACATTGTTTATGCTGCATATCCATTTTCAATTCTTTCTGAAGTTTTAAAGGGCTGTTTTCTCTCTCTTCAAAAATGAATCATGAGCTATTTCCATGTGATAAAATAAACTTGTATTCTGGTGTTTTTCTGGCTAGGTTGTCTGACGTCTCGATGTTAAGAGATATGACTAGGTACATTTCTTCCATTCCAGGAAGGAGAAATGGGGCGTTAATATCTGGGTTCCTATGGAACCTTAAACATGTATTAGACTTTGACAAGCCTAATGACCCAATAATGAGAAATGAAGACAGAACTGTTCCTCCTGAAAGGTGAAAGGTGCAATTGCTAGCACTTTCTTCCTTAGAGGGCTTTAGACTTGTCACAGAACAAACTCTTCCACACGTCAAATTATTCTCTGTGGGCTCTTCAACCTTTGGTTCTAGGCAGAAACCACCACCAAGGAGCTATTTGGCACTGAATTTAAATAAACACATGCTTTATTAAAACAGGCTTTAACAGCATCTCAGAAGGATGCCTTGCTATTTCTGGAAATGGAAATTGCTCATGAACTTCATGGAGCATCAGAAGTTTTGGAAGTTTAAGCTTAGAGTAAAATATATGGGTTTTTATTAAATATATGCTCAGAAAAAAATGTCGAGTGATGAATTATCATTTCTGAGGCAAGATACATAAAGGACAATATTTGGAAAGAATTGTGACTAAAAAAGATCATACAGGCTAAATGTGAATGAGAGTCCCGACTAAAAATACTGGTAATAATTCCACTTTGAGTATTTGTCAGAAAATTTGGCTAGCACAAACTGGCACATGTCATAGCCCAGAGTAAGGCAGCTTCAACACAGAGTGCCCGTTCTACACTCAGTGTCTCTGTGGGCAGAATAAATAGGACAACACTCGAAAACCACGTCTGATGCTCCTATCCCCAGTCTCTCCAAACAGAAAGAAGTTACTCAGGCTGGAAAGTGAATTATTATCTAATAGATGTGCACGCTCATTCTCTCAGTCATGTTCAACTCTTCGTGACCCCATGGACTGTAGCCCACCAGGCTCCTCTGTCCATGGAACTTTCCAGGCAAGAATACTGCAGTGAGTTGCCATTTCCTTCTCCAGGGAGATCTTCCCGACCCAGGGATCTAACCCATAGTCCCCTGTGTCTCTTTCTGTGGCAGGTGGGTTCTATACTGCTGTGCCACCTGGGAAGTCCGTCACAGAGTATCTACCATCAGTAGAGCTACCAGACAATTATTCAACTTTCTATTTAATTTTGATTCACTAGGTGTGCATTGCCTTATGAAAATATTTCAAACCTCCATTATAGAAAAGCATATGGGTGTTTAAACTTTGAATGAGTCTTAACCATAGACAACATTAACTTCATACTCTTTAAGTAGCTAGTTTTCATACTCTTTATAAGAAATGTTCTGGTTGACATACAATTTAGATAATCTCTTGTAAAATTTTGCATTAGGAAATTTATATAAATTTTTAGGAAAACATTAATTGTGTAAAGTAACATCAACTTGGATAGACATAACTTATTTTTATATTGACTTTTATATCCAGATTTTAACATTCATCTTGTATTTTAGGTTGTTTATTTTGTTCATAAATTTTATTTCTACAAGAGGATTCCTTGGTTTTCTCTTAGATACGGACTACTTTCTGCCAATGACATCTTCAGTGAAACAGCAGTATGTATGTAAAACAGAAAGATATGAAACCATGAAGAGCAGTAGATGTCCTTTGTGATAAGGCAGGGGGAAGATGGTGACCAAAGGGTATTGGGAATAGAGAAAACAGAAAAAAGACGGAATATGTGTGCATTCATTTATAAACAAATTCTGCCTCTTTTCAGGATATTTTAAAATGTATTGTGATATAGTGGTTTCCCTGGTGGCTCCGAGGTTAAAGCGCCTGCCTGCAATGCGGGAGACCTGGGTTTGATCCCTGGGTCAGGAAGATCCCCTGGAGAAGGAAATGGCAACCCACTCCAGTATTCTTGCCTGGAGAATCCCATGGACGGAGGAGCCTGGTAGGCTACAGTCAACGGGGTCACAAAGAGTCAGACACCACTGAGCAATTTCACTTTCATAGTGGCTTTACAACGTTGTGTTGGTTTCTGCTGTACGACCAAGTAAACCAGCTATTTGTATACATATATCCCCTTCCTCTTGAGTCTCCATCCTACCATACCCCATTCTACCCCTCTGGGTCATCACAGGGCATCAAGCTGACCTCCCTGAGCTGTACTGAGGGCTCCCTCTAGCTAGCTATTTTACACAGGTGGTGTGTGTATATCACTCCTATTCTCCCAATTCATCCCACCCTCCTTCCAGCCCTGTGCTCACATGTCCATCCTCTACATCTGCGTCTCCATTCCTGCCCTGCCAATAGGTTCATCTGTCCCATTTTTCTAGATTCCACATATATGCGTTGCTTCTGCTGCTAAGTCACATCAGTCGTGTCCAACTCTGTGCGACCCCATAGATGGCAGCCCACCAGGCTCCCCCCATCCCTGGGATTCTCCAGGCAAGAACACTGGAGTGGGTTGCCATTTCCTTCTCCAGTGCATGAGTGAAAAGTGAAAGTGAAGTAACTCAGTTGTGTCTGACTTGTAGCGACCCCATGGACTGCAGCCCACCAGGCTCCTCCATCCATGGGATTTTCCAGGCAAGAGTACTGGAGTGGGGTGCCATTGCCTTCTCTGACATATATGCAGTAAATCCTTTTAATATACAGTAAATCCTTTTTCTGTTGTAGAGAGATGGATATACCTAGAATCTGCCACCCAGAGTGAAGTCAGAAAGAAATACTCTAGATTTTAAGTCTGAAATTTCACAAAATTGAGACTTCTGGAGTTCAGAAAAGAAATATAACCCATAATTTGATTTTTTAAAATAGTTGATTCACTTCATTGTACAGCAGAAACTAACACAATATTGTAAGGTAAATACCCCAATTAAAAAAAATTAAAATAGTCAAATTTGCATACTTTGACCAGGTAGTTTTTCAGCTAGAAGCCTTGCTTTGGTTATCGAGTGCTAAGCCTCCACACCACATGCTGGTTAAATGCTGTTAGTGGGGTTGCCACTTTCTGGTATAAGGGCATTAGTGGAAAGAGGGGTCTTTTAAAGGTGGAAGGCTTTTCTTTGAAATATGTTGAGAGCAGTGGAGGGTGGTTGTTGAAAGACTTGCTTGTACTGTATTCATTTTTCACTGCACCTCAGATTTTCATGTTACAAGTTGCAATTTATATTTTTCAAAGTCTGATTTGCATAATTTCTCACGTTCTTGTTTGAGTTGCAGAGTCTTGCTCAGAAACTCTTTCTGGATAGGTAAAGTGTATATGTTAATGGTCTTTTTGGCTATACTTAGAAGAATAGGAGCTTGTCCTTTCTCATTTAAAGGTATGAACTTTTACTGTTATATGTTCCTTAGATTAGCTGTATTGTGTTGTATTCTCAGCTCATAACAGTGGCCAAAAACTACTGAGTTTCTAAACGTGACTCATTGCTTTTATTGGAGATATTTTTGATAGAGTTTTCATTTTTCCATTGCTTCTCATGAAAATCATTCTTTTTCTTCCTTTCAATCACTTATGGTTTATATAGATATACTAAGTGCTTCAGGTGTTCTCTCAAAAATAGGCCAAAAAGAAAACAGTAAGCTCATTTACTAAGTATAATTGTACTGAAAAACTACAATAAAGGTCCTGAAACATGTTTTTTAAAACTTTGGGGAATTTTTAAATCTTGCTTCTGACACAATATATCTATGAAACAAAACGGCATGTGTTAATAATATCTCTTACAATTCCACTTTTTAAAAAATAGGTAACTGATTTGTAAGCATCAAGTAGTTAATTCCCAAATGGTTAATCTATTCTAGGGCTGTGCGCTAAGCTGTTTAAAGTACTTAATCTATTTCAATTGATGTAAATAATTATAAGTCCATGTAGAAGCTTTACTTTGGAGTCAGCCACAGATGACTGACCCCTACTCAGATTTTAGAATTATTCATGAATTCTGGGGAAAATAGAGCCAAGGAAGTGGAGACATCATTATTTTTATTATTCAAATCTTTCAAGTTCTTCTTCTGCTTTGTTTTCATTTTATTAAAGTCAGAATCATAAATGTTATCCTTGATAAAGAGTATTCATTCTTCTATAATTCAGAGCACTTTGTATTCATGTTTATACTTTGGAGAGTGTTGGCCTTTCTGTTAGTGTATCATAAGTGAAAATCATTGTAGCACTGACACAATCAAGCTTCTTTCTTTCAAGAATCCTACTTCACAAAATTAAGTGCTTAATCAAGTAATGTTCTGAGTACTCTGCATTGAAACAGTAAACTGAAGAACTGATTTAGAATTTCATTTGGCACATGAATGGATTTCCTTTCTCCGAACAGTAAAATAAAGTCACTCCTTAGTGACCATTACCCCCACCTGCCGACTAGCTTTCTATTTCTAGTCAAGCTGCTACCATGGAGTCAGATTAATTTCTTACAGTATTTGATTAGCTATAGTAATGCTTTGCCTACATGTTTAGACAAAGTTAATTATTGAGTTTTAGGTGGTTGTAGTCATAGTTATTCAACTGAACATCTTACCTCTTTCTTATTAATAACTGTAACAAGCTGTATCACAATCTTTAAATTCTGCAAATATTTGATATATAATAAACAAGAATGTATGTGAGAATCCTCATATATATATATGTATATGTATGTATATGTACACACACACACATATGGGTTTTTCAGGTGGCACTAGTGGTAAAGAATGTATCTGCCAGTGCAGGAGATGAAAGAGACAGGGGTTTCATCCCCGGGTCAGGAAGATTCCACAGTGGAGGGCATGGCAACCCATTTCAGCATTCTTGCCTGAAAAATCTCATGGATAGAGGAGCCTGGTGGCTACAGTCCATAGGGTCACAAAGAGTCAGACACGACTGAAGGGACTTAGCATGCATGCATGATTCCTATATAAATGCATGCATATGTGTATATATATATATATTTATATATATAATGTGCGGATTTACTAAGATTTTGATACTGGAAGGTAGCTAACTCATTTGTACTAGTGAGGTAACATGTAATGGTTTGAATTTTCTGGGACCACAGCTGTAAACTGACCAAGGCAGAATGGAAAACAGGATTCTAGAAATGATTTTTTTAAACTAAAAGATCTGCTACCCTTAATACATGCGTAAGGCTGGGGAAAGGATGTACAACTGTGTACGTGTTTTGTCAGTGTGTACATATGTGTGCCTTCATGTGTGATGCAGAGAAAGATAAGAGGATTAGGAAAATTACTCTAAGGCTGCATGTTTTTAGGAATTCTTTTCAAAGGTATTATACTGAAAATGTTAACATTTCATATAATTTCAAAAGCAGTGCTTGGAAGTGGAAAATTGAATATTTGTTCTCAAAAAAAGAATACATAAACTAGATCACTGTTTAATAAATTAAGGGAAGTGGAAGGAAAGGCATTCCTGGTGAGAAAACAAGAAGCTGAGGCCAGTGTGTGCCTGGGGAGAGTAAGCTACTGCCTCTGACTGAGATGTGAAGAGCTGGAGACGCTTTGAAGGGAGATGAGCCTGGAAGAGCAGGCAGGTTTAATCCAGAGTCTTGAGCACTTTTGATTTCCATGTCAGGTGGCATGTCGTTTCCATACTCAGCAAACTACCCGATATCACTGAGGAGGAAGAGACGGCTTCTTTCACAGCTCGGAAGACCTCTGCACAGGAAAAGAGCAGGAAAAGGTAAGTGAGGAAACCCTTAACTGTTAAATATGTGTGCGTCTTTTCCTCCCATATTCCAATCTGCTTTCCTGCCTAGATCTCCCTCTTTTTCCCCTTAGATTTTCTTGTACCTTCTTTCTTCCCAAATGAATTAAAAAAAAAAAAAGCTTTACTTGTTCCCTTTGAAATGACTGATCCCATCAGTCAAGTGTTTGTGTTCAAGTGGGTCTGAAGAAAAACTGAAAGAGAGTGAAAATTCTGGTCAAAATCATCATTCCCAGCTCACTTCTCTCAAATCTCCTTCCCTCCGCCCGACCTCTCCCTCTCCCCCATCTCTCAGGCCCTCTCATCTTCACCATATTCCCCTGTCTTGATCCCTGCAACCTCAGCTGAAAGACTGCTTCTGTTTTCTCCTTTCTCCCACTTACGCCAACTTGATCTGTATCTTGCTAAGCACTTATGTCTCACGACACTCAGCCCTTCCATCTGCCCATTCTCCCTTTCTCCACCACAAACATCCAGAAACTTCTCTGGCGAGGGTCAGACTCTCCTTAAAGTTCTGGGAAATTGAGGAGAAAGACAATTCTCCAGCTATGAGCTTTGGAAAGAGGTGAGCTGAGAACATGTATAATGAAATTAGGGTTGATTTTGTGGTGGTTTAGCAGATGGCTGGATGGCATCACTGACTCGATGGATGAGAATCTGAGTGAACTCCAGGAGATGGTGATGAGCAGGGAGGCCTGGCGTGCTGCGATTCATGGGGTCGCAAAGAGTTGGACACGACTGAGCAACTTAACTGAACTGATATATATATATATATAGTTTCCCCCAAGACTTATTTCAGTGTTTATGACCCTTCTTTCTCACTTGAAATAACATGAGTCTGGCAAAATACTGAGATTTGCCTTTTGCCAAGACACTGCTAGGATAGAATTAAGTGAGAAAAGAAAATTAGAAAAAACAAAGCCTTCATTGACTTATAAAACTGTTTATATCATTGTTGCATTTGTATCATTTTTGTATTTTGTATCATTGTCATATTTGTTACATTCAAGGTGTGGAGGGATTCTTGGAGACCTTTTGTGAAAACAGAATCACTCAAATTGGTGTTAATAGGCACATCCAAACCTGTGATTTTGATATTCCTCATAAGCTGAGAAAGGCCGGGCTTTATGAGTAATTGAATGAGCGTCCGGAGGCTTATACAGACGACGGCTTCATAAAGTGGTTTGGATGATGACTCAGGCAGATTGCTGCCTCCAATTTGGGGCCCATTATGGCTCAGGGGCAATGATAATGTGCACATAAAAGCTACATATTGGTACAGAATGGGTACTATAAAGACAGCCTTTTCCTAATCATGTCACCATTTTGTATCTGCTGATTTGGATTCGAGCCTAGATATTCAAAGGCAAGACTATAAATGCAAAATATTGAGAAGCATGTCATCATAAACCAGAGTGATCTTTAAAAAAATGGCAATCAGATCACCCCAGTCACCCCATGTAAACACCGTCAGTGGCTTCCTAGGTGTTTAAGATAGTATCTTTCAACCTGGATTAAAAGCCCTGCGTGACTTTGCTCCTGTCTTCTCTTCAGGACCAGCTGCTCCAACCATCACTCTACGCCCGCCAGGTCTTCACAGACTATAAGGTTTTAATAGCTGCCGACACATTCCTACTTTATGATACTGGACTGCGTTCCTTCTGTCTGGAATACTCTCAAATAATCTTCCCATGAGAGGCTGGTTTTGACATGAGGGTCTCAGCTATTTTTTGTCATCTGCTTAGCAATGAATGTTATTAAGCAGCTTCTATTTATCAGCCTCTCTCTCATTTATGAATCTACCTCTTCCCCTCATCCCTGAATCTACCTTACTCATGATCTAAAAATAGAGTCTTCCAGGAATACATGCCCTTTCCTTCATATCTGAATGAGTCTGAGAGTGTAAAAACTGATCAAACATGATATTTTAATTTTTTTTAATGTGCTTTCGACTCTAAATAGGACTTCTGAGCAACATAGTTTTATCTTGTTCTCCCCAGAATACTGCAACAAAGCTGTGTCAACAGATGAATTCCCTGGACCGATCCTGACATTTCTTTCGAAGTCTCTGTTTTCTCAGGGTGTCAAGTGCATACTCGCCACTTGTGCTGACCTCAGATAGCCCAAGCAAGGGCCTGAGCCTGCCCTGGGGGCTGCCCCCAGAGACACATCCATCCTCACATGCTCCTGCAGGTGTTGCATTAAGCGTTCCTTCTAATCTCTGTGACTACTACAGCTCATTTTTCCCCACTGAGGGAGCATCTGGCTATTTATCTAAGAGAAGATGCTCAGGAAACTAGCATCTGGTCTCATTTAAAATCTTCCTTCATCTGAATTTGCAAGGAAAGCCTACATATGGGCAGAGTGAAGCAGAGTTGAGAATCAAGCTCAGGATAAAAATCATGAATATAGCAGGATAAGATACAGTTCGATATTATGACTGGTTTTCATTTTGTTCCATTGATAAATGCAATTGGTATAATGCAATAAATTTGGCAGAGGATATAATACACATGGGCTTCCCCGGTGGCTAAGATCATAAAGAATCCACTTGCCATCCAGGAGATCCAGGTTCAATATCTGGGTAGGGATGATCCCCTGCAGAAGAGAACGGCTACCCACTCCAGTATTGTTGCCTGAGGAATTACATGGACAGAGGAGCCCAGGGGGCTACAGTCCCTGGGATCTCAAAGGGTCAGATACAACTTTGCAACTAACTCACTATAACACACATACACTCACAAATACATAAATACGAGAAAAAAATTTTAACTGATAGGATCACTATCCAGAAAACTGAGATAAAAGATAAAAAGTTCATTTAAATTTTCTTCCCTAACCCATTCACAATATTTTTATATCAGTGTTTAATTCAGCAACATTCTTAAACACAGCTTCATATTCCAAATATCCTATAGTATTTTGCTCTTTATTTGTCCTTGGGTTTGATTTATCTTCTCATTTTTGTAAAAGATTTACTGTCATTTTTGAACACTTCAATATTTTGTCAGATTAGTTTCCTCCATCACTCCCCTATTGTTTCTATTGCTCTATATTGTAGTGTTTGGTTTTTTTTTCAATTTTTCTTTGGTCAGCTTCTTTTATAAACTTCATGATTGCTAATTTAATTTAAATGCCTTATGACCCAGCAATCCCACTGCTGGGCATACACACAGAGGAAACCAGAATAGAAAGAGACACATGTACCCCAATGTTCATTGCAGCACTGTTTATAATAGCCAGGACATGGAAACAACCTAGATGTCCATCAGCGGATGAATGGATAAGAAAGCTGTGGTATATATACACAATGGAGTATTACTCAGCCATTAAGAAGAATACATTTGAATCAGTTCTAATAAGATGGATGAAACTGGAACCAATTATAC
>SJYX01023347.1:268723-308378 GCA_006410675.1 Oreotragus oreotragus | reverse complement strand
GATGCTGGGAGGGACTGGGGGCAGGAGGAGAAGGGGACGACCAAGGATGAGATGGCTGGATGGTATCACGGACTCGATGGACGTGAGTCTGAGTGCACTCCGGGAGATGGTGATGGACAGGGAGGCCTGGCGTGCTGTGATTCATGGGGTCGCAAAGAGTGGGACACGACAAACTGAACTGAACTGAACTGATACCCTGATACAGTTTTGTTTAGGAAGAGAAATTGATCAATGGGTCAAATTATTGCTAGGCTTCCTTAGCCCCAAGAACAAAGAGTTACACTGTGGTGTGTTTCAGTTAAAGGTGTTTTTGTTTCTTGATATAATTCATTGTGAACATTTCATGAGAGTTTCACTGAAGAAAAATCGAGTTTGAGCAGCTCTAGAAATACAGAAGCAATGCTGGTTGCAAGCTTTCCCTTTCTAACAATCTGCTGGGGCTTCATGAAGGCAGACGCCCTTTGTAACCATCTGCTGGGGCTTCATGAAGGCAGACGCCCTTTGTAACCATCTCTGGGGCTTCATGAAGGCAGACGCCCTTTGTAACGATCTGCTGGGGCTTCATGAAGGCAGACGCCCTTTGTAACGATCTGCTGGGGCTTCATGAAGGCAGACACCTGGAAGGACTGTTTGCTGTAGTCCTCATCTTCATGTATCTCCTTAGTGCTCACTCCTGCAATCAAGACCTTTGACAACTTCCACAGTCCCATCTTAACAAAGGGAAATAGTGAGACGTGGGGAAGCTAATGATTTGACTGGTCAAGTGGTTAGTCATTGGCAGAGACAGGACATTTCAAATTCAAAAATCTCTCATTTGAAATGTTTATTATTTTAAAGTGTTATTACTCATGAAAACAATTCATTATTTTCAATGAAGATTTGTTGGATATCAGTTATGCGTCAGGTCATTCTGGGTGCTACAGGGACAAAAGACCGTTGCTCCTTGGACGGAAATCTCTAAGAAAACTAGACAGCATATTAAAAAGCAAAGGCATCACTTTGCTGACAATGGTCCTTATAGNATTTTCAATGAAGATTTGTTGGATATCAGTTATGCGTCAGGTCATTCTGGGTGCTACAGGGACAAAAGACTGTTGCTCCTTGGACGGAAATCTCTAAGAAAACTAGACAGCATATTAAAAAGCAAAGGCATAACTTTGCTGACAATGGTCCTTATAGTCAAAGCTATGGTTTTTCCAGCAGTCATGTACAGATGTGAGAGCTGGACCAGAAAGAAAGCTGAGCACCAAAGAATTGATGCTTTTTAAGTGTAGTGCTGGAGAAGACTCTTGAAAATCCCTTGGACTGCAAGGAGATCAAACCATCCTTAAGGAAATCAGTTCTGAATATTCATTGGAAGGACTGATGCTAAAGCTCTAATATTTTGGTCACCTGATGTGAGGAACCAGCTCATTGGAAAAGACCCTGATGCTGGGAAGGATTGAAGGCAGGAGGAAAAGGGGGCGGCAATGGATGTGATGGTTAGATAGCATCACCAACCCAAAGGACATTCATTTGAGCAAACTCTGGGAGACAGTAAAGGACAGAGAATCCTGGCATACTGCTGTCCATAGGATTACGAAGAGTCAGACACAGTTAGCAGCTGAACAACAACAGGGGCGATGATAAACCAGACAGGAACCCTGCTCTGCAGTTACACTTTAGGGTCTCATGAATGCACACCAAAGGGGAAACAAATGCACAAGTAATCATTTCTGAAGAGGGCAAGCCAGCGTTCCAGAGAACTGAAAAATGAATACCTGCCTCAATAACACGTCACTTGTCCTTCCTTCTGCTTGAAGTTCTCACCACAAACAAATGTACAGTTTGATTCTTCATTGCCTTGGGGGTCTTAGTTAAACTCACCTTCGGAGAAATCCATGTGTCTTCCAATTTTAATCTCTCATTGACATTTTCTTCTCATTGCTTGGTTTCTTTTTCTTTTTCTTTTTTGTCTATGCAGGAAAGGTTACCAAGTGCAGTGGAAAAGGGCAAGGCATGTTAAGGAGGTGAGGTTAAAAGGAAGAGAGAATAGAAGAGGGTAATATATTGCGATGAAGGATTTATCTCAGGCCATTTGATTCAAAGGGAAAGGGAGCTAGAAATTGACATATATACAGCATTATGTATAAAACAGATAACTAGTGAGGATGGACTGCATAGCACAGGGGACTCTCTGAAGGCTCTGTGGTGGCCTAATGCCAAGGAAATCCAACGAAAGAAGGGCTATATGTATTTGCTGTTGTTCGGTCACTCAGTCATGTCTGACTCTTTGTGACCCCGTGGACTGCAGCACGCCTTGCCTCCCTGTCCTTCACCATCTCCCGCAGTTTAGTCAAACCCGTGTTCACGGAGTCTGTGACGCCATCCAACCATCTCACCCTCTGCTGTCCCCTTCTGCTCCCACCTTCAATCTTTCCCGGCATCAGGATCTTTTCCATTGAGTCTACTCTTCCCATCAGGTGGCCAAAGTATTGGATGTACATATACGTATAGCTGATTGACTTTGTTGTACAACAGAAACTAACACAACATTATAAAGAAACTCTACTCCAATAATTTTTTTTTTTAAGAAAATAAAGGAAAGGGCTAGTTAAGACAGGGGTCAGAGGACAAAGAAGACTGAAGAAAGATTTTCAGAAGTCCTTGTCAGTAAGCAGGTTTGCATGGTTCTGACTATAGTAGATAATATGATGATGTATTTCTTTCCCAATTTTCAGTTTCTAAGAGGATGAATTCTCCCAGAGGTGTATCACACACATTATGTTATTAGAAGGGATATTTGAATGGTTCAATGCTGCTATTAGCAGTGATCCTTCAGCAACCTAATAAAATGATCAAAGCTCCATGCCCATACTACTGGGCTGAATGAAACAAACATAGATTAAACAATTACAGGTAAGAGTTGTCAAAACTAATATTTTGTGCTGTTAGAAACGAAGATAGCTGCTACTTTCACCTTAGGGGTAGCTAGTGACTAAAACAGAGTGTGAAGGTGTTTCTGGTTGCTGGCAAGGTTCTGTTCTTGGATACAATACACTTCCATAGGTATGTTTAGCTTTTTAAAAAAATCTCCTTGAGCTGTACAGGGCTTCCCTAGTGGCTCAGAAGGTAAACAGTATGCCTGCAGTGTGAAAGACCCGGGTTCGATCCCTGGGTTGGGATGACTTCCTGGAGAAGGAAATGGTAACCCACTCCAGTATTCTTGCCTGAAAAATCCCATGAGTGGAAGATCCTGGCAGGCTACATTCCATGGGGTCTCAAAGAGTCAGACACAGCTGAGTGACTTCACTTTCTTTCTTTCTTGAACTATACATGTAAAGTATTGGCACTTTTTGTATGCACATCATTATTCAATTAAAAAAAAAAGTTTAAATAGTAAATGGAATAAAAACTGGTAAATAAGTTACATCAACATTACTGGTATAAAAAGATTTTACAGAAAGGAATCCTTTTCATGCTCAGAAAGGAGCTGCTGCTTGGGAGCTTAGTCGTGTCCAGTTTGTGTGACTGCATGGACTGCAGCAGACCAGGCTTCCCTGTCCTTCACTGTCAACCAGCGTTCACTCAGCCTCATGTCCGTGAGTCGACGGTGCCATCCAACCATCTCACCGTCTGTTGCCTCCTTCTCCTCTTGGAAAAGGAGTTTGAGACCATTCTATGAGTTTGTCTGTGCAGAAGCAGCTCTTTCTGCCTAGATGTGTTTTGAATTTTTTTTTATATCCTCAACATTTATCTTTTGAAATTTCAGTTTTCCTGATAAATCAAAACTGCTGTGTTATATCATCAGATTATAATTCCTGAGTTGTTAGCATCATTTAGCTTTCTTCTGTTTTTTACATTGTTTCTGTTCTGTGGGTTTTACTACATTTTTAGGGAGGGTTCCTCAGCCAGTCCTCTTCTGCTCAGAACCTCCGCTGGCTCCCTGTTTTACTCGGAGCAAAAGCTAGGGCTTACTTTTGCCCTCTGAAGCACGCATGATATTTTTCCTTGCTTTTTGGAGCCATCTCTTATTCAGCTTTTCCTTATCTCACTCCTGCCTCAGTAACATGTCACTTGTCCTTCCTTCTGCTTGGAAAGTTCTCACCACAAACAAATGTACAGTTTGATTCTTCATTGCCTTGATGGTCTTAGTTAAACTCACCTTCTGAGAAACCCATGTGTCTTCCCATCTTAATCTCTCATTGACATTGTGTTCTCATTGCCTGGTTTCTTTTTTTTTCTTTCCTTACTATTACATGAAATGCTTTACATTTCATTTATACGTCTTGTTTATTGCTGCTCTCCTTCATTAAAACGTAAGCTTCACAAGGGCAGGAATTCGATTGTTTTGTTCACTCCCATGACCCCAGAACAGAGCAGGGAGCACAGTTAAGTGTCAACTGAAAAACAAAAAAAAAAACTGCCCAACTTGCGAGTTCTGAGTTAAATTTTATTTGGGGGCAACATGGGCACTATTGCCCAGGATATGGTCTCTCAGACAGGAACGGGAGGGAATGGCAAGCTTATACGTGGCTGTGGTGAAGACAGATACGTGCAGTTAAGCACACATTTTGGCAGAAAGTTACTGCTAGTCACAAGCAGGTTGCTGCTAGTCAAAGGAGCAGGTTTTCCATTAATGGTGTTCCTGCTTTTTTAGATGAGAAGGTACATGAAGTTGGGTCATAAAATCTGCAAATATCTATCTGAAGGCCTGGCCTGCCAGTGAGTGCCTCGCTACAGATGTCAGCCCTGAAGCCCTTTCAGAGTGTGTTGAGCTTAGTGACTCCACTGGTTAGTGACCTCATTCTTGTAATGCCCAGTGACGACTTTTAGCTGGCACAAGGACTCAAGCAATCTCTCTAGCATGAGTAAATAATGAGATTAGATAACAAAATGGTGATAATATAATTGATTACTTTCAGTGCACAATATGCAATATCCAGAATTTTCAGTTCCAATTTGGAATTTCCATCTGGAACTACCGTTAAGGTGAGCACCTATCACTGTGGAAATGGAGATGGGCATCTTTTGGATCCAGTTCTTTTTTAAATGGTGTTGTGCTTTATTAGCAATGGGTGACACAAGGGACAAAGAATTATGAAAACTATGATGCTGACAGTTGTAGCTCTAAAGCTATGTGATAAGTAAAACTAATATTCTTTTGCAGAACTATTCCTGGCTCTCCAGCCAGCACTGTGTTTACTTTATAGATGTTTGTTTTATAGCAATACCCTGAAAGCTGACTTCCAAGCAAGATCCCTGTTAGTATCCATTCTGATTGACATTAAATATTTTGAATGCCATCTCTGCTGAGAGATTTAGAAATCTCTTCATTGTAATTATTTCAAGAAAAATAACTGTTGTTGCAGGTCCAAAATGTTTTAGCACTCCATTTCTTTTATTCTCCATTGAAGTAATTTTTTTTAATTTGAATTTTGGTAAAGCAGTTTCTTAGAAATTCAACAATAATGTTAAAGTGGAGCATCTCATCAACTCACGGAATTTTTTGGCAATTTCACTCTTGTGCTTTTCCTCTGTCCTAGAATGGTCTTCTCTGTATTTGCACGGTAGAGTTTCCCTTGACATTTACTTCTTAGATTGAATGTTACCTTTACAGAGAGACAATTCCTGTCCACACCATCTAAAGTAACTTATCACAGTGTTTTCTGTCGCTTGATCATTTTTTCTCCTTAGGATATGTAATTACTTTAGTCATGCGTTTATTTATGTACTGTTGCTGCTGCTGCTAAGTCGCTTCACTCGTGTCCTACTCTGTGCGACTCCATAGATGGCAGCCCACCAGGCTCCTCTGTCCCTGGGATTCTCAAGGCAAGAACACTGGAGTGGGTTGCCATTTCCTTCTCCATATTTATGTACACATGCATTTAATCGCTTGTTTGCTTCTTCACTAGATTATAAGTTTCATGATGGCAAGAGTGTGTCCTTTTCAATGCTGTACCCCCAGGACATAAAATAGTGCCTGGCACATATTAGATATTCTGTAGATACTTTTTAATCAAATGAATGAACGTTGATCTCTTAGGGCAACTTGACAGTTAGGTTCTCTGGTATTAACACTGAACCATGAGGCAGGTATTATAAAGACAGTGAAAAGCGCAAATGTGAAAGAATAGCTCTCGGGACTCAAGCTAAAATTAAAGGCCACTCAGTCATCTCACGTGTTATTTTGTGTGTGTGGCATCTGGAAGCTGCGCTTACTAGTTCTATTTTCATACTGTCAACAAGCTGCTGCCACATCCATTGGAAGTAATGCTTTTATGTACCAAAGCAAGAGAGTTACTTTTGATTTTTTTTCCTCTTGTAATGCACTCAAAAATACAATTCTAAAAGACAAAATGTCTGGAGGAGGATAGGTGTGAGAATTATGTGATTCACACCAGAAACTTACATAAGGATTGAATCTCGCCTTAACGTAAAGTGGTAGTTGATTCTGGAAAATTGAAATAATGTTATTTGACTAAGATGTGGGTGTACATTCAAGTGTATCATGTGATATGACTTGAATAGATTTTTAAAAAGCATTTAACTGAATTCTTATTTACCTTGGCACTAGTCTCTAATATTATCTACAAATTTAGTAAGTATCCTACACACAAAGCTTATAGTGAACTTTCAGAACGCAAATCTGTGATTGCATGTCCAATCACATAAGTTAGTTCATGCGTCTGGTGTACATTGTCATGAGTGTCCCTCCTCTGCAAGTGGATGTGCTTTTCTGTAGTTTAATATAGGGTACTGTATGTAACACAGTATCTTTATTTCAAGCTCAGGTGTCCTGAAGAAAGCTTAAGAGCAGTAGTGACTCTGTAAATCACAACAAACTGTAGAAAATTCTTACAGATATGGGAATATCACACCACCTGACCTGCCTCCTGAGAAATCTGTATGCAGGTCAAGAAGCAACAGTTAGAACTGGACATGGAACAACAGACTGGTTCCAAATAGGAAAAGGAGTATGTCAAGGCTCTATATTGTCACCCTACTTATTTAATTTATATGCAGAGTACATCATGAGAAACACTGGGCTGGATGAAGCTTAAATCAAGATTGTCAGGAGGAATATCAATCACCTCAGATATGCAGATGACACCACCCTTATGGCAGAAAGTGAAGAAGAACTAAAAAGCCTCTTGATGAAAGTGAAAGAGGAGAGTGAAAAAGTTGGCTAAAAGCTCAACATTCAGAAAACTAAGATCATGATATTTGGTCCCATCACTTCACGGCAAATAGATGAGGAAACAATGGAAACAGTGACAGACTTTAATTGTGGGGGGCTCCAAAATCACTGCAGATGGTGACTGCACCTGTGAAATTAAAAGATGCTTACTCCTTGGAAGAAAAGCTATGACTAACCTAGACAGCATATTCAAAAGCAGAGACATTACTCTGCCAACAAAGGTCCATCTAGTCAAAGCTATGGATTTTCCAGTAGTCATGTATGGATGTGAGAGTTGGTCTACAAAGAAAGCTGAGTGCTGAAGAATTGATGCTTTTGAACTGTAGTGTTGGAAAAGACTGTTGAGAGTCTCTTGGACTGCAAGGAGGAGATCCAACCAGTCCATCCTAAAGGAAATCAGTCCTGAACATTCATTGGAAGGACTGATGTTGAAGCTGAAACTCCAATACTTTGGCCACCTGATGTGAAGAATCAAGTCACTGGAAAAGACCCTGATGCTGGGAAAGATAGAAGGCAGGAGGAGAAAGGGACGACAGAAGATGAGACGATTGGATGGCATCACCGACTCAATGGTCATGAGTTTGAACAAGCTCTGGGAGTCGGTTATGGACAGGGATGCCTGGCATGCTGCAGTCCATGGGGCTGCAGAGTCAGACACAACTGAGTGACTGAACAGAACTGAAGAATATTTTTCTAGGCAGTGGTTCTCAACTTGGTCGCTAACCCTGCAGCATCAACACTACCTGGGATTTGTTAGGAAAACAAATTCTTAGACACAATTAGAGACTTTTGCTCTTCTTTTTTTTTTTTTTTTTTTGGCAGGACCGAACCCTGGAGTTCCTCTCGGGTTTCCTGTGGAGAGCCCCTCCTCCAGAGATGCAATGGGAAGACAGGAATCATTTCTCAATGAATCAGGGAAAGGAACCCTCGTCTCACATTGAAGAGGGGAGAATGGGGATCCTCTTCAGTTGTGAAAATTCCTTCGCTGTTCCACTCGATTGGAGACAGATATGTCAGGGAATTTTTTGACTAGTCTCAAGTGTTTGAACGACGCTTCCGAAATTCAAGAGGGAAGGTGTGATTTCCCTTGAGACCCTGCAGCAGAAAAAGGCCTCATTTTGCCTGGAGGGCAGAACCTCCTGGTTTTTCCTTAGTTACGGCAGGTTCTTCTAGAGTTAAGATGGGAACCTCAGCGACCCGCTCAGGAGGCCTCAGGAAAGGCCAGTGTCAAGGCGAGTTGAGAAGGGCTTCTTGGGATTCCTCTCCAGTCGGTGCTGCATCTTAAGTCCTTGTCTGGAGCATAGGCCGCAACCTGAAGTTTCTCTCAACTGAAAACAGGGTTCTTGCAGTTCCTCTGGAGTCTCCACATGGGATTCAGGCTTCGACTGGAGTGGAAACATGCACGTCCGTTTTCCTCCCCAGCTGTAGCAGCAGAGTCAGGCTTCCTGTCGAGTTGACACAGGGATCTGTTCCTTCCCTCAAGGCTTTCCCACAGGGCTGTCAAAGAACCCAACATGGTGTGAGTCGATATTCTGGGTAACCTTCGAGGAGGTGCAGGGAAATCAGCTTCAGCTGGAGTGGTTTGAGTCATATGGTGGTCTTTCAGAATGGTGGCAACACCCGTGGAATTCCTCTCGACTTTCCTGTAGAGAAGGACTCCACTTGAGATGTGAAAGGAACGCCAGGCATCATGTCTAGTCGAAGCAGGAAAAGAAAACGTCTTCTCGCATTGAGGAGAGGGAAACGGGGCTACTCTTGTGTTATGGAGGGACCCTTGCTGTTTCGCTCGAGTGGAGACGGATATGTCAGAGAACTTCTTGACTTGCAGCAAGGGTTTGAAGGACGCTTTCAAGATTCAAGAGGGAAGGTGTGATTTCCTTCGAGACACCGCAACGAAAAAGGGCCTCATCTCACCGGGAGGGCAGAATCTCCTGGTTATTCTCGAGTTGCAACAGGGTCCTCTCGAGTTACTATGGAGACCTCTGGGACCCACTCATGAGGCCTCAGGATAGGCCAGTGTCTCTCCGAGTTGCTAAGAGACTTGCGGTATTCCTCTCCATTCGGTGCTGCTTCCTAAGTGTTTATCAGGAGCAAAGGCCGGAACCTGAGGTTTCCTCTCCAGTGCTGACATGGTTCTTGAGGTTCCTCTGGAGTCTCCACAGGGGAGTCAGGCCTTGTCTCCTGTGGAGAAATGCTAGTTTGCTTTCTTCCCGAGCTGTAGTAGCAATGTGAGGCTTCCAATCGAGTTGACACAGGGATCTGAGGCATTCCCACGTGGATTTCCCACAGGGCNAGTGCTGACATGGTTCTTGAGGTTCCTCTGGAGTCTCCACAGGGGAGTCAGGCCTTGTCTCCTGTGGAGAAATGCTAGTTTGCTTTCTTCCCGAGCTGTAGTAGCAATGTGAGGCTTCCAATCGAGTTGACACAGGGATCTGAGGCATTCCCACGTGGATTTCCCACAGGGCTGTAACACGTGCTACCGTGAAGTCAATCAATACACGGGGTGACAGTCGAGGCACTGCAGGGAAATCACGTTCATCTGGATTCGACTGAGACTTTTGCACCTCTTTTGTTTTGGTTGCCTGACTTCTGGAGTTCCTCTCAAGTGTCCTGTGGAGAGCGCCTCCTCTTAAGATACAACTGGAAGGCCAGGAATCATTTCTCAACGAAACAGGAAAGGAACCCTCGTCTCACACTGAGGAGGGGAGACTGGGGTCCTCCTCAGTTGTGTAGGGAACTTTGTTTTTCTACTCGAGTGGAGACTGATATGCCCGGGAACGTCTTAACTTGCAGCAAGCGTTTTTAGGATACTTCCGAGGTTCAAGAAGGAAGGTGTGATTTCCCTCGAGACCCTTCAGCCGAAAAGGGCCTCATCTCGCAGAATGCAAAGGTTGTTTAATATTAGAATATCTAATAACATAGGTCTTATATCATTAGATCAAACATTTTTACATTTTCATTTCATGAGATCCTAAAATATTTAGTAAAACTCAAAAAGTCCAATCCCAAGCAAACTTTAAGTAAATGAGGATTACAATGAATTTCTTGTGTGTATGTGTGTTTAGTTCCTTTTCAATTTATTTTATTTAATTTTTCATTGAAGTATAATGGCTTTACAGTGTTGCATTAGTTTCTGCTGTACAACAACATAAATCAGATTTATGTATGCATATATTCCCTTTCTCTTGGACCTAACTCCCACCCCTCCATTCCACCCATCTATGGAGTCTAGAAAAATGGTACAGATGAATCTACTTGCAGATCTGGTACATAGAAGCATGCAATGAATTTATTTAACAAATAAAAGATAACCGTCTCAAGCAATCAACTAACACTACTCTCAATGACTCCCTGATTTTGATTTAATAAATATTTACCCAGGTCCACCTAAGATGTGAGTACATATAGAATATCCAAGGCAGAGAGTCCCTGTCTTTTATGGAGTTTACACGCTAATGGGGGGTGAGCTTTGAATAAACCCTGCAATGAGGTGAAAAATATAGTGGGGATGTGTGGGAAGAACGTTTCAGGTATAAGAGGGCAGCGAGGCAGAGTTGACATCTGAATGGAACACCAACCATGACCAATACANTATCCAAGGCAGAGAGTCCCTGTCTTTTATGGAGTTTACACGCTAATGGGGGGTGAGCTTTGAATAAACCGTGCAATGAGGTGAAAAATCTAGTGGGGATGTGTGGGAAGAATGTTTCAAGTATAAGAGGGCAGCGAGGCAGAGTTGACATCTGAATGGAACACCAACCACGACCAATACAGTCAGAGGCAAGACTTCCACCATTTCTATCGCTTTCCATCACTAATATCTTTCAATGTCTGAAGTTCTAGTAACGGTCACGGGAGGAGGGGGAAGAAGAGGGGAAGGGAGTGAGGGAAGGGGAAAGAAGAGGAAGAAGACTCAAAGGAGAAAGAGGAGTAAGGAAAGAGAAGAAAATGAGAGAGAGGAAGAAAAGGAAGAGGAAGGGGAAAAGGAAAAAAGTGTAGCAATAAAATTCAAGGATAGGACAGTTATGATTAATTATAGATTATACAGCTGTGTAGTAAGACAATAACACAGTATTAAAATGTGTTGGAATATTTGGGTAGATAGTAATGAATATTTTTAAAACTAACATTTTCTGATACCAGCAAGGAACCATGAGGCCTGCTGACATTTTATGGCCCTTTCTGATAATGGTCAGTCAACCAGAAAACTTATTTTTTCAGGGGTGATTTTTTCTTAAACCAGGTGCCACCCTCCAAATAAAGTTGCATTCCTATAGAGTGAGGGTGCAGGGGGTTATAACCAAGTAAAGGAATTTACTTAGCCTAAGGTTTAACATGATTAATATCAAAGGTTAATACTTATTGCTCTTATATGCTAGTTATGTATTTGTATAAGGGCAAGGAATATGGAGACTTAGCAGCAAATATTGGCCCAACAAATGAAAACCCTTCACCAGTATAATTTCTAACCAACCCACTAATACTATATTAATAATTCTGTAACTTCTCAAAAGAATCTATATATAGAAAGTTTAAAGCATCTTGTGCCTCTCACTGTTGGGAGGCTGTAAACAATCACATGTGGCCGGACGAACCTGCTCAGGCAGGCTAGAGAACCTTCAGAGGAGTTTGTAAGTTGAAACACTCTTGTCATGCCCAGGAATTTTTATTAACTGGAGCTGCAAGTTAACTCTTTCTCCGAGAGAGGCGGTGGGGGTCAGCCCCCCCGTAAAGTCAGAGGTATAGGTGAGAGCATAAAACAGTAAAGTAGGTACTCTGGTTTTGGGGGTAGATGCTCGGGAACAGGGAGTCTCCTGAAGCTCGATCTCGCCTTTGCTTAATGCCGAGCCGCCTTCCTCATGACCTTTGCCATGGGCGGAGTTCCTCACGCTGGCTCCCGGCACTTTGCTGTACAGCAGAAACTAACATAACCCTATAAAATAACTACATTCTAATGAAAGTTAATAAAAGACAAAGTGGATGTAACTTTCACTTCAGAAAAATTAAACTTTAGAAAATCCCATGGGCTGTTAGTATAAAATTTAATATTACTATTCAAATTGAACTCATTAGAATTTGATAAATGTCAGGTTCTTTAATTCTTAAAATTCTAAGCTATGCTTTTCATTTTGAGTGGTCTAAGGCAGGGGTCCCCAACTTCCAGGCTATGGACCAGTACCTCCTGTCAGATCAGCAGCAGTGTTAAATTAGAAATACAATCCACAATAAATGTAATGTGCTTGAATCATCCTGAAATCATCACCCTACCCCTGGTCCATGAAAAAATTGTCTTCCATAAAATCAGTCTCTGGTGTCAAAAAGGTTGGGGACAGCTTTCTAGGGAATATATTTTCCAGTGTCAATCATATTTTAAAATTGAGACTCTCTAGCACTACTATGGAAAAAGAGAAACTTTACAAACTGATATGATGATTCCTGTGAGAATGATTTGGTGGTTTACCTCCACAGATAAGTGTTTTTTTCTAAAACTTCATTATTTTTAAATTAATTGTTTTATTGTTAGGTTTATGAACCAGTGAATCAATTTTGTATGTGTATGACTTTAAGAACCTGTTGGATTCAAACAATGAAAGTTTACTCTCTTTCATCCTTGTCTTCAGTGTTTCAGTTCAGTTGCTCAGTTGTGTCCGACTCTTTGCAACCCCATGAATCGCAGCACACCAGGCCTCCCTATGCATCACCAACTCCCAGAGTTCACTCATGTTCATCGAGTCAGTGATGCCATCCAGCCATTTCATCCTCTGTCGTCTCCTTCTCCTGCCCCCAGTCCCTCCCAGCATCAGAGTCTTTTCCAATGAGTCAACTCTTCACATGAGGTGGCCAAAGTGCTGGAGTTTCAGCTTTAGCATCATTCCTTCCAAAGAAATCCCAGGGCTGATCTCCTTCAGAATGGACTGGTTGGATGTCCTTGCAGTCCAAGGGACTCTCAAGAGTCTTCTCCAACACCACGGTTCAAAAGCATCAATTCTTTGGCGCTCAGCTTTCTTCACTGATTTCAAATGTAAAACTTTCCCAGAAGTTACTTACATGTCTCATACAGATAACTAGCCCTCCATTTTAGGAAAGCTTGTGTCATTTAAAGCTACAGATGAGGGTTTCTTTGTATTGGACCTGTTAGCATGTTGGGCTGGGTTATTTGTTGTGAGGCAGTCATGTGCATTACAGGATGCTGCTGTCAATACTGTGTCTCTGCTCACAGATTGCAGAGCACCCCTTCCCCACAATTGTAGAACCAGAAACTCTTCCTAATTGCCAAGTGTTATAACCTGGGGAATAAAATTTTTCCAGCTGACAACTACTGCTGTTAGATAACAGAACTGAAAAGTGAAGTTTTTCACTATACATTTAACTTTTACTTTTGAAAGGAATACAGTTGACCCATTTCAATGTGTGATATGTTTTCTTCTTTTGGACATTATCAGATCCAGGCACTAAATATTTAGCAGGTAGTCAGAAGGTGAAGAAAGAAGCAGGGTGGCCTTGTAGCAGAGATTTAAATACTAAATCCCTGGGGAAATGAACTCTTAAATTGCTCTTCACTGCTTAGGGTGTGCTAGGTACTCAGATCGCAGTATTTAAACATCTCAGGGTAATTCCTTGGCCATCCAGTGATTAAGTGAGCAGTGCCTTTTGTTTGCACACATTGCGAAAGACAACTTGGAGGGCTCACCGCTTTGTTCTGTGTACAAGTAGATTAGGTTTCTTTGGAATTATTATTGTTTGGAAGCTTTAAGTGGCCGGAATGTGCAGATTGTTCTTGGTTTTCCAGCGACCCAGCCAGGTTGCTTAAGAGACTTAGAAAGAAAGGTCTTTTGATCTGCTGATGAATTGATAAGCTCGGAGGTTTTGTTGTTATTATTTGTTTTTTATAACTCTCACGCTTCTATTTATAGCAGAAACTTTTCCAGTTGTAAGCCATCCTTGGGGCTCTTGGTATACATCTTGCTGCTGCTGCTGCTAAGTCGCTTCAGTTGTGTCCGATTCTGTGTTACACACTCCTTATTCCCCAAAACAGTTGTAACCACAAGAAAGAAGGCTACCATGGGGAATGTAGAGAGGTGGGTTTGCAAAGTGTTCAGTTTATTGGTGCTCTGTGTTAATTGTCAGCGTTGCATAAGTTGTATAAGTGGAAAAAGTGGTTTAAGAAGGGGAAGATATTACTCAGTTACAAGTAGAAAACAGTAATTCTTGCTTCTGACCAACTTATTACATTCTGTTCTTTAAATCTTTAAATTGGAAAATTCTAATTCTACTTTTGAACTTCTCCTTTGATTCAGTCTTAAAATTTTTAGGTTTAAAATTCTGTCAAAAATGTGAATTTCATGACTCTTGCCTCAGACTAAATTTTGGCCTAAAGTGACTCATGGAATTTTGGATAATTCCTTCTCTGAATCCTTCTTCTTTAGGCTTACTGTTGTGTTTTTTAATATTGTAAGTGACCCACTCTGTTGAGACTGGGTAATAACCAAGAGTTTTCATTGCCAGCATGAGATGTCCTGAAGTTGTATATAACTTAGATGTAGAGATCTTTGTTAATGTTTTGTTTTTTGATTTTTGTTTTATTTCTTCTTCCAGTTTTTCTGTAATAACAGTTTGGGAGACAGTGCCCAGATTCTTCTCTCAGAAGAGACAGCTCAGTAGTGGCTGTTTGGCAAGACCAGTTTAGTCCTCACCAAAGTCACAGCCCTGGCTCTGACAAGCCAAGCTCAGCTGTCCACAAGAGGAACTACAGGCTTTCTGGTCCTGGCTGTCTTTATTGAAGTGGGGCTTATTGATGAGTCAGCCAAACAGAGAGATTCTGAAGGCTATCTTTGAGAGAGGGGAGCTGAGCAAAGGAGAGAGGGTCTAAGGTGCCTAGGGAAGATGTTAGTTTCTGGGGTAGGACGATTGCACAGGTTGGGCAGTCCTTGAGGGAGATTGAAGCATTGAGAGAGCTATTCAAGAGGGTAAAGTTGGGAGAGCTAGTAGGGAGGGAACTGCTTAACATCAGGGTGTTGTCATTGTGGCCTAAAGGTGGTGATTATTCTGAAAGGTAGACCTCCCGTGTAGTGCTTCCCTGCTGGCTCAGCGGTAAAGAACTCGCCTGCCAATGCTGCAGACACAGATTGGATCCCTGGACTGGGAAGATCCACTGAAGAAGGAAATGGCAACCCACCCAGTATTGTTGCCTGGGAAATCCCGTGGACAGAGGAGCCTGGCGGGCTCCAGTCCATGGGGTCACAAAAGAGTCAGACACAGTTTAGTGACCGAGCACGAGCTTGAGACATTCCCCAGGGTCCCCTAATCTCAACAGAGCACATAGTGAAACATGGAAAAAGAGAAAGAACCAAAAAGAAAAGCATATGAAGAATTAGAAAGTTGAGAGGAGACTTAAGAAACACCAAAACAACCAAAGGAATAGAGAGTAGGTTAAAAGAAAAGGAAACTGTTGCATTAAACCCGTTATAATAATCTTATGAAATAGAATGAGAGATAAAAAGCAAGCTAAATAGAAAGTAAAAATCTAGAAGTGAAGATAATAAAAGATAATTTTTTAATAAACAGGGCTGTGAATATAAAAATTAAAATTTCAAAAGCCATGACGACGTTCTGCATTTTTTTCTTCCAGCGTTTGTCGCAGTTGTAATTAACTGTTAGGATAAGTGTTATCCATATCTTCTTTCCTGGCTTGTGTGCTTCATCCTCACAACAACTGTGTTTTTCTTGTCTACTGCAGCATTTTCAAGGCCTGCCCGTGTGCTAGCAACACAGGTATACAGCAGATTCCTTTTGAGTTAAAATAAAAAAGTGTAAAAAATGTTAATTTGCCTTAGAAGTTTTGTTATGTGAAATTAGAATTTTGGATAATGGACTAAGGAAAAACAAAGAGGCTTTTAAAAAGAGGATAAACTGAATTAGGCTTGGAAATAATACAGAAACAATTAGCAAATGTCTCAGCAGTAAGACATTCTTGATAATGTTGAGTTTGCTGAGTTTTATTATGAAACACCAATAATATGATGACAGAAGCAAACGTGGGAGAAAACATGACAGGGAACGCAACTCTGCCGTCTCCTTCCCTCGCCCTTAGCGGGAGAGAGCTCCCGGGACTCAGGTTCTCTTGGGCGGTCTTCTGGCTTTTCTCCTGCTTGCAGTTGGTGCTCCTACAGGCTTGCCTTTTTTGTAGAGGTGAAATTCATGTACCAGATTTAACCTTTTAAAGTGAACAGGTTAGCGGCATAGTGCGATCCTAATGTTGTGCAACTGTCACCATTATCTAATTTCAAAACATTTCGTCCCCCTAGAATAAAACCTGCAACTCTTGAGTACTGATTTCCATTCCCCCTCTCCACTTCCCCTCCAGCAGACACCAGTCTGCTTTGTCCTTATGGATTATCCCTGGTTCTTTTTTTTTTTCTTCCCCCGCTGGTTCTTTTTTTAAACGGGATCTATTTGAGACAGATATGCTTTGGCCAAAAAGAAATTACTTGACTTTAAAGGCCTAGGTCCTGCTGCTGCGGCTGCTGAGTCGCTTCAGTCATGTCCGACTCTGTGCGACCCTATAGACGGCAGCCCACCAGGCTCCCCCGTCCCTGGAATTCTCCAGGCAAGAACACTGGAGTGGGTTGCCATGTCCTTCTCCAATGCATGAAAATGAAAAGTGAAAATGAAGACATTCAGTCGTGTCCGACTCTTCACGACCCCATGGCCTGCAGCCTACCAGGCTCCTCCGTCCATGGGATTTTCCAGGCAAGAGTACTGGAGTGGGGTGCCATTGCCTTCTCCACTGGGACTCAAAAGTTGTGTGCTGCGTGTTAAGTGACTTCAGTCATATCTGACTCTGCGGCCCTATGTACTGTAGCCCACCAGGCTCCTCTGTCCATGGTATTCTCCAGGCAAGAATACTGCAGTGGGTTGCCCTGCCTTCTTCCTTACCGAGATGGAACCCACGTCTGTTATATCTCCTTTTATGGTAGGCACATTCTTTACCACTAGCGCCACCATTGGGACTCAAAGTTAGATCTCTTTAAAATATAAATTTGTTTCTTTTAATAGCATTTTCAGACTTCATAAATGTAAATGGTACTTATATGTGTATTTTATTTAAAACGTCAGAATTAGCTTCTCATTCTTTAGCTTTCTATCCTAAAACTATGTTAAAAATACTAATTACATTGATCTCATGATCAGATATTTATATGTAATTTGCACGTGTAGTGTTTGTGTCTCTTTACATTAGAACAGGGCTTCAACCACTGACCTTCTGTCTGGAGTGGGCAGTTCTTTGTTGTGGGGGCTGTCCTGTGTGCTGTGGGATGTTTTGGAGGCATCTTGACTTAGGTGCCAGGAGCACTCCTCCACCCTTTGAAGCTGTGACAACTAAAAATGTGTTCAGACATTGCAGAATATCCCCTCAGGGGCAAACTCACACCTGGTTGACAACCACTGCATTAGAAGCATGCCTCTTGAGGATTTGGTTTTCTCTGTCAGTAGAAAGACTGTTAATACATTATTTGTTAGAAATAATCCTCAAAGAGTGATAGAGGAGAATAGCTAAATCACCCAAGAAGCCTAATCATGCATTGATTTTTATAATTGTTCCCAAAACTGCTTTAAAATTTTTATTTTAGTTTTTAGTTTTGATTTTTGGCAGTACTCGCTGGCTGATTATGTAAGGATCATTTCTTGGTTAACTGTGTTATGCTAAAGGAATTCCACTTGATTGCCTAATAGGAAGTAATTTCTTGGAAAAAGTAAATACGGCCATATGAGTTTTTCAGAAATACTTGACGTATTTAACCTGTTTTAAAGTACAGTGAATAAAGTATTCAACGATTGAAGAAAAGGAGAATTTTTTTAACACAAATTTTCCTACTTTGATGTCAGAAGAATTTAAGACAACCATGTTCTATTACCACTGAACTTAGCTGACAATAAATTCTTCCTTTCTGCCTCTACCCTAAAAGTTCTGTTTTCTCAGTGTAAAGTCTCTGACCACTAATCATATCTTGTTATTTCTCAGTGATCAATGTTAAATGAATTTTTATAAGAAATAATTTGATTTAAAATTTATCAAAATAAATTTGTAGCCTACTTAAATATTATAATTCTAATTATAAATTTCCTGTAAACTTGAAAATGACATCTTTTAAGGATTGTCTTGCTACAAGCCAGTTTTCTAACTAGTTTGTGTTTTTATGTATAGCTGATTAGGTATAACTGGAGAAAAAACTTTGGGGAAAATGAGATGGGAGGAATAATGGAAGCTAATGAAAAGAGGGGAAATTAATGAAATAGTGTTAGGTGTTATCAGTTAAGTAGTAGGGTTGAGTGGTGGCATCTCAATTGGCTTTTTCCTGGGCGTAAATTATATTAACGAGACCGTGGGAAGAAAGAATCCAACAAAGTGTAGTTTTGCCTGCTTCTCTGCAAGCAAAATTCAGTTTCAGTGAATTCTGTTTTCCTCACATGGGCCAAGGAGATGAAGGTCATCCCTCTATAATTTTTTGTACCTAAAATTTTCCTTCGTATAGATGTGAGGTGTCATTAACATAATATGTTTTTTATAATAATACTGTGCTTAGCTGCTTCTCTGTCCTGTATGTGCTTAGAATGTATCTAATACATTCTTATCATTTTGCTTATTAGGGACTATGTTAGAAGTGAACTGGAGTCCGCCTATGAAGGACCAATGTATTTAGAACCTCTTTCCATGAATCGATTTACCACAGCCTTAATAGGTAAGTATTATAAAAGAATCAAAAGTGTAGGTAGGAACCAACCAAGTATTAATTACTCTTATAAAATTAGTTCATATTTAATACAAAAAAGTTGGAAAACTTGAAGTTATTCTTGATGACTCTTTGAAAACACAGTTATTGTTAAATGTTACATTTTCTTATTAGTCTTTTTCTCTCTAAATAAGGTGTTTCTTATTTTACATGTTTATAATTATAGGTAGCCTGTAATTACTTGTGTTTTTTAAGGATAATTTAAGTATTTGGGAAGGTTGGTTTTTAAATAAAGCTAATAATTACTTTGTAAGATTAATATGAAATATGTAATGTCTTAATATTGGTTACTGTTGTTGAAAGCCATTATGCTCTAGTCTACAGTAAATTACAGAAACATAAGAACTGGAGATGTGATTGAAACAGTCAGGTAGCAGAGTGAGTATAATGGAAGGATTGCATAGGACCCCAGAACAACAGAGATGCAGCCCAAAGTGAAGTACCAGATCTTACCATTCCAAAATTGCAAAAAGGAAGTGAGAGGAATCTTGTATGTGTTTCTTAAACTCACCCATGTAGAAGGTGTTAAGAGGTTTAATGTTGGAATTTGTAGGAGAANGTAGTCAAAATGCAGAACACCATAAACAACCAGCATAAATTAATAAGGATAAATCACTTCAAATCAAGTTCACTTTTTTCTTTGACAGTACACTGGACAGAATCCCGTGGACAGAGGAGCCTGGTGGGCTGCTGTCCATAGGGTCACACAGAGGCAGTCGGACACGACTGAAATGACTTAGCAGCAGCAGCAACACGCTGGACATACTGTGAGAATAAAGTAGTCACGGCTTTATGCAGCAAAAGATTTCAGTGATATCTTTCATTACAGCCATTAAAGCAGAGAACAAATAATGCCTGGATGCTTAAGCAAAAATGATTTTTAATTAGTCTCAACTAGTGCAACTCTTCCCAGAATGCTAAATAACAGGTCAAAGTTAACTTTGAGATATATTTCTACTAAGATACTGTCCACTAGGTCCTTAACACATTCTGACCTATGACGCTGCATTGAATATAAATCAGAAGACAAACCAGTTACAGACAGAGGGTATGTGAATGGGTCAGGGGGTAAGAGGAGTAATAGCAGCAGCAAGAACAGAGAGGACTGTGAAGCAGTTAGTTGACCACACAGTCTGAACCAACACTGTGATGTGACTGCCAAAAATGGTTATGTTTACTAGGCCTAGGTGTGCTAGGTGGTAAAGAACCTTCCTGCCAATGCAGAAGACAAGAGACATAGGTTCCATCCCTGGGTCGGGAAGATCCCCTGGAGGAGGGAATGTCAACTCACTCTGGTATTCTTGCCTGGGGAATCTCATGGACAAAACAGCCTGGCAGGCTACAGTCCACGGGGTCTCCAAGAGTCAGCCACAGCTGAAGTGACTTAGCACACAAGAGAAGTACAGTATATACAACTTGTGTAACTGTTCTGCAGTCCTTGAATGTTCTTTGCTCTTTGCTCAGTCTTTGTTCTCTTTGCGCTTCAGTTTTTGAGTATCTATTTGATATAACCTTTAGTTCAGAGATTCTTTCCTGAGTCCAGTCTGCTAACCAGCCCATCAAAGGCATTCTTCATTTCTCTTACAGTGTTTTTGGTCTATAGAATTTCTTTTTGATTTGTTCTTAAGGTTTTCATCTCTCTGCTAACGTTGCCTATTTTTCTTTCATGCTCTCTACTTTATCCATTAGAGCCTTAAGCATATTAATTGTAGCTGTTTCAAATTCTCAGTTTGATAATTCCAACATCCCTGCCATGTCTGGTTCTGATGTTTGCTTTATTTCTTCAACTTGTGTTTTTGCCTTTTGGTATGCCCTACACTTTTTTCTTGATAGCCAGATATTATGTACCAGTAAAAGGAATTGCTGTAAATAGAACTTGAGTAATGTAATAGTGAAGTATGGGGAAAGGGGGTGTGTTCTATAGTCCTATGATTAGGTCTCAAGTCTCTTAATGATACTATGCCTCTGGATTGTGGAATATAGAAATGTGTCTTAGGTTTTTTCTCCTCCCTTAGGTAGGGACAGGATGGTTAAGATGGGCTGCAGCTGGGTGTTTCTACTCCAACATGGAGGGTTAGAGCCACTTGAAGCTGGCCATTTCCCTTCTCCCAGGTCCATTAAGCTCTGATAACCTGCAGCAAGTTACTACTGCTGCTGCTGCTAAGTCACTTCAGTCGTGTCCGACTCTGTGCGACCCCATAGATGGAAGCCCACTAGGTTTCCCCGTCCCTGGGATTCTCCAGGCAAGAACACTGGAGTGGGTTGCCATCTCCTTCTCCAATGCCTGAAAGTGAAAAGTGAAAGGGAAGTCACTCAGTTTTGTCTGACTTAGCGACCCCATGGACTGCAGCCTACCAGGCTCCTCCGTCCATGGGATTTTCCAGGCAAGAGTCCTGGAGTGGGGTGCCATTGCCTTTCCCTGCAGCAAGTTGAGCTCTAGTTAACTGGTTTTCCCTGAAGGAAAACAAAAAGAGTGCTCTGGTCTAAGTCAAAATGGTTCCTTTCTTCCTCCTCCTAAAGGAAGGAGTAGAAATTTTACTTCTATGATATTTACTATGAGGACCTAGTCAAGCATTCAAAAATAAATCTCACAATATTGTGCCCCCCACGTGACCAGGTGCCCCTGGAGTTTTTAACTCTCAGACTTATCCATGCTGAGCCTCCATCAATTCGTCAATTATAGTTCAGGTTTCATATTCTAGCACTGGTTCCAATGCAATTTCTGCTTGTGCTCAGATAAACTGACTCCCTGTATTCAACTGTTTATCTCTCTAATCTTGGCCGGCAGCAGTTTGCCCTGTGTCCTCACCTCTTTTAGTGACCCAAGAAGAGGGAAAGGAAGTTTAGATAGATAATTTTATTAAAAGAGACTATTTTATTGTACTTGAATTTAACACAAAAATACTGAACAGAAGTAAACCAAGAAATTTCTAATTTTTACATAAATGTTTGGCTACCCACTCCAGTATTCTTGGACTTCCTTTGTGGCTCAGCTGGTAAAGAATCTGCCTGTAATGTGGGAGACCTGGGTTCTGCCCCTGGGTTGGGAAGATCCCCTGGAGAAGGGGAAGGCCACCCACTCCAGTATTCTGGCCTGGAGAATCCCATGGACTCCAGTCCAGAGGGCTGCAAAGAGTCGGACACAACTGAGCGACTTTCACTTGTTTGTCTCAAGAGCTTTCTTAAGAAATGTCTCCATTTTACAGAAAAATGTTATGAAAATACTAAGAGAAGAGAGTCACTTTTTAAACTACATGATTTAATTTTAGTTTATATTGATTAACATCCTGCCCTAAAGGTTGAGGAAATTAATATACTTAACTTTTTTTCCCCTACTTTTTCCTTCCTTCATTTTCCAATTTGGGTTATGTTAGTGTTTTTAAATTGTCAAAGTCTACAGAATCTGTGCACAAAATTTTCAGAGTTGTATAGCCTTAGTTTTCTTTTTAAATGGATTCGTTGTTTGCCACCATCTCTTTTACTCCAGTACCTTTCTCTGGTCCTGAGTTCAAGAGATGGTTGGAATAAAGTTTACTTACTGTTAATGATAGTCATTTCTGGATAGTTTTCAGTGAACTGTCATTTTCAGCTTCCTATTTTCTCCTCTCTCTGATGTATTGCCTTCATTTTTTATGAGCAGGCATCATTTTTACAAAAAACTAAAGTCATGTAAAAAATTTAATAAGGTACATTTATCACAGTTTCTAACATTGAGTATACCACTACTACTACTACTAAGTCGCTTCAGACTTTGTGCGACCCCATAGAAGGCAGCCCACCGGGCTTCACGTCCCTGGGCTTCTCCAGGCAAGAACACTGGAGTGGGTTGCCATTTCCTTCTCCAATGCATGAACGTGGAAAGTGAAAGTGAAGTCGCTCAGTCGTGTCCGACTCTTCGTGACCCCATGGACTGCAGCCTACCAGCTCCTCCGCCCATGGGATTTTCCAGGCAAGAGTACTGGAGTGGGGTGCCATTGCCTTCTCCGTGAGTATACTATGTAGTATATACTAAATAAAAATTGTCATAAGTTAAGGGGAAAACAGTATCAGAATACTAATCCTGGAAACCACCAGAGGGAGGTGTAGAAGCTGGGAAAGAGCAGAAATTTTGTGAGAAGAAAGACATCTCAAATGTAGCACACAGGATAAAAATTACTAAGAAAAAGACACTATTTAAAATAATGTCTACCTAAAAAAAGATGAGGTCGTTTTAGCGAAGGTCATATTTACTCAGTGACAGAAAAAGCTTTATGCAAATTGTTTATTACAGATTTCCCATTCCCCCCAGTATTCTGAAGTCTGCTTTCTTGACATCAAAATGATTTCAACATTACATAAAAGAATGAAAATGTAAACAAATGGTTTTAAGTACAAAATGGACTATATGACTATATAAGGAAAAGAAATTGAGGCAAAAATTTTTCTGGCATTCAGCTGGACTTTTATCAGTATGAATCAGAATTATATAAATGGGCTCCTAGAGAATCAGGAGGTTTTATACAGTGTTCCACAAATGGAGTTGCATGGAGGTGTTCCTCTTACATCACTGAAACTTTCCACATTTTAAGTTTAGGGACAATTGGCCCTGCCTTTCTCAGAGCATGCAGAGATGCTGAGGTCTCAGTTTCATCTACAAGTCCACTTCACATGTCTCCAGAACCATTTTCGAGGAAGACAAAAAGTGCAATGTGAGCTAGCATTTTCCTGGCTCCAAACTAGAACCAGGATAACTTTTTAGAGCTCAAATTTGGTCTCACTGCTTCCATGCTGCACAGCACCCCTTAATTCTCAAGGTCCATGTTCATTAACTCTACTACAAGGTTCTTCACGGTTTCAGCTCTGTTTTATTCTCCAGCTCTAGCTCTGGTGCCTCAGTCCCTATGTGCATCTCACACATTCTAAAATCGACCATAATAGTTTCTAGAATGTATCATAGTCTTTGACACCTACTCCTCATGGCCTACAATACTCCTTCCTCTTACATCCTTCCTCCACATAACTCAGTTTGTCCTCAGTTCTCAGCTTTCATGCTGAGACTTCGAAACTCCTGATACTGGTACACAAGCTGCCTGTATTTTATCCTTACTGTCACACTTACCACACTGTATTTTAACTCCCTATTATTTCCTTGTAATCTCCATTAGTCCAATAAAATTGAGTCATTTCACTTTTATAAACCTAATAACTAGCATAGAATCTGACACATAAAGCAGTATATTCAGCATTCAGAAAACACATCAAATTGAACCAAACTGCTGGTGGCATTAATTTTTCCTCAAAACTGCCTAATGCAGCAATTTATCTTCATTTTGGATAGGTGAAAAAAAAGTACATTTAACACTAAAAAAAAATAATTTCTCTTAATCACTGACAACATGTATCAGTACTAAATTTGTGTACCCTTGAACTCAGCAATTCTAGGCATTCAACTAAGGGCTCCAAAGTGTTCAAGCACCTGGACCAATGCAAAAAAAAAAAAAAAAAAAAANAATTTCTCTTAATCACTGACAACATGTATCAGTACTAAATTTGTGTACCCTTGAACTCAGCAATTCTAGGCATTCAACTAAGGGCTCCAAAGTGTTCAAGCACCTGGACCAATGCAAAAAAAAAAAAAAAAAAAATGTGCTGGCTGTTCATTAAAACATTACAAATGGGAAATGTCTATTTAAAATAATTAGACTATATAATATAGATTATATAATAAAGACAAAGAATCATTCAATTTATATAAAACCACGTGTTTGTGTGTGCATGCCAAGCTGTGTTCAGTCGTGTCTGACTCTTGGTGATCCCATGGACTATAGATCACCAGGCTCCTCTGTCCATGGGATTCTCCAGGCAAGAATACTGGAGTGGGTTGCCATGTGAAAGATTTGAAAGAAAGTTTACCAAAATGAAAACAATAATTAATTCTGTACACTATAATACCACATGACTTACTGATTTTTATAAACTCTCAATTTTGATGATAAAGAAAAATCTATTTTTGGTAAAAAAAAAAAAAAGTTTCTTTTTTAGGGGAATTATTTGAAATAATTTTCCTTGAACATCTTTGGTATGTATTATGATTGTTCCTTCCTTGACCTTCTTTAAAACAACAAAAAAGTAAAATTAAAAATTATAACTAAGAACTTAAATATAATCAACTGAAAGTTCTCTGATGTCCAGCACTTTGAATGCATCATTCTGACCAATTTAAGAATCCATCTGTTAGAACTTTCTGATTGCCACAACAGTCACAGTGCATAATCTCAGATATTAATCTCAGATATTTTAGAGCTTATTAATAAAATATACTAGTCCAGAAGAGAAGACAGAGTTTGGCATATTTGAATGCTTATACAATGTTCAGATTTTCCTATTTGTAAGACAAATTCTACTATAGGGCATATTATACTTTGTACCAAGTAATAAGTTGACTATCACACAATGGCACTGAGATTTTTAGAAAAGCTTTCTTAAAAATTCCATTGCAATTTTAATTCCATTGCACTATGGATAAATAAACTTGCTGTACAAATTTTATACAATTATGAACCCAAATTACTCAAAATCTTTTACTCAAATTTGATCTCACCTCTCAAAACTAAACATTTTGGGACCTACACTGAAATATGCTTTTGATCCACAGCCACTAAGAAGGTGTTTGGAGAAAGAACATAAACCTTAATTTTTTTTTTTAAAAGCTTCTTTCCTATTCTCAGAGCCATAGGGGAAGGGAATGGAGGTTGGGGGAAGAAGCAAGAAACCAAGACAATAAGAGGAAAAGAGGAAAAAAATTCTAATACTTTTAATAGTAAAAAGTAAAGCTCTAAATTTAGAGGAAAAACTCCACTAGTTTTCTTTCCTTTCTGGCTACATAACACACACACAGTACAGGATGAAAGTATTACATATCCAATAGGCACTGAGCCACAGCAAAGGCTAGCAATCTGTTTCTTGACTTTTGTAAAAACTCTCACCTTCACCTGTGAGATTAATTAGTATGCAGATTCTTGACTTCTAGAACCCTGGCCGGTATTTAGCTGAAAACAAGTTGCATCCTCAGAGCATTAGTGGCTGGATGCAAGAACTGACTCACTTCCAGGCTTTTGCTACAAAAAAAGGTCACTTTTTCTTTTCTGCAAGTCGATGTAAACTTAACCTCTCTGTGGGTTTCCCAGTCTGTTACCACCTGGCAGACAAACAGGACCAAAACACTTGGTTGAACTGTGCTAGACCAAGCCGTCAGGAAAATAAGGACAAGATGTGAGCTAGAAAAAGCACTCTGGAAACTACTCGCACCTAATAAAAACATATTTTTAATTCAGCTTAATGTGAAATCCAAACTAGCTCCATCTAAATGGAAAAGATGTTTTATTTATACTTACGTGAGTTTTTAATTTAGGCTTGATTCGTGATTCATGAATAAAAGCTGCCATTTTATAGAATAAGGTGCACATTTGGCCATCACATACCCCTCCTGTGTGGCAAGATTCAGTATTCGTCTTTCAGTTTAGTTCAGTTCAGTCGCTCAGTCATGTCCGACTCTTTGCGACCCCATGGACCACGGCACGCCAGGCCCCCTTTCCATCACGAACTCCTGGAGTTTACCCAAACTTATGTCCATCAAGTCCGTGATACCATCCAATCATCTCATCCTCTGTAGTCCCCTTCTCCTCCTGCCCTCAATCTTTCCCAGCATCAGAGTCTTTTCAAATAGTCAGCTCTTTGCATCATGTGGCCAAAGTACAGGAGTTTCAGCTTCAACATCAATCCTTTCAATAAACACTCAGGAATGATCTCCTTTAGGATGGACTGGTTGGAACTCCTTGCAGTCCAAGGGACTTTCAAGAGTCTTCTCCAACACTACAGTTCAAAAGCATCAATTCTTCGGAGCTCAGCTTTCTTTATGGTCCAACTCTCACATTCATTCATGACTACTGGAAAAAACATGGCCTTGACTAGATGGACCTTTGTTGTCAAATTAATGTCTCTGCTTTTTAATATGCTGTCTAGGTTGGTCATAGCTTTCCTTCCAAGGAGTATGTGTCTTTTAATTTCATGGCTGCAGTCACCATCTGCAGTGATTTTTGGAGCTCCAAAAAATAAAGTCGGCCACTGTTTCCACTGTTTCCCCATCTATTTGCCATTAAGTGATGGGACAAGATGCTACGATCTTAGTTTTCTGAATGTTGAGCTTTAAGCCAACTTTTTCACTCTCTTCTTTCACTTTCATTAAGAGCCTCTTAGTTCTTCTTCACTTTCTCCCATAAGAGTGGTGTCATCTGCATATCTGAGGTTATTGATATTTCCCCTGGCAATCTTGATTCCAGCTTGTGTTTCTTCCAGGCCAGCGTTTCTCATGATGTACTCTGCATGTAAGTTAAATAAGCAGGGTGACAATACACAGCCTTGACGTACTCCTTTTCTTATTTGGAACCAGTCTGTTGTTCCATGTTCAGTTCCAACTGTTGCTTCCTGACCTGCATATCAGTTTCTCAAGAGGCAGGTCAGGTGGTCTGGTATTCCCATCTCTTTCAGAATTTTCCACAGTTTATTGTGATCCACACAAAGGCTTTGGCATAGTCAATAAAGCAAAAAGACATGTTTTTCTGGAACTCTCTTGCTTTTTCGATGATCCAGAGGATGTTGGTAATTTGATCTCTGGTTCCTCTGCCTTTTCTAAAACCAGCTTGAACATATGGAAGTTCATGGTTCATGTAGTGTTGAAGCCTGGCTTGGAGAATTTTGAGCATTCTTTGGCATTGCCTTTCTTTGGGATTGGAATGAAAACTGACCTTTTCCAGTCCTGTGGCCACTGGTGAATTGTCCAAATTTGCTGGCATACTGAGTGCAGCACTTTCACAGCATCATCTTTTAGGATTTGAAATAGCTCAAGTGGAATTCCATCATCTTCTCTAGCTTTGTTTGTAGTGATGCTTCCTAAGGCCCACTTGACTTCACATTCCAGGATGTCTGGCTTTAGGTGAGTAATCACACCATCGTGGTTATCTGGGTCATGAAGATCTTTTATGTACAGTGCTTCTGTGTAGTCTTGTCACCTCTTCTTAATATCTTCTGCTTCTGTTAGGTCCATACCATTTGTCCTTTATTGAGCCTATTATTGCATGAAATATTCCCTTGGTATCTCTAATCATCTTGAAGAGATGTATAATCTTTCCCATTCTATTGTTTTCCTCTATTTCTTTGCATTGATCACTGAGGAAGGCTTTCTTATCTCTCCTTGCTATTCTTTGGAACTCTGCATTCAGATGCTTATATCTTTTCTTTTCTCCTTTGCTTTTCGCCTCTCTTCTTTTCAGTGCTATTTGTAAGGCTTCTCCAGACAGCCATTTTGCTTTTTTGCATTTCTTTTCCATGGGGATGGTCTTGATCCCTGTCTCCTGTACAATGTCACGAACCTCATTCCATAGTTCATCAGGAACTCTATCTATCAGATCTAGGCCCTTAAATCTATTTCTCACTTCCACTGTATAATCATAAGGGATTTGATTTAGGTCATACCTGAATGGTCTAGCGGTTTTCCCTACTTTCTTCAATTTAAGTCTGAATTTGGTAATAAGGAGTTCATGATCTGAGCCACAGTCAGCTCCTGGTCTTGTTTTTGTTGACTGTATAGAGCTTCTCCATCTTTGGCTGCAAAGAATATAATCAATCTGATTTCGGTGTTGACCATCTGGTGATGTCCATGTGTAGAGTCTTCTCTTGTGTCGTTGGAAGAGAGTATTTGCTATGACCACTGTGTTCTCTTGGCAAAACTCTATTAGTCTTTGCCCTGATTCATTCTGTACTCCAAGGCCAAATTTGCATGTTACTCCAGGTGTTTCTTGACTTCCTACTTTTGCATTCCAGTCCCCTATAATGAAAAGGACATCTGTTTTGGGTGTTAGTTCTAAAAGGTCTTGTAGGTCTTCATAAAACTGTTCAACTTCAGCTTCTTCAGCATTATTGGTCGGGGCATAGACTTGGATTACCATGACATTGAATGGTTTGCCTTGGAAACGAACAGAGATCATTCTATCGCTTTTGAGACTGCATCCAAGTACTGCACTTTGGACTCTTCTGTTGACTATGATGGCTACTCCATTTCTTCTAAGGGATTCCTGCCCACAGTAGTAGATATAATGGTCACCTCAGTTAAATTCACTCATTCCAGTCCATTTTAGTTCGCTGATTCCTAGAATGTCAACGTTCACTCTTGCCATCTCCTGTTTTACCACTTCCAATTTGCCTTGATTCATGGACCTGACATTCCAGGTTCCTATGCAATATTGCTCTTTACAGCATCGGACCTTGCTTCTATCACCAGTCACATGCACAACTGGGTATTGTTTTTGCTTTGGCTCTGTCCCTTCATTATTTCTGGAGTCATTTTTCCACTCATCTCAGTAGCATATTGGGCATCTACCCACCTGGGGAGTTTATCTTTCAGTGTCCCATCTTTTCGCCTTTTCGTACTGTTCATGGGGTTCTCAAGGCAAGAATACTGAACTGGTTTGCCATTCCTTTTTTTCAGTGGACCACATTTTGTATTTGTCCTTAATTTTGTCAATAAACTAAACTTTGTCTAATGGAGTAAATTCATTAAAATATTATAAGCAGTGAAGTAATATGATCAGAACTTCACACAGTTCCTTTTATTTTTCTATCTATTCCAAAATGTTCCAAGTGCTGTGCTAAGTACATTTATATACACTTTCACCTTTAGACCTCACATCAAACTCTATAGAAATTTTATTTTACAAGGGGACAGAGGGAATGCTATGGGGAACTGAACAGAGGGAACGATATATGCAAAGATAATGAGGCAAGAAACTGCAAAACAAATGAAGTAACATTTCAGCTTACCTAGAAGATAGTGCACAATAACTTAAACTACAAGTCTAAACCTGGGATAATAGAAATGACATATTTCATACATACTGCATTCTCAGTGCCAAGAGAGTCTGATTGGACAGATAAGCTTAAAGATCACTTAAGATAACAGTGGGGGCAGGTGGAAAGTGTTTTCAATAGAATCTAGTTTAAACAGTGTTCTCAACTGTTAGCACACATCAGAATCACTTGAGGGTTTTCTTAAAACAGACGCTGGTCTCTACTCCCATGCTCTCTGCTTCCTTAAGTCTGAGGTGGGGTCTGAGATTTCCATTTGCAACAAGTTCCTTGGGGATGATGATGCTGCTGGTCTGAGAGCCACACTTTCAGAAAAAATGGCTCAAAGAAATGTCACATATGCAAATCTTCAATTTTGTTAATATTAGTTTAAATTTGAAAATAAATCTAAGTCAGTTATTGAACAGAAGTTGTTGCTTTGTTGTTCCTCAGTCACTTAGTTGTGTCAGATTCTTTGTGGCCCTGTGGACTGTAGCACACCAGGCTTTCCTGTCCATCACCAACTTCTGGAGCTTCCTCAAACTCATGTCCATTGAGTTGGTGATGCCATTCAACTATTTCATCTTCTGTCGCCCCCTTCTCTGCCTGCCTTCAGTCTTTCCCACCATCAGGGCCTTTTCCAATGAGTTGGCATTTTGCATCAGGTGGTTCAAGTATTGGAGCTTCAGCATCCATCTTTCAATGAATATTCAGCCTTGATTTCTTTTAGGATTGACTACTTTGATCTTGCTGTCCAAGGGACTCTCAAGAGTATTCCCTAGCACCATAGTCCGAAAGCATCAATTCTTTGGTGCTCAGCCTTCTTTATGGTCCAACTCTCACAACTATACATGACTACTGGAAAAACCACAGCTTTGACTATATAGACCTTTGTTGGCGAAATGATATCTCTGCTTTTTAATACACTGTCTCAGTTTGTCATAACTTTTCTTCCAAGGGGCAAGTGTCTTTTAAATTCATGGCTACAGTCACTGTCCAATGTGACTTTGGAGCCCAAGAAAACAAAGTCTGTCACTGTTTCCATTCTTTCCCCATCTAGTTGCCAGGAAATGATCTGATCAAACTTTAGTATTTATAGCTGGGGACAAAAAAACTTCAGAGGCAACTGGAAAATGGTGGGTAAGTACGTAGATATAATTTTGCTCCCAGGTAAGGTCTTCAATAAACAAACTCAGGTATTTTCCAGAGGCCAGAGGGAACACAGATTCCCTCTACATGCTTAATGCTCTTTCACTGTCACAGTTAACATGGAGAGCTTTCAGAATGACTTTTCTAATATGTAGTTTAAAAGAAGGTAATACATGTGGGGTAGGGAGAATAGTCTTCCAGAGTCTTGGTAATTTCTTGACGAATTTTCAGCATTACCATTAGCTTTATAGATGTTACTGCCCCCTGGTTTTATGATGTGCATTCTTAACTGGCACTATAATGCAAGTACTGGCTCAGAAGGATACAAATCTGGTATGTGACACAGCCGTGAATGTCTATAACTAATGTTAAAAACAGAACAAAGAACAAAAACAAATGGGATCAGGAGGTATCTCCTAAAATACGTTCCTTCTCTTCTCCCTTTGATAAGCTTCCCTAGTTGTGGGTGAGAGGAGATTAGAGTTAGAGATAAGTCCTAATGTTCTGCATTGAAAATAACCTCGAACACTCAATATTCTATAGGAATCTTGACATGGGATCACTGTCATTCAGTAAGTTCACACATCAAGTGTACTTTATAAGTACTGGAATATTATGACTGAGAGTACCTTCTCATGTCCCACTGATCTGCAAAGTAATTCCTTATAATTCATACTGGAGGTCTGTCCCAATGCCTAACAAGGTTTTCTTTATCAGGACCCCTGACTTGGTCTGCAAATTTTGACTGCAATCTTATCACATATTTTAGATTCTGAGTAGCACTGCTTGCCCAGCTGTTAGGATTAAGTTAATGATAAATCACTGGCTCCTTTCTTAGATTTCATCTCCTCTCAATATCCACATGAAAAGGGTGCTCATAAAATAGAAACTTATTCTTGTTAAAGTGCAAATTCACACTTTATAATCCTGAAAATTTGTAACATATCTATTTACAACAACATCAATAATACCAAAAGCAAGATTCAAATGTATTCCATTTATAAGTTCTATATGGTAAGTTCTGGAGGAGGAAATGGCAACCCACTCCAGTATTCTTGCCTGGGGAATCCCATGGACAAAGGAGCCTGGCTGGCTACAGTCCATGGGGTCACAAAGAGTTGAACACGACTGAGCAACTACACAAACACACACACACACACAGTAAGTTCAGAAGTTTTGCAGTCAGAAATGTACGGGTTCAAATCCAGACTCAAAAATTCATGATCTGTGTGACAGTAGGGAAGTTTATATAAAATCTCTGAGACTGCTTCCAAGGAGTACTGGACCACAGTATTGCTGGGAATTCTCAACAAATGTTGATTCTTCTTCTTCTATTCTCAGACTAACCCAAACTGTTTCTCCTTTTTTGCTAGAAGCTACTGAATTCTATTTATTCATAATTCTTAGGTTTGTGAAATGTTTATAAAGCACTTTAGTAGAAATATCTAAGTAAAAGTGTCAACACTCTTGCTCATATCTTGTGGTGAGTGACCAAAAGTGTGGGCTCTAATCTACTGAACACTGCACCTATCAAGAGCAGAATATATGTTTACTCCAGTGCATATAAAACATCCTCAGGATAGACTATACAACAGGTCATGAAACAAGACTCAATGTAGTTGTTAAAAGAAGTGAAATCATACAAAGTATGTTCTCTGAACACATGGAATGAAACTAGAAATCAGTAACAAAGAGAAATTTGGAAAATTCACAAATATGTGGAAATAAACAACACACTAAGTAACCAATGAATCAAATAAATCCCAGGCAAATTAAAGTTATTTGAGATTAATGGAAATGAAAATACAACAAATCCAAATTTGTGGGATACAGCTAAAACAATGTTCAGAAGGAAATTTAGAGCTGTAAATTAATAGTAAAAAGATGTCAAATCAGGAATATAAATATAAAATAAAAGCAAACTAAAACTAAACCAAGCACCGGAAGGAAATGATAAAGACTAGAGCACAAATTAATGAAACAGAAGATACAGAGAAAATCATCTAAGCCAAAAGTCGGTTCTTGAAAAGATTAACAAAACTGATAAACCATTAGCTGGATTGACCAAGGGGGAAAAAGAGACAAAATTCAACGTATTGAAATCAGAAATGAAAAAGAGGCTATCACTACTGACTTCACAGAATTAAAAAGGACTATAAGGGAATGTTATGAACAATTGTACACCAACAAATTGGGTAACCTAGATGAAATGGACAAATTCCTAGAAAGACAAAAAATTACTGAAACCAAAACAAGAAGAAATAGAAAATTGGAATAGACCTATAACAAGTAAAGAGACTGAATTAATTGAAAAATTGTCCACAAAGTAAAACCCAGGATAGTTTCAATGGTTAATTCTTATAAACATTTAAAGAATTAATATTGATTCTTTACAAACATTGCCCCAAAACAGAAGAGATAGGAACACTTTCTAACTCATTCTGTCTTATGTAGACACCAACACCAGACAAAACTATCACAAGAAAATTTCAGATCAAAATCTTGTGGATACAGATTCTAAAATCCTCAACAAAAGTAGGAGATAAAAAGAATTATAATTATGATCAAGCGAGATTTATCCCAGGAAAGCAAGGTTGGTTTATCATCTAAAAATCAGCTAATGTAATATGCAATGTTATATTCCAATCAATGGAATAAAAGACAAAACACATATTTTAATCTTAATAAATGCAGGATAGGCATTTGAAAAATCTAGAACCCTTTCATGAAAAAAACACTTAACTAGAAATGTAAATGAACTTCAATCTGATAGTGTGTACATAAAACGTACACAACTGTCATCATATCTAAACGTTAAAGACTGAATGTCTCTCCCTAAGACCAGAAACAAGACTAAAATATCTGATCTTGCCCCTTCTATTCAATATTATATTGGAGATTTAGCCATTAAAATTAAGAAAGAAAAAGAAATAGAAGACATCCAAATTGGAGGTGATGTAATTTTGTGTAGAAAATCATAAGGAATCCATAAACATAATATTAGAACTAATAAGCTCCACAAGACTGTAGGATACAGACATTCCCATGTGGCACCAGTGGCAAAAAACTCACCTGCCAATGCACGAGATGTAAGAACCATGTTGATCCCTAGGTTGGGAAGATCCCCTGGAGGAAGAAATGGCAACCCACTCCAGTATTCCTGCCTGAAAAATCCCATGGACAGAGGAGCCTGGTGGGCTACGGTCCATAGGGTCACAAAGAGTTGGACACGACTGAAGTGACCTATCATGCAAACATGCTATATATTAGCAATGAACAACTGAAAAATGAAAATAAAGAAAAAAAATCCCATTTATGCATCAAGAATAGACTACTAAGGAATAAATTTAACAAAAGAAGTACAAGGCCTATATACTGAAAACTAGGAAACACTGTTCAGATAAATTAGTAATTATGTAAATAATTGGGAAAAACCTCCGAGATTCCTGCATCTGGAGACTTAATACTCTTCATATTGATCTACAGATTGAACTCTATCCTTACCAAAAGTGTAGGCTCTAGAGTCAGACTGCTGAGATTTAAATTCCAAGTCAGTCACTCACTAGCTATTTTCATTTGGATGCAGAGTTCCAAAGAACAGCAAGAAGAGATAAGAAAGCCTTCCTCAATGATCAATGAAAAGAAATAGAGGAAAATAATAGAACGAAAAAGACTAGACATCTCTTCAAGAAAATTAAGAGATACCAAGGAAACATTTCATGCAAAGATGGTTCTATAAAGGACAGAAACAGTATGGACCTAACAGAAGCAGAAGATATTAAGAAGAGGTGGCAAGAATACACAGAACAAGTATACAAAAAAGAACTTCATGACCCAGATAACCGTGATGGGGTGATCACGCACCTAGAGCCAGACATCCTCGAATGCAAAGTCAAGTGGGCCTTAGGAAGCATCATTACAAACAAAGCTAGAGAAGGTGATAGAATTCCAGCTGAGCTATTTCAAATCCTAAAAGATGATGCTGTGAAAGTGCTGCACTCAGTATGCCAGCAAATTTGGACAATTCAGCAGTGGCCACAGGACTGGAAAAGGACAGTTTTCATTCCAAATGCAAAGAAAGGCAATACCAAAAACTGTTCAAACTAACGTACAATTGCACTCATCTCACACACTAGCAAAATTGTTCAAACCAGGCTTCAACAGTATGTGAACTGAGAACCTGCAGATATTCAAGCTGGATTTAGAAAAAGCAGAGGAACCAAAGATCAAATTGCCAACATCCGCTGGATCATAGAAAAAGCAAGACACTTCCAGAAAAATATTGACTTCTGCTTTATTGACTACACCGAAGCCTTTGACTGTGTGGATCACAACAAACTATAGAAAATTCTTAAAGAGATGGTAATACCAGATCACCTTTCCTGCCTCCTGAGAAATCCGTATGCAGGTCAAGAAGCAACAGTTAGAACTGGACATGGAAGAACGGACCGGTTCCAAATCATGAAAGCAGCATGTCAAGGCTGTATATTGTCACTCTGCTTATTTAAATTATATGCCATGTGCGTCAGGCAAAATACCCGTGCACAAGTTGTGATCAAGATTGCCAGGAGAAATATCAATAACCGCAGATATGCAGATACACCTCTCTTACGGCAAAAAGCGAAGAAGAATTAAAAAGCCTCATGATGAAAGTGAAAAAGGAGAGTGAAAAATTGGCTTAACGCTCAACATTCTAAGATGGTGGCATCCAGTCCCATCTATGGCAAACAGATGGGAAAAATAGAAACAGTGGCAGACTATATTTTCTTGGGCTCCAAAATCACTGCAGATGGTGACTGCAGCCATGAAACTAAAAGATGCTTGCTCCTAGGAAGAAAAGTTATGACCAACCTAGACAGCATATTAAAAAGCAGAGATACTACTTTGCTGACAAAGGTCCATCTAGTCAAAGCTATGGTTTTTCCAGTAGTCATGTACGGATGTGAGAGTTAGACTATAAAAAAAGCTGAGCACTGAAGAATAGATGCTTTTGAACTGTGGTATTGGAGAAGACTCTGGAGAGTCCCTTGGATTGCAAGGAGATCAAACTAGCCAGTCCTAAAGGAAATCAGTCCTGAATATTCACTGGAAGGACTGAAACTCTACTTTGGCCACCTGATGCAAAGAACTGACTCACTGGGAAAGACCCTGATGTTGGGAAAGACTGAAGGTGTGAGGAGAAGGGGACAACAGAAGACGAGATGGTTGGATGCATCACCGACTCAATGGACATGAGTTTGAGTTAGCTCCAGGAGTTGGTGATGGACAGGAAAGCCTGGCGTTCTGCATTCTATGGGGTTGCAAAGAGTCAGACATGACTAATTGAACTGAACTGAAAGGTGGTTTAATTCCTAGGTCATGTCCAACTCTTGTGACTCCATGAACTGTAGCCCACCAGGCTCCTCTTTTCATGGATTTCCCAGGAAGAATACTGGAGTGAGTTGTCATTTCCTTCTCCAGGGCATCTTCCCAACCCAGGGACTGAACCTGGGTTTCCTGCATTGCAGGCTGATTCTTTACCGCCTGAGTCATCAGGGAAGCCCCTGGGGTAGGTAACTTAAATTTTCTAAGCCTCAATTTCTTCAATTTGGAAATGAGATTAACAACAGTACCTGCTTCATAAGGATGTTCTGAATAATAAATGAGATAATTATAAAGTGCTTTTTACTGCTTTAGCACACTGTAAGCCTTAAGTGAAACATAAGCTATCAATATGATACTCTTAGCCTAGTAATTCCTTTCCAGTATTTTCTCCTCATTTGGACCATATAATAAGAATCAACCAGTGAATATTTCCTCTTGTCATTTGCTACTTGGGAATTATACTTCTGGGGGTTCAAAAGTTAATGTGATAACTTGGAGATAAAAATCACTGGCCTTGGTCTTAACCACATATTCAAATTATACCAACAAAGTTTGTGTACACACATGATCTTACTGAAGTCTCAGAGAATGCAGGGCAGGGGCTTATCACCTGTTCCATGGATGAAAAAATTGAGGCTCTTATCAAGAAAGCTTCTTGGTCTCAAGTTCCAAGAACTTAGAAATATTTTATTTATGTGTGTGATTATTTTAACCAAGTCTTTCTAACATACTTTGGTAATAATGACTTGTTTTGAGTTCCAAATATTTTCAACCCAGATTGACTTTCTTACAGTCACAATATATGACAGATGTATCTGGAAGACTTCAAAATAAGAGGAGCTTTTTAGAAAATGATTCTAAATGTACAATTCTGTTAAGATTAATATTCCAACAAGATATAAACTATTCAGGTTATCAATATAAAAATTTATGAGTCATAAATTATACTCATAAAAAGGAAAGCCAAGACAAACAAACAAAAAACTCACTTGCCATCTCTAGAGGTGACTATCGGAGAAGGAAATGGCAACCCACTCCAGTATTCTTGCCTGGAGAATCCTGTGGGCTGTTGTCCATGGGTCACAAAGAGTCGGTCACGACTGAAGTGACTTAGCATGCATGCATGCATTGGAGATGCAAATGGCAACCCACTCCAGTGTTCTTGCCTAGAGAATTCCCAGGGACAGAGGAGCCTGTTGGGCTGCCGTCTATGGGATCACACAGAATCGGACATGACTGAAGTGACTTAGCAGCAGCAGCAGCAGAGGTGACTATTACACGTGTTGCTAGAAAGTTTGGTAATGAAAGGAAGGAAATAAGGATTTATCCTGTCTTTATGTTAGTAACAATATCTCAAACTAACCAATAGCTTCAGCTAATGAGTGAAACCTTTTTTTATAAAAGATGGCAAGCTAATAAATATAGAAAGAATGATAGAAAATCACTATTTTGTGACTTCTACTGAAGTAACTGATTCAAGAAAAGAATCACCAATGGATATAAAAAACTTTACTAGATTACTTGAATACTAGATATTCATGGATACCAAAGTATCACCTCATAGAGAATATGCCAGGAAAAACATAACTTCACAATACAGTAGACTAGCTATAAGTACCTAAAATTATTTCTTGAGGAAATAAGAGATAAATAAATAAATAGATAAATAAGAGATAAACTTAATCTTGAGGAAACAAGAGATAACCAGATACCACATCCAACTAAGGCCCCAGATACAGCAGAAAAGAATGAATGGTCCCTTTTGTACCCTGTCTAAATTTCTAATGGGTAGAATTAGTTTTTTGTCTTAGTTACTCGGTTTGGGAATAGTTCCACACAGAAATAGATAACTGAAACAGGACTCTAGTATGGTGCAAAGTCATTTATATACTGATAACATACCAAGAGTACTCATAAGTTAGTAGTGATATTTTTTGAAGGAACTAACCATTATTAATCAGTCTAAACAGTGCCCACAAAGAGTTGGATCAAAATACCTGAGGTTAAGAGGAAATACAAATGTTTCCATTACAACAGTTTAAAACATACTATATTATACATGTAAAATACCCACTCAAAAATTTGACGTGAAGTTTTAAGCTAGAAAGATTTATGCTGTTAATATTAACAACATTACAAATAAAAAAACTCCAATGAGATCCTTGCACTGAACATACTCAAAATAAAACACAGGCAAAGCATCCAAAGGCAAAAACTGAAAATCAAGCCTTAAAATCTCGAGCCTGGACTAGCATTTCAGCCTTATCTGATAACACCCATCACACCATAGTGGTCTGCTTTAAAATCACATGAAGGGCAGTTCATGGGGTGACGCAGACACACAACCCCAACAGACAGGGCAGGCAAAAGCTCTATTTAAGACAGATGTTGATGTCTGATGCTTTATTTATCATAAATGTTAATGATTTTTGCATTTTATTCACATTGAGGGTTTAAATATTAAAAAATCTAGTATTATCATATTAATTTATAATTTTTTCACCATTAATATCTTAATTCATTTAAATATCAACAAATGATAAAACCTGTTAAAATGTGACAGTTTGTTAAAGTTCAGAATGTAATAATGGTAGGAAATATGACAAAGCAGTTAAATGCATGGTTATCTGAAATGAGACTACTTGATCTGGAATGCTGCTCTGCCACTTTTTAGCTTTTGGCCATGGCTACTTAATTCAAAAATAGGTCTATTCTTCGACATCCACAAATCAATCAGTGTAATACACCACATTAACAAATTGAAAACTAAAAGCCATATGATTAGCTCAATAGATGCAGAGAAAGCCTTTGACAAAATTCAACATCCATTTATGATAAAAACCTTCCAGAAAGCAGGAATAGAAGGAACATCAACCTGCCTGACTTCAGGCTCTACCACAAAGCCACAGTCATCAAGACAGCATGCTAATGGCACAAAGACAGAAATATAGAGCAATGGAACAAAACAGAAAGCCCAGAGATAAATCCACACACCTATGGACACCTTATCTTTGACAAAAGAGGCAAGAATATACAATGGAGAAAAGACAATCTCTTTAACAAGTGGTGCTGGGAAAACTGGTCAACCACTTGTAAAAGAATGAAACTAGAACACTTTCTAACACCATACACAAAAATAAACTCAAAATGGATTAAAGATCTAAATGTAAGACCAGAAACTATAAACTCCTAGAGGAGAACATAGGCAAAACACTCTCTGACATAAATCACAGCAGGATCCTCTATGACCCACCTCCCAGAATATTGGAAATAAAAGCAAAAATAAACAAAT
>SJYX01023347.1:191473-266516 GCA_006410675.1 Oreotragus oreotragus | reverse complement strand
TCACTTTCTGCCATAAGGGTGGTGTCATCAGCATATCTGAGGTTATTGATATTTCTCCCGGCAATCTTGATTCCAGCTTGTGTTTCTTCCAGTCCAGCGTTTCTCATGATGTACTCTGCATATAAGTTAAATAAGCAGGGAGACAATATACAGCCTTGACGTACTCCTTTTCCTATTTGGAACCAGTCTGTTGTTCCATGTGCAGTTCTAACTGTTGCTTCCTGACCTGCATACAGATTTCTCAAAAGGCAGGTTAGGTGGTCTGGTATTCCCATCTCTTTCAGAATTTTCCACAGTTTATTGTGATCCACACAGTCAAAGGCTTTGGCATAGTCAATAAATTACTCAGCCATTAAAAAGAATACATTTGAATCAGTTCTAATGAGGTAGATGAAACTGGAACCTATTATACAGAGTGAAGTAAGCCAGAAAGAAAAACACCAATACAGTATACTAACGCATATATATGCGTTATATATATTTATATTTAGAAAGATGGTAACGATAATCCTGTATGCGAGACAGCAAAAGAGACACAGATGTATAGAACAGTCTTATGGACTCTGTGGGAGAAGGTGAGGGTGGGATGATTTGGGAGAATGGCATTAAAACATGTATATTATCATATGTGAAATGAATGGCCAGTCCAGGTTCGATGCATGATACAGGGTGCTCAGGGCTGGTGCACTGGGATGACCCAGAGGGATGGGATGGTTAAGGAAGTGCAAGGGGGGTTCAGGATGGGGAACACGTGTACGCCCATGGTGGATTCATGTCAATGTATCACAAAACCAATAAAATAAAAATAAATAAATAAAATTAAAAAACAAAAATAGGTCTAGTTATAGTAACTCTTGTAAGGTTTAATGAATTAAAATGGAAGAGTGCATATATAACATGTGCCAAATATCTGTAATTGTTATTAACTTTACCAACAATAAAATGTTGATACTACAGTTTCAAAATTCAAAATTAAATGAACAATAACATTGGATGGCATTACTGACTCAATGGACATGAATTTGAGCAAACTCTGGGAGCTGGTGAAGGACAGGGAAGCCTGGCATGTTGTGGTCCATGGATCACAAAGAGTTGGACACTTCTGGGCAACTGAAAAAGAAGACGACTCTCTGGGAAAGGTCTCTCCAAGAATAAGAAAATCAACATAAAGGACTCAGTATAGTCCCTGAGACAGAATAAGTACTTAACAACAAGAATAGAATCCTAGCAGGAAAGGATCTTAAGGAATCATCTGATTCTGCTTCTGGAATGTGTTGCCTTCTTAGTGCTCAAACACACAGCAGTACCTTCCTCAAAGATCCTGTAGTAACTTCATCATAGCTGATAGGTCTACTTGCCCCTACTTTAGTGATGTTGGTATTCTACTCTGAATTCTAATCATGTCCTATTCTTTTTCGAAATTTTTTTCTTTTCTATGAGATATAATTTAGACAAAGTGTAATGAACTGTATCTTAAGTGTATACAGTTTAACAAGTTTTGATAGATGTTTACACTGGGGTAACCCAAACTCTTAGAGTGTTTCCATCATTTCAAAAGTTCCCTTGTACCCCTTTGCACATAATCTCTGCCACCCCCACCATCCCTGCCCACAACCACTGCTCTGGTTTTCTAACGCCGTATATTAGATTGCCATGTTCTAAAAATTCATACAAATGAAACTCACGCAGTACGTTCTCTTTGTTGTCAGGCTTCCTTCACTCAGAACAAAGCACTTTTTGAGATTCATAGAAAATACTATAGTGTGGATCAGTAATTTGTTTCTTTTTTATTGCTGAGTGGTAGTCCATCAAGAATATACACACCTTATCATCGATTGTGTTGATACAAATTTGGATTGCTTCTAGGTTTGGCTGTTATGAATATAGCTATTATGAACACACATGTACAAGTGTTTTTTGTGGATAAATGCTTTCATTTCTCTTGGATAAACACCTGGGCATGATGGAACACAGGGTATGTGCATGATGAACTTTATTAAAAATTCTCAAATTGCTTGTCATATTTCATACTCCCACCACTGACTAGTTTGGTGCATTTTTGCTAAACTTCCAGTTTTTCAGTCTTTTTTATTAGTCAATCCAGTGGGTGTTATCTCATAGTGGTTTCATTTTGTTTCCTTTAAAATGATGTTGAACGTTTTTCCATGTGCTTACTGGCCATTCGTCTTCCTGTGAAATGTCTGTTCAAGTCCTTTCCTTGTTAAAAAAAATTATCTTATTTTTGAATGGTAAGATTCTAGATACAAGTCTTTATCAAATATACATGTTGCAAATATTTCTCCAAATCTGTATCCACCTATTCGTTTTTTAACAATATCCTTTGATATACAGAAAATTTTAATTTTATAGATGTCCTTTTTATTTCTTTAAAGTGCAACTGATACTAGAATTATATAATGTGAAATCATAATTCTAATCATTATTTATTAAATCCAAAAGAAAATGCAATGAGGTCCAAGATGAATTTCCAATACCACATCTGTCACTGACCTCTGGTCCACGATTTCCTCTATTACTTTGATACATTTGACCTGAGCAGCTTTCCATTTTTAAGGCTTTTTCCCCATCCCCCATCCCGATTTAATAAGGCTATTTTAAATCTGACCTCTAGTATTTTAGTAATGCTACCTTATGTGTACAAATATACTGAATATTAATTAGACTCCTTTTTTCAAAGTCAACAAATTAGATATTCACATGGATCAGGCACTCAATACACCCTCCAGGTTGCCAGAAAGTGCTAACAGTTCCTCTGTGAGTCTGATCCTTAAGTTACCAAACGGTAGGTCCCTTTCATGGGCTTTGTATTGCTGCATCTTTTAAACCTGGTAGTCATCAAGTGAAAACCTGACTGAGTGTATTCTGCCCACACATAGACATTTATCCTTGTCTCTATTTGGACAGTAGCAGAACATTAGTCAGTGAGTAAATGTAGTGAAAAAAAAAGCACAATCTCAATATATTGGGCAGTGATGAAGAAACTGAATACTGAAATTTAAACTGATAATAAATAATAAATTGTTTTATTCTTTAAAACAATATATCATTCAGCTATTAACAACTTACTCAGAACTTAAGAGCTTACAATATCTCTAATCTGAGACCTTCTCAGAAAGAATGGACTGAAAAATGCACTGTCAACTGACACTTTTCCCTTTGCCAGTAAAATATTACTATTCTTTATAGGCTTTTACATATTTACAGATCTTTATCAACAAACCTGTATTTTCAACCTGGACTATTTATATTACCTAATAGCACTTGGTCTATCACAAACTGTTATTATACAGAGATTATTTACAGAAATAAGAAAACAATGTATATTTGATTTTCAGAATTATTAAAAAATGGAGTTGATTATACAGAAAGGCTGTGAAAAGGCAACTAGTAAGTCCGCTTCTACTGCCTCCAACTATTCCTTCAAATGTATATCTTTAACAATGTCTACCTCTTAAAACTACCACTGACTTAATATGATCTCTTTCTTCTAATGAATGTGATATCCCTGAATGAGCCAAGTCCCTAATTCTCCCTAGAATTACATGTTGCAACTAGAGCAATAAGAGAACCTCATAAATTTACCCCAAATATTGTTTTATTTCACAGACACAAAAACTTGTTGAAAAGCTAAATGATTAAAAATTCAGATTAAAATCTAGGATATATATATATATACACACACACACACATACATATATACACATACACACACACAACACACTAAATTTCTTTAAGTATGAAAGTGGTATAACAGCTCTCAAAATATACAGGAAATAGTTTCAAGAAAAAATTAAAAAGCTTTCTTTAAATTTTACTATAAATGCTTTATAATATTTCTTCCTATTAGGAAAACCATTTTTATTTGCTTTTAAAAATATGCTCTACAAAAGCTTTAGTTAAAGCATAAATATATCAACATTAAAAAAAAAGTTAAAACAATTAGAACAAATCAATCATGTCTATAAATACTGACATTAGGTGGTGTTATTCTTACTGTTTAACTGCTAAGACATGTCTGACTCTTTTGCGTACTCATGGACTATAGCCTGCCAGGCTCCTCTGTCCATGGGACTTCCCAGGCAAGAATACTGGAATGAGTTGTCATTTCCTTCTCCAGGGGATCTTCCTGATCTAGGGATCGAACCCAAGCTCCTGCATTGCAGGAAGATTCTTTACCATTGAGCCACTTGATATTAGGTGGTATGTGTACCTACTAAATTGGCTCATTACAGGACACATTTTGCTTTTTAAAGAGAATGTGAGGTATTTGTTTAAAAATTATTAATGTTGAAGACTTCAGTCATCTAAAAAAACTACAAAATCTGCATTCAAAAAGAATAACCTAAAAACTTTTGGACTAAAGGGGATGGTGATGATGATAATTCTCTGTAAACCAAGCTTCCTCCTGATAGCTAAATTTATGTTTGACCTGCTCATATTATGGATTTCTTACAAATAGCCTTTTTCAGTCTTTGCTTCTCTCTTGGAGACCTACAACAAGACTACATTAAATCAAGAAAAAGTTATTTTCTATCAAAGTGAGCGTGAGGGAAAATGTCTGAATAGAAATGGTTACTCCCAAGTGTTCAGTCTGATAGTTACTCACACTTCCATACCCTTGTTTGCCTTGTTCTATTAAAATAGAAAGAAGAACCTGACGAAGCTTTCTGAAGAAGCTTTTCGTGTTCAACCAAATATTATTTGTGAAATGGTCATGATGGAACACTATTTAAGTAGGTACATTATTACCACATTACTCCCAACTGCTCACTGTGTAGGCTTGCTTCAGTCATTATTCAATAAACATTTATCCCTGGGAGGTTAAAAGACGTTCCACTTGCTTGAGCCTCATAGTACTTGGTTTTGATTCATAAATAGAGTATAACTATATCTTACACATTTCTTATATTGCTCTCAAAGAAGCAATAAATTAATTGAAACCTCATTTTAAACATAGACCAGAGCCCTGCTCTATGTCAACCCTAACTATACAAGGTGAAACAGCTACAAAGCACCTGCTTATTATGCCAGAATGTTCAGAAAAGATATATATTTTCTACTTGCACAAGTCTCAGAATGTTGATTTCACTCATTGCTAAGAAAATACTACTTAAAACACCCTTCTGCAATAATTACTTAGGAGTAAAAACTTTCAGCTCTCTTACTTCCTTATTTATTCCCAAGCCACTTTTTTCAAATACGATAACAATCATAAATCTCTTTTTCAAAAGGCCAGCAACTGGTAATTGTTAGACCGTTAATACTAAGGTTACCAAGCATTTACTCAAGATAGCAAAAGTTTAAACATGACCACACTAACTATAAACTTGGCTCAGAGTACCAGTGATCTCATATCAGCCTGTAGGCACTGCAGGGGAAGAAAGGAGAAGAGAAAAACTAAACACTACAACTCCAAATGTAGTAAACCAGATTCTTTTCTTGACAAGACTCTAAAGAAAAAAAAAACAAACACACAACTCCAAAAACCTTAATTTCTAGATACAATGAATAGTTTGCTTGTAGACTAATCAGTATGTTTGTCTTTCACAAATGTTATTTTAAAAGTGCTGGAATAAAAGAACGAAGCAGACTGCTAAAACCAGGAGATGGATTATGACCCTAAGCTAGGATATTGATAGGTATTTATGAGAAAAACACGTATAAGTTAACATCAGTGCTTAAAATTGGAATATTAATAGAGAAACAGCTATAAGAACAACTAAGATGTGGCTTCCTTGTTTTATCCTAGAACAGAGAATATTGACTCTATTAATATTTTTTATCCAAGATCAACTTTATAAAATGAACATTTTATGAAAATATGAGTTTTCATCTCAAGCATGAATTTTTACAAAGTAGGTGCTATGTGTACAGTATTGCACAAGGCACTGAAGTCAAAAGTGTCAGTACTCCTCACATCCATAAGAATGACTATTATAAAAAAAAACCCTAACAAATAGAAAATAACAAGTGTTGGCAAGAATGTAAAGAAATCAGAACCCCTGTGCACTGTTGGTGGGCATGTAAAGAGTTCAGCACTATGGAAAACAGTATGGCAGTTCTTCAAAAAACTAACAAGGGTAGAATGACGTTATGACCGAGCAATCCTACTTGTGGTTATATACCCCAAAGAACTGAAAGCAGGCTCTCAAAGAGGTATTTACACACTCATTCTCCTAAGAGCATTATTCACAGTAGAAACCCAAGTGTCTGCTGGTAGATTAATGGATAAGCAAAATGTGGTACCTAAATGCAATGGAATATTATTCAGTCTTCAAAAAGAGGGAAACTCTGACACATCGAGGAACCTTAAGGGCATTAGGCTAAGTGAAATGAGCCAGTCACAAAAAAACAACTACTGTGTGATACTATCTATAGGAGTCAAGGTTACAGAAACACAAAGCAGAATGATGGTTGCCAGGAACTTGGGAGGAAGGGAAAATCGGGAACTATTTAATAGGTATAGACATTGTTTTGCAAGATCAAAAAGTTATGGAAGCTGGTTATACAACATGAATAAAGTTAACTCTACTGAACTATACACTTAAAAGGGTTATGATGGTAAATTTTATGTTCTGTTTTACCACATCTAAAAATTTTTTTTAAAAAGTGAGTTCCAAGAGAAAGAGGGGCAAAATTATGTTAATACTTTGCGTAAGACAGTGCTCAATAAACTAAGTCAATTACCTTCTTGATGATATGCTGAAATTAGGTATAGAAGTTTTGCACAGCTTCCTCAGGAGAAAGCAGGGATTCACTGTTTGACTCAGTAGGGGCCTTAAAGTTCATTTCTTAAAAATAAAAAAGTCCACTCTCTCCCCATTCACACCCCTCCCCAGCACCTCTGGGAAAGGGCCGTTAACTTCCATTTGGACCACTGTAATGCTTTGTGATATGGCATGTGTGTGTGCTTAGTCGCTTCAGTCATGTCCAGCTGTTTGTGACTCCGTGGACTGTGGCCTGCCAGGCTCCTCTGTCCTATTTTAAGCCTGGTCTACCTGTTACAGGGCTTTCCTGGTGGCTCAGCTGGTAAAGAATCTGCCCGCAATGGGGGGATCTGGGTTCGATCCCTGGGTTGGGAAGATCCCCTGGAGAAGGAAAAGGCTACCCACTCCAGTATTCTGGCCTGGAGAATTCCACAGACTATATAGTCCTTGGGGTCGCAAAGAGTACGACTGAGTGACTTTCACTTACTACCTATTACAAAGTTTTTATTTATTGTTGAACCCAAAACTGCTTCCTAGTAACGTTCATTCATTAGTTCTGGCTCCCGCCTTAGGAATTCTAAAGAGGACAGAAATCACCTAGTTTTTTCAAATGAACATCTTTCAGTATAAAGGGGTCGGAGACAATGCCGTAATACCATAGTCTCTAGGTTCTTTGCGTACAAGTTCATTAGCCCATTGCCCTCAAGGATGGGTAATAGGACCCATATAATTCCAAGTCATTTTCTCTTAAAATAAGAGTTCAAAATGTTCTGATTAGAAGTTCAAAGGAATGTTAATTCATTTGAAATCATTTATAATTTTAGGTTTTCCTTCTATTTGGCAATGCAAGCCTTTCATCACCAACGGGGTTTTTTCTTCAGACTCTGAAACGCCATTTGGCTCTTCTGTCCTTCCTCCAAGTAGCTCCCAGACATCTATCAATGCTGTTAGCAAAGTGCTTTAGCCCAAAGGTTGTGACAAAAGCACAGTATCTTATTAGGAGCCATTTGCTTCACTTTCGTTTGTGTTGGAGATTTTAGGTGTTCAGCACTTACACAATCTAAAGTGATTAAGACGATTTTTGTCACTGTGATCATTGGGTTCATTTGTGTAAACAAGAACCAATACTAGGCATTAGTTTGCAGCCCATCTAAATTACTGAAGCACTCTAACCAATTACTTTTGCTTTCCACTCTAAGAAAATCTCCTATATGTCAGTACTAGTGAAAGTTTATTTCAGGAATTTAAAAAAGTAATTTAGGTAACATTATCATGTCCTCAAAATCATTCTGATGGACTATGCTGTCTAAACTATATCAATAGGCTATGCCATATACCAAAATAATTGCTTATAAACTTTTTGAAAAGTCTACCTTCATGTACTTAATTGGAATTCTATTAGCTTCTAAAAGGGTTGAAATTTACCTGAAGAGGGAAATAAAAATAAATTCAATAACTCAAATGCAATTAAATTCATATAATTAAAATTTATATTTCTCAAAAATTTTCCAGTAAATTTTATTTAAAAGAAGAAAAATCTATATAGGTACTTGAATGGCTACAACTACATTTCCATTTTTATTTTCCCGGGCTATAAAAAGTTCTGCTAATATTGAGAAAGAGACAAGCAACTAATTTCCCTTTTAAAACACCTGTGACCTTTCTCAAATCAAAATCTATGAGTTCCTTTCACTTTCAACCTAGAAAACAAGGTTCTTCTCTTCTGACAGAATTCCTTACTGGGATAAAGGGTAAAAGAACTGATTCCTGACATATGTCTTCTAGAATATGTCATTAATAGAGTCTGTTTGAGACTAAACTTGCAAACGAAATGTCTTTGTACTTTAAAATGTTTCAATATTGTTTANACAAGGTTCTTCTCTTCTGACAGAATTCCTTACTGGGATAAAGGGTAAAAGAACTGATTCCTGACATATGTCTTCTAGAATATGTCATTAATAGAGTCTGTTTGAGACTAAACTTGCAAACGAAATGTCTTTGTACTTTAAAATGTTTCAATATTGTTTATTTAGTGCTGAGACACTAAAAAGAATGTTCTTTCATATACGCAGCAAAACTCTGACTCTGTTTTCTCTTGCGCACAAAGCTATCTTCAACTTTTTTTATTGTGCTGAATTTGGAAGTCTACAAAAGGCTCTCTTTGTTTCCTGATAATTTGTAGTAGTCATCTTTCCAGAATCACAAAATAAACAAAAACAGCAGGAGTGTTAAAAAATCTTAGCAAGCTTCAGAGTTCTCATCGAAGAAGTAAAACTAATGTCTGGCAATAATATTTACTCTCTTCCTTTTTACTGACATATACAACTGACTGCCAATAGATGGAGGTTTTCTAAGAAATATCACCTCATAGAAACATGGATTCATCAAATAATTTCTGTACAAGACTTTGAAAAACTAACATTAACATTAATGGAAATTATTCTCATGTAAATGATCTCTTTAAAGTGAACCATTACAAAGAACTTGATGATTGAGATAGGGTTTATTGGCAAAGGCATTTTGGGATTAGGATTTGAGAAACTATACTAGAACTCAGCACCTGTATGTGAAGGAGTTGTAGATTTAATTCTGTTGGCTGTTGGGAGCCATTAAAGAAATACGATCAAGGCGAGCTGACATGACTAGAACTGTGTTTTAGGAAAGTCACTCCATCAACACAGTAAAAGCCAGATGGAAGCCTGAAGTCAGGGAAGCCAGCTAACTGCAGCAATATAAGCCAAGGGCCAGCAATATTTCTGTAAAGGACCAGATAGTAAATATTTTTGGCTTTATAGGCCACATGGTCTTGATCACAAGTACTCAACTCTGCCCTTCTGATGTAAAGGCAGCAACAGACAAAATGTAAACAAATGAGTGTGGCTGTGTTCTACTAAAACTTCTGCCAACTAAAGAATGTCGCTAGCCATCCGCTCTGCAAGGGTTGAGTCACTAGCCACTGCAGTCGCTGACCTTCAACACACCCTGAAAGGAGTTCAGGGTGGAGATCAAGAATGAGGTACTCTGTGCTCTGGTAAAACTGGCAAAACAGGCCTTCAGATAGTTAGATATTTTCAGGAGAAAATTTTGTGAGTTAAATTTCTTGCATCCTCCCATATTTAGACAAGCACTAAGATCACTAACAGAGGTATCTGTGCCTCGTGACTGGCAGAAACCTTTTACTGAGATGTATTTGGTTGCACGCATCCCTTTGCCAAAACCACATATATGCTGACCTCCGGCCTTACTTCTTCGGAGCAGTTCCTCAGACCTATCTGAGAGGCTGTCTCCTGGGATACAGTCCTCAGTAAATCCCCAGTATAAATGAAACTCAACAGCTCTCAAACTGTGTGTTTTTTATTTCAGTCAACACTTTCAGAAACAGGTGATTCAGAAGTAAGTGGCAGGATGGATTTAGTCTGTAAGCTGTAAGTTTGCCAATCTCTGTTCTAAGTAAAAAATAAAAACTAGAACTTGGCAAGTACAGTGGCAATGAAGACATAAAGAACTCAATCTTAAGGATTTAAGTAGAAGATCTGGTAGGTTTTGGAGACTGACTAGATGTAGACATAGATATGAGAGGAATAAGAGTCTAGGATGACATCCAAATTTCTAGTTTGGTCATCTAGGTGGGCAAGAAGATAGTCACTGAGAGAGGGAATCTAGGATAGGAAGTAAATATGGTAAGAATTACTGCCATTGTGCTCCTTTATATTACAGCTCCAAAGGTCTGTATAGTCAAAGCTGTGGTTTTTCCAGTAGTCATGTACAGATGTGAGAGTTAGACCATAAAGAAGGCTGAGCGCTGAAGAACTGATGGTTTTGAACTGTGTTGCTGGAGAAGACTCTTGAGAGTCCTGTGGACTGCAAGGAGATAAAATCAGTCAATCCTAAAGGAAATTGGCCCTGAATATTCATTGGAAGGATTGATGCTGAAGCTGAAGCTCCAGTACTTAGGCCACCTGATGAGAAGAGCTGACTCATTGGAAAAAGACCCTGATGCTGGAAAAGACTGAGGGCAGGAGGAGAAGGGGATGACAGAGGATGAGATGGTTGGATGGTATCACCAACTCAAGACATAAGTTTGAGCAAACTCCAAGAGACAGTGAAGGACAGGGAAGCCTGGCACGCTGTAGTCCATGGNAAAGACCCTGATGCTGGAAAAGACTGAGGGCAGGAGGAGAAGGGGATGACAGAGGATGAGATGGTTGGATGGTATCACCAACTCAAGACATAAGTTTGAGCAAACTCCAAGAGACAGTGAAGGACAGGGAAGCCTGGCACGCTGTAGTCCATGGGGTTACAAAAAGTTGGATGTGACTTAGCAACTCAACTGATCAACAAGAACACTATGGCCAAAAGAACTGTTCTCCAACATAAATCTGATCATGGCACTCCCTTGCTTAACACTCAACAGCTCCCCAACAATGTGTAGGTCCTTTTAGGATCTAACTCCTATCTGAAAGTGAAAGTGAAGTTGCTCAGTCGTGTCCAACTCTTTGCAACCCCATGGACTGTAGACTGCCAGGCTCCTCCATCCATGGGATTTTCCAGGCAAGAATACTGGAGTGAGATGTATGGAGAGAATACCATGGAAACTTATATTACCATACGCAAAATAGATAGCCAACGGGAGTTTGCTGTATGGCTCAGGAAACTCAAACAGAGGCTCTATCAACCTAGAGGGGTGGGATGGGGAGGGAGATGGGAGAGAGGTTCAAAAGGGAGGGGATATATGTATACCTATGGCAGATTCATGTTGAGGTTTGACAGAAAACAAAATTCTGTAAAGCAATTATCCTTTAATTAAAAAAAAAAGAAAAAGAATACTCAAGTGGGTTACCGTTTCCTCCTCCAGGGGATCTTCCTGACGCAGGGATTGAACCTAGGTCTCCCTCATTGCAGCCAGACTTTTTATCATTTGAGCCACCAGAGAATCCCATCTTGTTGACAAATAATAACAAGCAATTATAGTAGCTGCCTATTGCCTTATATAGCATACACCACTACCTTCAGCTGAAAAAAACCTGCTCCATAGAAAAACTTATAAATATTACGCCAAAAATATGAACAGTTCTATATAGATGAGGAAAACTTTTTTAAGTTTTTGTTTTCTGAAATGTCTTGAATTAGTACATATTACACACCCCCTTTTTTATTTAATGAAAAGTGACAGAAAGTTAAAACACATACAAGAGCAACAACAAAAATTCCCTTTTCTGGCAAGTCCTTCTGTTAAGTCCTTTCGAATACTCCATTTTCACATCTATATCCTTTCAGGACAGGGCTCTGGGGCGGTGGAGTCATTCCTCCCCATCTGGCTGTTCTCTGGAACAGCCTGCAGAGTTCAGTTCTCTGCTTGGCACACTCAGTTACTTGTTCCTACCACAGTAACTCCCAGACCCAGACTGCAGATTTGGCTCAGGAGGGGGCAGGCCTGAAGAGCTATGTCCCTGGCAGGGAGCTCATCTGCAGGAGTTTCCTCCCAAAAAGAATCCTGTGAGATTGGGTCTAAGAAAATCTGTAATTTGCAGTCTTCTGGACACAGATGGCCCTGCTCAGGCAGTTACCAGGCCCCTGGTAAGAAGTGTCAGGAATCCTCTTTGATTCTATTTGCTCTGGGCACTCCGCCTGTGCCATGTCTAGCTGCCATTTCTTCCCTCACAATCAACTGCTCTCCCATCTTCTCCTTTCTGTGTTCTTCTCAACTGCTTTAATCTTTCCTTTGTATAACTGCCCCAGATTCCTAACTGATCTTTTTGCCTCCAGCCCTCCACTGCTGTTAGCCATCTGACGAGTGTAGCACTCAGAGCCCTTCAATAGCCCTCTAGGGAGAGCCGAGACAGTCTGCCTCAGACTCCACTCCAGACCAGCACTCCTTTCCCCAGTACTTGTCCATGAAGATAGCTGGGTCTCTCCCAGCTCCCTCACCAGACCTTGTGTTTGCCTGCTTTCAGGTATTTTCTCAAATCTCTTCCAAAAAGGAGTGGCCTGTCTTTATTCCACTCAGTTTTTTTTTTTTTTTAATTGAAGTATAATTGCTTTACAGAATGTTGTTGTTTTCTGTCAAATCTCAACATGAATCAGCCATAGGTAGACACATATCCCCTCCCTTTTGAACCTCCCTCCCATCTCCCACCATCCCACCCCACTAGATTGAATCAGAGGCCCTGTTTGAGTTTCCTGAGCCATACAGCAAACTCCCGTTGGCTATCTCTTTTACATATGATAATGTAAATTTTCATGTTACTCTTCCCATATATCTCACCCTCTCCTCCCCTCCCCATGTCTATAAGTCTATTCTCTATGTCTGCTTCTCCACTGTTATCCTGTAAATAAATTCTTCAGTACCATTTTTCTAGATTCCATATATATGTGTTGCTGCTGCTGCTGCTAAGTCACTTCAGTCGTGTCTGACTCTGTGTGACCCCACAGACGGCAGCCCACCAGGCTCCCCCATCCCTGGGATTCTCCAGGCAAGAATACTGGAGTGGGTTGCCATTTCCTTCTCCAACGCATGAAAGAGAAAGTGAAAGTGAAGTCGCTCAGTCTGTCCGACTGTTAGCGACCCCATGGACTGCAGCCCATCAGGCTACTCCGTCCATTGGATTTTCCAGGCAAGAGTACTGGGGTGGGGTGCCATTGCCTTCCCCGATATATGTGTTAGGATACAATATTTCTCTTTCTCTTTCTGACTGACTTCACTCTGTATAGTAGCTTCTAGGTTCATCCACGTCATCAGAACTGACTCAAATGCATTCCTTTTTATGGCTGAATAATATTCCATTGTGTATATATACCACAACTTCTTTATCCATTCATCTGTTGATGGACATCTAGGTAGCTTTCATGTTCTAGCTATTGTAAATAGTGCTGCAGTGAACAACGGGATACATGTGTCTTTTTCAATTTTGGTTTCCTCAGTATCCCACTCAGTTTTTAGTGAGTGAATGAGTGAGGGAAGTTGCTCAGTCGTGTCCAACTCTTTGTGACCCCATGGATGGTAGCCTACCAGCTAAATGCTATCTACTCTGTTAAGCTCTCCTTGTTCACAAGAGTCAGCCTGAATTCTTTCCAACACNGGAAAACTTTTTTAAGTTTTTGTTTTCTGAAATGTCTTGAATTAGTACATATTACACACCCCCTTTTTTATTTAATGAAAAGTGACAGAAAGTTAAAACACATACAAGAGCAACAAAAAAAATTCCCTTTTCTGGCAAGTCCTTCTGTTAAGTCCTTTCGAATACTCCATTTTCACATCTATATCCTTTCAGGACAGGGCTCTGGGGCGGTGGAGTCATTCCTCCCCATCTGGCTGTTCTCTGGAACAGCCTGCAGAGTTCAGTTCTCTGCTTGGCACACTCAGTTACTTGTTCCTACCACAGTAACTCCCAGACCCAGACTGCAGATTTGGCTCAGGAGGGGGCAGGCCTGAAGAGCTATGTCCCTGGCAGGGAGCTCATCTGCAGGAGTTTCCTCCCAAAAAGAATCCTGTGAGATTGGGTCTAAGAAAATCTGTAATTTGCAGTCTTCTGGACACAGATGGCCCTGCTCAGGCAGTTACCAGGCCCCTCATAAGAAGTGTCAGGAATCCTCTTTGATTCTATTTGCTCTGGGCACTCCGCCTGTGCCATGTCTAGCTGCCATTTCTTCCCTCACAATCAACTGCTCTCCCATCTTCTCCTTTCTGTGTTCTTCTCAACTGCTTTAATCTTTCCTTTGTATAACTGCCCCAGATTCCTAACTGATCTTTTTGCCTCCAGCCCTCCACTGCTGTTAGCCATCTGACGAGTGTAGCACTCAGAGCCCTTCAATAGCCCTCTAGGGAGAGCCGAGACAGTCTGCCTCAGACTCCACTCCAGACCAGCACTCCTTTCCCCAGTACTTGTCCATGAAGATAGCTGGGTCTCTCCCAGCTCCCTCACCAGACCTTGTGTTTGCCTGCTTTCAGGTATTTTCTCAAATCTCTTCCAAAAAGGAGTGGCCTGTCTTTATTCCACTCAGTTTTTTTTTTTTTTTAATTGAAGTATAATTGCTTTACAGAATGTTGTTGTTTTCTGTCAAATCTCAACATGAATCAGCCATAGGTAGACACATATCCCCTCCCTTTTGAACCTCCCTCCCATCTCCCACCATCCCACCCCACTAGATTGAATCAGAGGCCCTGTTTGAGTTTCCTGAGCCATACAGCAAACTCCCGTTGGCTATCTCTTTTACATATGATAATGTAAATTTTCATGTTACTCTTCCCATATATCTCACCCTCTCCTCCCCTCCCCATGTCTATAAGTCTATTCTCTATGTCTGCTTCTCCACTGTTATCCTGTAAATAAATTCTTCAGTACCATTTTTCTAGATTCCATATATATGTGTTGCTGCTGCTGCTGCTAAGTCACTTCAGTCGTGTCCGACTCTGTGTGACCCCACAGACGGCAGCCCACCAGGCTCCCCCATCCCTGGGATTCTCCAGGCAAGAATACTGGAGTGGGTTGCCATTTCCTTCTCCAATGCATGAGAGAGAAAAGTGAAAGTGAAGTCGCTCAGTCTGTCCGACTGTTAGCGACCCCATGGACTGCAGCCCATCAGGCTACTCCGTCCATTGGATTTTCCAGGCAAGAGTACTGGGGTGGGGTGCCATTGCCTTCCCCGATATATGTGTTAGGATACAATATTTCTCTTTCTCTTTCTGACTCACTTCACTCTGTATAGTAGCTTCTAGGTTCATCCACGTCATCAGAACTGACTCAAATGCATTCCTTTTTATGGCTGAATAATATTCCATTGTGTATATATACCACAACTTCTTTATCCATTCATCTGTTGATGGACATCTAGGTAGCTTTCATGTTCTAGCTATTGTAAATAGTGCTGCAGTGAACAACGGGATACATGTGTCTTTTTCAATTTTGGTTTCCTCAGTATCCCACTCAGTTTTTAGTGAGTGAATGAGTGAGGGAAGTTGCTCAGTCGTGTCCAACTCTTTGTGACCCCATGGATGGTAGCCTACCAGCTAAATGCTATCTACTCTGTTAAGCTCTCCTTGTTCACAAGAGTCAGCCTGAATTCTTTCCAACACTGCTTGTATAATAATACTTAACTCCCCAACTTCTGTCTCCTATGTCACTATACTACATTTTACTGAAGTTATTTTCCCCTCATCTTCTTCATTACTGGAATCATCACAGAGATAAACATAATTCAACATACAGTAGATGAATGCTGAATTAATGTTTCTTCTCAACAAATGTTTTAAGGACCAAGACGTTGTCTTCACATCTCTGACCTCTGCACATCTAATTAAGGATCTGATGAAGGTACTTAATAGATATAAGTACTTCACTTATTCACTCATTCAATAAGTGTTTCCTGAGCACCCAGTGTATGTCAGGTACAGAGGTTAGGAGTTCACAAAGAGGACTGAACTAAAATTATAAAAATCATCTGTGACATAGGAACATGTGCCTGTGACACAAATCTCCTAAAATACTTGTAATTTGCTGAATGACAGGGGTGATAGAAGTGTCTTATACAGAGCTCCTAAATTTCTTGGAACTTCCTGGGTGACAGGAGTATCTTTTGTTCTAATGAGGTGATTGTTGGCGGGCTAACTGGACAGCCTCAGGATAGAGGCTGGCACCAGAAAGGTCAAACCATGATTAGAAGCTTGGAACTTTCAGCTTCACCCTCCATCTTCTGGGGAGGGAGGAGAAGCTGGAAATTGAGTTAATAATCATGCTTTTGTAACGAAACCTTCATAGAAACCCCTAAACTTCAGGTTTTGGAGAGCTCACGGGTTGGTGAAAGCATCTACGCGCTCAGAGGGTGATACCCTCTAAACTCCATGAGGACAGAGGTGCCTGTGCTCAGGACCTTCCAGATCTTATGTGATGATTATCTCCTCTGGCAGTTCACCTGTATCCTTTAAAAATCCTTTATAACAAACCAGTAAACAAAACTATTTCCCGGAATTCTGTAGGCTATTATAGCAAACTACTGAACCTGAGAGAGAGGAAAAAATGTGGGAGCCCCAAATTTGTAAGGAAGTTGGACTCTCTGTGGGTAATCTTCAAACCCACAACTTGCAACTAGTATCTGAAATGGGGAAACAGTCTTGTGGCACTTTAGTGTAAAAAGGCTACAGCATAAGGCATGACTAGGCAAGATGGAAGTTGGGGAGTAAGCATATATGAAACCTGTGGAATGTGTGCTAAGTTGAGGTATTAAGTAGCAGAACTGAATTAAATTGTAGGACACCTAGTTAGTGTTGGTGGAGAATTGCTTGCTGTGGAAAACCACACATTTGGTGTCAGAGGTGTGTGAGAAATAGTTTTTTCTTTTATGGTGCCATCTTGCATTGTTTTGAAAGGTTATTTTCCTATTGAAGAAGAGACCAGGTAGCTTCTTTTCTTCTTGAGGCAAGTTTTCATAATATGAATCATTATTTTTCAAAAATACCCTAGGCACATATGACCACATCAAATCTGAGTATAAAAGAAATTCTAAACTAAAACAAACTATTGTATAAATTTGGTCCGTTTAGATTAGTATAGTTCTATTCCTTTTCTTTGATGCAAAAAATCAAGAGCTTACTAGATTATTCTAAGATTCAAAGTTATAAATTTTAGGTTTAATACTTAGGGGGAAGTGGGCCTTCCAGAACACTTGTAAGTAAAGAGACAGAGGACACCTGTGTATTAACTCTGATTTCACCCTCTGAATGAGAAAATGTCCTTGCTGACACTGAGTTTGGTTCAAGAACCAGGAGTCTGGTAATTATAAACATTCCCTTAAAAGGAAGCCCACAGATGGTCAGTTTAAGTTCTTCTGGAATAGTGATGAAAATGGAATAGCTCCCAGATCGTTAGTTCTTTTAGAAGAGTGAATCTAAAAGGGTAGTGACATAGAAATAAATGAACTTTTCCTAATTCAAGGATACTACCTTGCATGTAATTTGTTATTAGCAACTGATGATTCCTATTATGAACTAAAAGAGGCTATGCTCAGATACGTTACATCTGCTTTTGCCCTGACTTTACTTCTGATAAGATACTGGATCTTTGGTTAATTAAATTAGGAACTAAAGCTAAAAAGCACAAATGAATGTATATATGTTAACCTCCCGTCAATCTAAAACTCACCCAAAATGCTGTATTTAATTTAGAGAAAAAACTAAGACAGCTTATATTACTCAGGAATAAATCAATTACATGATCAATAATAACTGCAGGGAATGATCATTTGATTAATTGAAAATAGTCCTTCTAGAATAGATAGTACTCCTACTCAGGAAACAAAATGTATATAATTCAGGAATCTCTAGGAAAAACATGGTAAGGTGCTTTCTGAGAGACACTTCAACTTTTTAGAAATGATACCTCAAAAGAAACAGAAAATGTCTTTTGACATTAAAAATGTCTTCCAAAGGAAATACTATTAAAAGTTTTCAACTTCAAAAATACTTTGAAAGGAAAAAGAGTTCCTAGAATCAGCAACAATTACTTTAGATTTTATATTTTGGAACAAGTTCAGCAAAATTACACACTAAATAAGTTGTAGAGTTGTAGAACTAAATAAGAAAGATCCCTGTGAGCAGTTTTCGGAGTTTCTGTGTTTTTTTTTTTTCAATGTCCAACATGGAAAAAAGAGTGGTAAAACGGATTTTGTTAAGCCTGGATTTCTCTTATTGGTCTAAGCACAAGCTGTTTTGCTATATAGTAACAGATAAGACTAACATTAAACACAACTTCAGGGAAATCTTTTCTGGTTTCCTTATGAAAAAGAGACTGATTAAAATCTTCTCATGAGTTCTGAAACCAAATTTGGCAGTTCAGTAGCCAAAGTAAGCAACGGAGTCACATTAAAAACTTATCAGTGTACAAAGTTCTTTTTAAAAGTTAACGAAAATAAAGTAAGCTATTGAAGATTTTAACATCTCTAAAATACCAGTCCCCACAATCAAAAATGTAGTTACATATGACAGAGATTATAATGGTGCTGTTTTACTCCAAAGGTATTAGAATTCCCTCCTGAAATAAAGTGAGCCTCTGATATATCTACTTCTATGTAAACAAACAAAAAAAATAAAATTAAAAAAAATTGTAAACCTTAAAAGGTAAACCTCATTCCAAAAGTGCAGAGGAAAGGCAAATTTTCTGAGACTTTCTCATTTTTACCTGGAAAAGTCTTGAGCTTGAATGACTTGAGAACTGCAGTTAAGTACACCCACAATGGCCCACTGCAGACATGAGTATTTGTTTGTAACATTTGGTGGGGGTGAAGTGGCAAGCACAAAAGCCATCCTTTTGAAACTTTTCCTGGTGTATGGAAAATCTTAGTTTCTCATTTATGTAAACCAGTCCTGTAACTCAGATAAATACAACTTTTTTAGAATAGGAACATTACAGCAGCCTTGCTTTTCCTTAGCTAAACTTAGAATATTCAATGATGGGCACATTTTCTGGGCTCCACCTTCTGCAAACAAATTTAAAAGTAGTGAAAAGCAACCAAGGCTTTACATCACAGAATAACAGATTTGGGAACAGAAGACTGGAGAAATGTTACAAATAGTACAGTTACCCTTTTGGGTGATTTAAACAGTAAGATTTATGGTCTCTTTCTAGTCTAAATTTTAAACCATGGATTTTGTCAAAGGTTAGTACTAACTCACATCAAATTAGGCTTGATGTGAATGGGCAACTCACTTCTAACCACATACTAAAAGTAAGATGATTTTTTTTTTAAAGGTCACATGTCTGGGACCACAGCAAACAGTATTACTATTAAAGGGAAAACTCCATGTGGTTCCAAGAATAGCAAAAACATCTTCACAGAGGAAACTCTTGATTAGCAATTGAATGAAAGTAAAAACATACAGTTAAGTGAAATCTAAAAATAGAACATACCACACAATGCAATGTAAGCCCATAGCAAACAATCTGTGGTATTTGTGCCAGACCATTTCAGATTCACTTCTTTTCTCTTTCCTGTCCATTGTCTTCTAGAACCACCAAGGAACATTAGATTACTTCAAAAGTGTAGGATTTATAAACGTTTTGAAACAAAATGGTATCTCAGCAATATTCAACCTAAGTCCTTTGCTGAAGGTTCACCAGATTCCACTATGATAAATCGATAAGAATAATATATTCTCAGTTGAATGCCTTAAATATGATAATTAAATAATTAATTTGAACACAGTATTCAAATATTTGTTAAACTGGATGTAGGATATAATTTATAAACTAGTTTGCTTAACTCAAGAAGGAAATACTTAATGAGGTACTTTACTATCTATTTTCATCAAAATTAAGCTGGCAAGTTTTAAATTTTTGTTTGAGTTTGGTTGTCCACATTTCAACAGTACCAAGAATTAAGATAAGCTAACAAAGAAATAAGAGATCCAGAAGCAACATATCAAGACAAAACAAATCTTTTTTCCTTAGGCAAGAATACAGTGAATTCATGTTGACATATGGCAGAAACCAACACAACAATTATCCTCCAGTTAAAAATAGAGTCAAAAACAAGAAAAAAATAACACAATAGTCTCTCTCATTAAAATTTTTTTAAAAATTATGCAGTCCCAAAGGGTGCCCCCAAGATATTTTTTAATGACAAAGGAAAAATAGTAATTGTATAATAGAAAACCTGGGCCATACCACCTTGATGAAATAGTTAGGGATAGTATCATCAATAAAAAGAGCTATGGCATCCTGTACTCCTAATATGACACTTTTTGATACTCTCTGCCTACTTTTGAGAAAACATCAAACAAACCCACAGTGAGGGGCATTACAAAATAGTTTATCAGAACTGTTAGGTAGTTAGAATAGGGAAAAGGAGTCCAAAATGGTGGTGGCTAAAAGACAAGGAAGAGAAGAGCCCATGAAAATAGAATAGAGGAAGGTCAAAGGAAGGTCTGAGGACCAGAGTGAGGACTTCAGGTAGAACAGCACTCCTGACTAAGCCCAGTTTGCATAGGGCAGGCCCAGGGGGAAGGAAAAAACATAAAAAGAGGAGCCAGACGGCTCGCTCTCTTTCTCCCACACGCTGGGGTGCTCTTCTCTTCGTGTCTTTGGATCAACGTGCCCTCATGCCTCAAGATGGANGAGGACCAGAGTGAGGACTTCAGGTAGAACAGCACTCCTGACTAAGCCCAGTTTGCATAGGGCAGGCCCAGGGGGAAGGAAAAAACATAAAAAGAGGAGCCAGACGGCTCGCTCTCTTTCTCCCACACGCTGGGGTGCTCTTCTCTTCGTGTCTTTGGATCAACGTGCCCTCATGCCTCAAGATGGATTTTCCTGCTACCTTCTAAATAAAATAGAGCTGTAACACTGAGCTGTCTAAGAGCTATGGTATGGTCTGTTCGAGACCAGAGAGCTACAACACGGTCTGTCCAGGACCCAAGAGCTGTGACACACTGAGGGGGCTTTCATGTCCGTCACTCCAAATCTTTGTTGTGAAGAGACAAAGAACAGAGGAGCATACACTCACCTGACAGAACCCTTCAAAAGTGTCGAGGTTATGAAAGACAAAATGAGGTAAAAGAACTCTTTAAAATTGGAGGAGGCTGAGGAGACACAGAACTAAATGCATTATGGGATTTTGGACTGGATCTGGTAACAGAAAAGGACATTAGCAGAAAAATAAATAAAATTCAAATAATGTCTGCAGTTTAGTTTTAAAATAATAAATCAAAAACTTAAATCTTTAATTTTAGGCAGGGAATACAATGTCTGAGCTGTCTTCTCTGGCCCTCTCTAAGCCCCAGAAGGTCAAAGCCTAAGTACACTGTAGTGGATCATCAACTATTTGTTGAATGACTACATCAAAATTGAATTTTATCTGTGACACTGCTTTATAATGACCTGTTATGAATTTTAAGTTCCCTCTCTACTATAAGGTTCTTAATTTATCTTCTATAAAACTAGATTTGGGGCACAAAGATAAATATCTGTTAAAAGTATAAGTGAATATTGTTGAATGTCTAATTTTAAATAGGAGCCTCTTCTATCGTAAGGATAACCATAGGCTATTAGAAATTCTTGAATTGGGATAATGTTTTTCTGAATGCAAATATATTGTGTTCATGATTTTTTTAAAATAGAATATACTGTATAGCACAGAGAATTACTGCCATTATCTTGTAATAACCTATAACGGAGTATAATCTGCAAAAATAATCACTATGCTATACACATGAAACTGCATATTTTAAATCAACTATACTTCAATAAATAAATAATATAAAGATATCCTATAAAACAAGTCACTAGAGAAGTCTGATTAATTTTGCTAGAGGCTAAAAATCCATAGAAGTTTAGAAGAAAAAATAAATTATTGAAAGACACTCCTATACAATGAAAAATGTTAATATAAAATCTAAGTTATACCAAAAACTGAACCATCAATTTATGGCAAACTATCCCTGCTAATAGAAATCAATCTGCTTTACCTATATTTAGCAAGATAACATCATAGAGAAATATACAGCTATTTCCACTGCTAATTTACATAATGGAAAGTGGAAAAGTTTACTGTTTCCAAATCCCAAGCCAAAGCATATAATTATCTTTGCCAAACATTCAGCAATCTACAGACTCTGAATGCATAAGATATCCATAGCCAGTATGACATCTGTTTTATGGACAAGCATGTAAATGGGAAGGAGGAACACAGATTTAGCCTATAATCCTTTAAAAATGTGATTTAGACTTTACATAGAAAACTACTATTCCTTTATTCAGGAACTTTTTGAAAAGTAAATTCTTAAATTATAATATTGGAAGATGTCTACTAGTCAAAGACACAAGGTTAACATACACTAAAGAAGTTGAGTGGAAATATCCTACAGTTAGAAAAGTTTCTTCATTCTACTATTTATGTGCCTGAAAGAGTAGTGTTTTATTTATCAAAATAAATAAAATTACTTGTAAATCTAAAAACCATAAGAAATTGCACATTTATTACAATGTTCTCCATTTCTGTTTTGTTAATTCAGGTTTTAAAAGAGTGTCTCTGTACTGTTAAGAGGGGGACATATGCAGGCTCCAGAAACTGTCAGTTGTTTTGGCGGTGGGAGCCTGGGGAACTCCCAGAATTGCAAACTCTTTTCCTGTTCTACATCTGAATCCAAGGACAATCTTTAGAAACAATTCTTGCTTCACCAAATATGAAGCTTGCTTTTGGAGATGGCTCAGGGGAAAGGATTAAGAGCTTAGGTGTACACAAGTCTTGAAGCATAGTATAAGCATATGACTGGGAAACTTTTGGACCCTAGGTATAGAATACATATGTGTCCTTGGAGTTTACGAAGAAACTTTAATTCCAATCAAAGCAAACAGCAGAAAATACAAAAAAGGGCATACATCAGTAAAAATCAAGCTAAGATATAAATGCTTGGAAATCTCTCCATTTTCCTTTTGAATGTGTCACTGCACTGAGTATTACCTTTTGGCCAGACTGAGAAGAGTGATTATCATCTAGTCTAACTTAGAGTGAAAGGCGTTTCATAGAATGCCAAAAACCAAATTATAAACATGAGGTTAAAACAAAATATAAAAGTATTCCAGACCTTTTGTAGGGTCTTAGCAAATTACATCAAAGTTGCCTTGTTTAAATAGAAAGTTCCTTTGTGTTACGATATGTAGAAGAAGACTGGGTTAGTAAGAGGAGACGTAATAGAGCTTTATAGAAGAGTTCATTTAAAGTTCGAATAAGAAAAGAACAGACGTTTGTTTCTGGTTATAAAGATGACAGAAAAAATTGTCCTTATTACTCTTTTATGTAAACAGATGAAATTCGATAACTATTGAAAATTTTCAAAGAAATAATTGGGTTTTATTTTCTTTAGAATTTGAATATAAATGATACAATATGATTTCCTTTAAAAAATGGCAAGGGGCAAATTTTGAGGTTGGTTCCCCCCAAAATTCACCATTGATTTTCCTCCATCTCATGTTTAGTGATACTAAACATATTCGTGTAACTGTTATTTACTATTCTAACAGAATAGTTTCATTTGATGTGACTGATCATTAGCATAAAGGGTCCTGTTAGCCTCAAAAATACAGTTAAGCTAATTTTACATTTAATCAGAAGTTACAGCAAGTATATTAAAAAAAAGACAGGCAATCAATAGCTTGTATATTCTGGATATATGATGAATTTAAATTAAGCAAAGACTAACTTTGACTATATTCAGAGACTCAACATTTTCCTCCTACATTGTGTAGCAAAGATGACAATTAGCCTCTTAGTACAAAGCTCTGAGTGAAGGCCATAGGAAAGAGGAAATCAAAACTCTGAGTATGTCACAGAGCTAACAACTTTTAGGTAAATCCAAGTTGCAAAGAATATATGAACTGAAAGCAAAAGCCTACATAAAGCATTACAAATGGTTGTTTAACTACAAGACTAGCTGAGTTGTGCTATCGTTTAACACTGAAGGCCAAAACAATTCACCAACCCCTTTACTACCACTGAAAATACCTCTTAAGGCCACTTGAGATGCAGAAGGAATCATCTCAAAAGCACACACTGATCAACTGATAAATAAGAGAATCCACTTACAGCACATAAATGGAAGCATTTACTCCTCCATGACTGCTATCAAACAATCCAAAGAACACTCTTCAAATTGAAGCAATGTCAAAAAAATACATAAAGAACTGTCCCTGAGCATCTTCAGAACTAAAATGTATCATCTATTTGGTTTAAGTATGAGCTGATTTGAAAGCAGTGAGATGAACCCGGAGTTTCCAAATATCCAGAATTAATGGAATACCTACATATATCTGTAAAATATAAAAATACAATTTGCAAACTCATAGGCTTACTCTATGCCAGGCAGTGGTCTAAAAGCTTATATATATTAACTCATACCCTCCCACAAACCATATATCACACTATTATAAATTCACTTTACAAATAAAGCTGAAGTAATTTCTTACTCTAGAGCTCTAGATCTCATGGCTAGGCAGAGCCAGATGCATCTGAGTGTGCATGATGCCTTAAAACCACTACATGAGCAGTTCTCAAACTATGGTTCACAGACCTTGAAAAACTATAAAACTATTTCAAGAGTCTGTGACCTCAAAACTATTTTAGTAACACTATTAAGATGTGATTTTCCCTTCCCAGTGTGTTGACCTCTGCTGTACTGATGGTACAAAAGTGACTGTAGGTAAAACTGCTGGACCCATGACATGAATCAAGCAGTGGCAGCACTGTGGCATAAGTCGTCCTGATACTTGTCACTGCCAGGAACTCACAGTGAAGAAAACACTTTTCAAACCGGTTTCACTTGTGAATACCCTTCATGAAACAGGAAAAATTATTAATTTTATGAAACTTCAACCCTTGAGCACAACATTTTATGTGATGAAACTGAAGTACTGCATAAAGCACTTTTTCTGCATATAGAAATGTAGCTGTTCTGAGGGAAAACATGTAATTATTTGAATTGTGAGGTAAAACAGTTTTGTTTTTTTCAAATAATACACCAATTTTATTTGAATGAACAACAGACAAATTGGTTATTCTGATCTGGGAACAAAGTGATACTTTTACTTCAAGGAAAAGGTCTGAAAATGGTAAATTTGTTGACAATGATAAAATCTGAGTTTTCAAGGAAAAGAAATTGAATTTTAGAAAACTCAGAACCACACTATCACTACACTGGGAGACTCTGGAGATCAGTGATATTAATGAATGTGATTTTTTTTTTTTAATTGCATGGTGAACTGTATCAACATTGGTAGATCTGCAATGACTAACTGGATCAACACTTTCCAAATGATCAATGCAAAATATTTAAAAAATCATGTATGGTAAAAGATCCATTCAAGGTGCAAATTAAACCAATGGGTTTTAAAGTATAGTAGATTATGAAGGATTTATTGGTTTCACATTAACCTATAAAAAATTAATACTTAAGTTTTGAAATATTATCAAAGAAGAATAACCATAATTAACTGAAAGGGCTATTAAATACTCATCTCTACTCAAAGCACATATCTGTGTGAGAACATATTTTCCTCCTATAATTTAACCAAAACAACACCCAACAGACTCATTAAAGAAGTAGATACAGGAATCCAGCTGCCCTCTATTGAGCCAGTCATTAAGCAGATTTGTAAAAATGTAAAACAATTCTACTTTTCTAACTAAATGTGTGTTTTTTTTTTTAAATTTAGGGAAATAGGCTTTTTTTTTTTTCTAATGTGTTATTTATGTTAAAATAAAATGAAGTTGACTATTGCTATTTTAAATTTATATTAATAAATATTAAGCTCCTTGGGGTCCTCAATAAATTTTTAAGAATATAAACGATTCTGAGACTAAAAGTTGAGAACTTCTACACAGAACTATACTGTCACTATTCTATATGTGTGAGTTTGTGTGTATCCATGTACATGTTAGGGGATAGAGGGAAAACAATCCCTTGGTTGCTCCTGTATTTACTACCCAACTTCTAGAGTTTTGTTTTGTGAAGGATGATTCTCTTCTTCCCTATAGGGAAGAGCATGTACGGACCACAAACATGAAAATAATCTTAGCAAGCAAGAAATTGTTATTCAGTATTAAAATAAAAGTAGTGTTCTAAGCAGAAAGTAGTAATAGTAATTAAGAAAGCTATGAGGGTCAAATGGCCAGCAAAACTATATAAGCACTCCTGAATATTTGAAAAAACACAAAATTAAATGTGTGATTCACAAACAGACCATATTTATAAAGTAAGGCAAATACTTATACAAGCATAACATAATGCAATATACCATATGTTCAAATCCTATCCATCTCTAAAGATCTAGCTGAGATATAAACTTCTTAAAATATGCCGTAAAGACATCAGATGCTAAATAGATTTTAACAAAAAATAGGTGAATAAACTGATTAAAATGATTCTCCTTCTGCAGACCGGCCACTGAAATTATTGTCAGGATATATTTAGCAATTGTGTATATGTGCCTTACATGTAATTCTAAAGGCATTTCATAGATTTTACACGTACACACTAATGCATATGTACGCAAAGTTACATATTTATCTCTTAACATCTTTGTTTCCCTAGTGGCATTCCAACAGATCTCAAATTAAATTTCCCAAATTAAGAAAAACCAATTACAAGTTATAGCCTGCTTCTATAGGAAATTTTTCAATTCTAAAAAAAAAAAAAAAAATTACAAATATGATCCATTTACGAATCAGTGAGCACCCTGACATTGAACCAATAATTCTAAAACTTGAAACTGACTGAATTTCCTGGACCCAACAAATAATCTAACAAAAAAAGAATGAAACATATGAGTCATAAAAGGTACAGGTGAGGCAAGTTTTTAGAAAACCCAAATCAAGAAAGGTAATTTTCTTAGTCACATTAACAGCTTAATTACTCTTTTGTAATCAAATTTATCTTAAACATCAGAATACTGAAAATCACACTTTCATTTCACACCATCACTGGGATTATCATTTGCCTAATTCATAGTTCAATATTCACTCATTCTTTCACAATGACTGAATAATTTATTACATACAAGATGCCACTGGTAGAAGTTGTGACTAGTTCCTTAGGTGGTTTCCTGGCCTTTTGCTTGCGTGTACTATTTAGGGAGTAGAGGAAAAATAATGCGAAACTTAAAGAGCTGCTTCCAGAATTTAACATGTTGCAATAGACTGGTGAGTGGTTTGGAAGCTTTCAGAGGGAAGTACATGACAAAGTATGCCAAACTGACATTCAGACTCACTGAAACTGCTTAGGTTGTCCCTACCAAATGATCTTGATCTAGTCACTTAACCTCTCAAAGTTTTATCTGCTAAATGAGGAGGCAGAATTGTAGCTCAGCTGATAAAGAATCCGCCTGCAATGCAGGAGACCCTGGTTCAATTCCTGGGTCAGGAAGATCCGCTGGAGAAGGGATAGGTTACCCACTCCAGTATTCTTGGGGTTCCCTGGTGGCTCAGCTGGTAAAGAATCTTCCTGCAATATGGGAGACCTGGGTTCAATCCCTGGGTTGAGAAGGTCCCCTGGAGAAGGGAACAGCTGGCCCACTCCAGTATTCTGCCCTGGAGAATTCCATGGGGTCCCAAGTGTTGGACACGGCTGAGCGACTTTCACTTTCGTGGATCATCCAGTTTTAAACTTACGTAATTCTATTTAGGTGCTGTGAACATTTGGCTTATAACTATTGAGACAGGAGATTATATGCTTCTTAGTGGGAAAATGAAAGTAGTGTAAATGACTCATCTTAGCTATTTAAAAATGTACATTATTAGTGTCTTCTTAAATTAAGAAACTAAACAGTAAAATGAACAGTATTCAGAAAGAATCACTCGAAAGGTTCTGAAAATATATTAAAGAATATCATTCTAAGTACAAAGTTTCTTGAAAACAGAAAAAGAAACTATTATAACTGATGCAATTTTAATAACTATGATTTACTGACTGCTTACTAATTTACCTCATCATATAACAATCTGGTAAAAAAGGTACTTTAATTCCTATTTGAAAATGAAGAAACTGAGGCTCAGATTAAATAATTCATCTAAAGACACTAAATTAAATAATGGTACCCACTGATACTCTAACCTGGGTCTGTCTGACTATAAAGCAATACTCTTCCCATTTCAATTCCCACAAATGAGTATCTTTTTTTATAGTCAAGCTTTAATTGCTAATAGTAATGGGAAAAGGAACAACATGGAAAAATAAATCCCACACACACATGGTATAACACTTTATGACATGGAATAAATTCCAGTAAAATGAGTTCTGGGGCTGGGTGAGATTCTAGATCAGATGGTTTCTTAGGCCATTTTCCAAGTCTCAAATCTAAGCAGTCTTCTTCATTCACTGAGGCTTAAATAGGTTATCTAATGCATTTTCCCACTCATACATAAATGTATAATTTATATACATCAATTGTAGATTAATCACAAATAATAAGCATATAACTTCAAGAAGTAATACTGGGGATCTTCTAAGGAAAGGATCCAAAGACTTGCTCTTTTAAAACTTTCTATTTTCTTTCATTGAGTTTGTTTAAAAGAAAAACACTGAAAACTCAAAAGAGCATTTTAACCCGGGCTAATAATGCTTTCTTAAAGATAGGAAAAACTTGCTCCAAAGAAAAATATACTGATATGCTTTTTCATTTCCATGAATTTTTCCTGTTCCTAGGGTACAGCAACAAAATTACCACACACACACAACACACACACTGTTTTGAAAAAATTAAGTAGGACAAATCTAAGAAAATTTATCAACTAAAAATTTATTCTTTGATAATCAAGAAGAAGCTGAGAAAGATTTCTAAGTATTATAAAAGTATTATATAAGACTAAATTGAAAGCAAAGACATGAAACTAACAGTTGTCTTATATTATGAACTACTGCAAATAATCAAGTAGTAAGAACTGCAGTTAAAATAACTATTAACTTATTAATTGAAATAACTAATGAAGTAGAAAGTCAGAACCTATTACTCCATCTTTTAGTTTTTCAGAAATAGGATAATTTTCAAAAATCTGATCAGTCAATGAAATTTATAAGCTACCAAGTATAACTCAAACATTAACATGCATCTAAGGTCCCACCAAAAATCTTGGGGTCATTTATAGAACATTCCAAACAACCACAGCAGGATACATATTCAAGTTCACATGGAACATAAGCCAAACACCGGACCAAAAACCAAGCCTCAATAAATGTTAAGGAACTGAAATCTTACAGAATATGTCCTCTGACCACAATGAAATCAATTTAGACATCAGTAACAGAAAAATATCTGGAAAATTCCCAGATATTTGGACAATAAACAGCACACTTCTAAATGACCCATAGGTCAAAAAAGAAACCACAAGGGAAATTAGGAAGTACTATGAACTGAATGAAATTGAAAGCACAATTGCATCAGTCCAGGTTTAACCAGTCTTCCCTGATGGCTCAGACAGTAAAGAATCTGCCTGTGATGCGGGAGACCTGGATTCGATCCCTGGGTCAGGAAGATCCCCTGGAGAAGGGAATGGCAACCCATTCCAGTATTCTTGCCTGGAGAATCCCATGGACAGAGGAGCCTGGCAGGCTATAACCCATGGGGTCACAAAGAGTCAGACACAGCTGAGCAACTAATTGCTAGGTTTAACCAGAGAAATAGAACCAGTAGAATTTCTTCTTCAGGGAAGCCTCAGCTCTGCTCCTCAGCTTTTCAACTGACTGAATTAAGATTCCCAGATTATCTTGGATAATCTGCCTTAAATCACTGATTACCCATTTTAATAGTATCTACAGAATACCTTCACAACAACACCAATTGGAAACAGTGGCTGACTTTATATCTGGGGGCTCCAAAAATCACTGCAGATGGTGACTGCAGCCATGAAATTAAAAGACGCTTACTTGGAAGGAAAGTTATGGCCAACTTAGGCTGCATATTAAAAAGTAGAGACATTACTTTGCCAACAAAGGTCCATCAGTCAAGGAAAGTTATGGCCAACCTAGACTGCATATTAAAAAGTAGAGACATTACTTTGCCAACAAAGGTCCATCAGTCAAGGCTATGGTTTTTCCTGTGGTCATGTATGGATGTGAGAGTTGGACTATAAAGAAAGCTGAGTGCCGAAGAATTGATGCTTTTGAAGTGTGGTGTTGGAGAAGACTCTAGTGAGTTCCTTGGACTGCAAGGAGATCCAACCAGTCCATCCTAAAGGAAATCAATCCTGAGTGTTCACTGGAAGGACTGATGTTGAAGCTGAAACTCCAATACTTTGGCCACATGATGTGAAGAGCTGACTCAATGGAAAAGACCCTGATGCTGGGAAAGATTGAGGGTAGGAGGAGAAGGGGATGACAGAGAATGAGATGGCTGGATGGCATCACCGACTGACTCAATGGACATGGGTTTGGGTGAACTCCGGGAGCCTGGTGATGGACAGGGAGGCCTGGCGTGCTGCGGTTCATGGGGTCACAAAGAGTTGGACACGATTGAGTGACTGAACTGAACGGTCTATAGCCTACCCAAGTTGATAATCATAACAATGTGTTAAAATTGGTGAGATCCAGAGAAGGCCGTGCTTAGAGGGAACATTAGAGCTTTAAGTATTTATAATAGAAAAGAAATTCCAAAATCAACTATCTCAGCTTCCAGAATAAAGAAGCTAAAAAAAAAAAAAAAGACAATAACAACAACAAAGGACAAGAAGAAAAAGAAGAATGAGCAGATTAAATAGAAAGTAAAAGAAAGAAAGCAGAAAGCTACTTGATTTTAAAACTGTTTTATATTATAAATCATGTAAATAGGTATCTCAAAGACTTTTAATCGCATATGAAATGTGACAATTTGAAAAATTCTCAGTTTCAACTTCTCCTTGCTTACCATGCTCCAGATACAACTTTCACAGAAGTTGAAATCTGGATACATCCTTGAAGGTAGAATGTGGTTCAAGTCCTTCATTTTCAAGAAAAGACACCAAAGATCAAATAGCTAGGAAAAAGTTGAGCAAGGACTAGCACCTGATTTCCAAAACTGCTTCCCAGAGTTCTTCCGATTGCAATTTACAATCTCCCAGTTGCTTTACATGTCACTAAAAATCTGCCACATCTAGGCTACTATGCTGGAGTAACCATCAGGAAAACTACCACCATATCTATCTGCTCATTTTCTTTTACTTCTTAAATTTATCCACAGGCCAGCACATAAAACACCTTTATGCATATTCTCTCTGGAAAATCCCCTACAAAATACACATATTTTTTTAGCCGAGAGATTAGAAAAAGGCACCTATTTTCTGGAGTCCATGTGGCCCCTCACCAGTGCACAAGGCTTGAAGTGGAGCTCCAGCCAGATTCTAGCCCATGTTCACACTCTCTGGCTAAGTCCTCTTTTTCAGGTTACAATGGGCAAAACTGTATTCAGTAGTCCTACTTAATCATTCGCTATAATGTCAAATGCACAAAATCAAGTAATGTCACTCCATAAAAATACTCCCTTCATAAATGAGTTGAATGTATATAAAACAAAATTTAAAAAAGGAAAAAAACCACATTTTAAAACTCTTAAGCTGTATCTTAAAACTCTTGGCATACAGAAGTTCTAATATTATAAATACTCAAGGAGAATCTCAATGGCAAGAGTTAGACAGAAAAAGTTTATTAACAATATTTCATTTTGAAAAGTGACATTTTATGTTTGTTTTATTTAGTTCGATTTGAAGTGTTTCTGTAAGTGCTATATTAAAAATCACATGGAAGGAAAAAATAAAGCAACATGTTTTCCTAAGTAATAAATGTCATCATTGCAAGGACATTTATCTTTCTAAAATAAAACAGTTGCATATACTAGCTAAAGTTAGAATTTTATCTTCTAAATTTGCTTCCTTAAGTGAACAAGTCCAGAATCACATTTGTAGACACATGCTATTTTTGTTTTATGAAGTTGTCATTAAGTTTTTATTATAAACAGGATGTTCTCAAAAATAATACTTCCATTTTTATAAACATTCAAAATGAAACAAATGAAATAAAAATAGTAATTAACAATTTCAGTAAAACACATTATCTTAGAAGATTTCTTTTACTAGCAAAATTACTCCTACAATCCACTTACTGCAGTTTAGGTTCTGACTATTGGCAATATAAATGGCCTTAAAACACACCTTCAGGAAAACTAATTAACTTCATCTGACTTAATAATATTTTACTTGCGATTTTCTATGTATTCAGAGTACTCTGTCTATACCATTTGGTACTTTTCAATGTATTACTTTAAGTAATTTCCTGTGCTCATCATTTACAGAGCATGAATTAGGCAATAATCGCATGTGATGCAGACAAGAGTACATGCTCGGTAGTCAACAGAGGGACATAGGAGGTTGGACAACCAGGACGTTTATGAAGAACAGCAGTGACTAATTTTCTTTCTAGGCAGTCTTGGCTTGTCTCTCTGCCTTGTCCCCATGGATCTCTTCTACCCTGTTGGTGTCACACCCCTTAAACACATACATCCCCTTAAACACTACTCTGGCTGCCATCCATGCTTAATAATTATTGTCGTACCTAATTTTTCATTTTAGTTTAAAATATGCCATGGTTGGAAGGAGTACCAAAAGGTGAGCTGTCCTACGCTCGTTAAAGAGAGGGTTGGATTGCGAGGTAGCAAAAGGACTTTAAGCTCTATAGTCATGAGCCACCAATAGCATCATGTTTTAAAATGAGTCTCACATGCAATATTTCATCTGATCTGACCACAATCCTACTGAGACAGGGAAGGCAGGTACTAATTACATTTTACAGGTAAAGAACAGATTCAGAAAAGCTGACTTGTTCAGATCTCACTTACAGTAAACAAAGCAATTCAGCATTGTTTAAATTGTCATTAAATTTGAGTAACTTTCAATATAGGTTCTCTGGTGGCGTGGAGTGAAGTGAAATGAAAGTCGCTCATCGTGTCAGACTCTTTGCAACCCTATGGACTATATATGGTCCATGGGATTCTCTAGGCCAGAATACTGGAGTGGGTAGCCTTTCCCTTCTCCAGGGGATCTTCCCGACCNGTGAAATGAAAGTCGCTCATCGTGTCAGACTCTTTGCAACCCTATGGACTATATATGGTCCATGGGATTCTCTAGGCCAGAATACTGGAGTGGGTAGCCTTTCCCTTCTCCAGGGGATCTTCCCGACCTAGAGACTGAATCATCATCTCCTAAACTGGCAGGCAGATCCTTTACCACTGGCCACCAGGGAATTCCTATCTATATTTGATATCATATTTCAAATGATTCTGAGGATGTTTTGATAATTTGGAATTCTGTGGAAATTAAAAACATTTTCAGTCTGGAATGCTGTTGTTATTCTGCCAAGAAATACACAGAGGGAAGCCCTCTGCTGGCTTAATGGTAAAGAATACACCAGGAGATGCAGGTTCGATCCCCAGGTTGGGAAGATCCCCTGGAGGAAATGGTGACCTACTCCAGTGTTCTTGCTTGGGGAATCCCATGGACTGAGGAGCTTGGTGGGCTACAGTCATTGGGCTACCAAAAGAGTTGGACATGACTTAGTGACTAAACAACCAGAACTTTCATTATTCAAATAAAATGTTTAGCACAGTGCTGGAAATAAAACTTGTTTTTATCTTGCCATTAGGCAGATTCATATCTCTCCTTAAACTGCTACCTCATTTACTACAGGCACTCATTTTCCAATTATAAAAAGTAAAATAAACATAACTACCAGCTATAGGAGTCTCACCAAACTCTCCTTTCCAAAAATGTAGAAATCCAAAATTTACCTAACCTTGAATCTTTCAAATTGATATAGTTTGGCTGAAAAAAAGAAGTTGATCTATGTTTATCTGTACATTTGAATCAATACAAAAGTCAAGCAAAAATGAGTTATATTTCCACTTTACTGTCCTGGAAGGTACCTCATCTATCCCAAACTATCTTTCCAGCTTTATTTCCAACTATATCCTCTCCTCTAGACACAACAGATTGTTCCTCAAATACACTCTGTACTTTTCTAAGTTTCCTCTACTGGAAATGTCCTTTCCCACCCATTTCCTCTTATTCAAACTCTACCCCTTCTTCAAGGACTGGTATTAATGCTATCTACTTTACATACATGCAGACTTCCTGACCCCTAAGTCAGAATTAATCTCTCCCTCCTCCATGAGGCTACTGTACTTTCTCTGGACCTCTGTTTTATACTGAGTTCATTGTGTTTTATAGTTCATGGCTATATATATATATAGATAGATAGATAGATATATATATCAATCAGCTCAGAGCTTGTGGCAAGGGAGTATCTTTCTTTAGTTTTATACCTACCACATGCATACTGTAGATGTATGAAAAATTGTTTTTACCTAACGCAAACTACTTAGCAAACAGAACATTGTCTTATATCAGGCTTTCATCATATCTCACTTGGACTTGGTCTAGTAAAGCAGTCTCCTGGTCAGTTTCCTCAGCCTCTAATTCTGGCTTTCTCCACTGTATTTTCCATATTACTACCACGGTGGTCTAAGACAAAAACCTGACTATGTCCCTTTCTAAATGTACATTATTCTCCACTGTCTAAAGGAGATATTGACATGACCCTAGTCTACTTCTCTTCCATTTTGCACAGTTAATTCATGCAGATGTGCATCCATGTTTACACACATTTCCATATTTATCAGAACAGCAAACTTTCACCTATACCCTTGTAAGAACATCTACAAGATCCATCATTCTAACAGCTCATTCTTTATGCCTCATCTCAGGGGAGGTATAATATGGCAGTTGAGTTAAATATTATCTGTGTTTAAATCTTAGATCGTCCTTGCTTGGGAGAGTAATTCCGAGTAAGTTAAACTTCGCAGATACAATTGAGGGAAGACTGGAAAACTCTCTAGCTTCACCATTCTTTTCCTGCTCTCTCTGCAATACAACTCTGCTCTAGTGGTTAGGTGGGCAACATCAACATTTACTGTAAAATACAAAAATAAGAGCCAGCATTAAAATCTAAGCTCTAGGTTCCTTGTCAGAAGAAGTATTTGCTTTACTTTAAAACAAATAAGATTTAAAAACAAATAAGCTGTACTCTTTGTTTTCTTCTAGCTCCACATTCACTGTATGCTAAAATATGAAGTAACAAAACAGAAAATTTCAAATTCTTTTTCAGTTACAATAGTTGTCCATCTCAGCAAGGATGTACATACTGTACATTTTCATACATTTTTGCCTCATATATCTTTGGTGAAGTCTGTTCAGATCTTTCGTCCATTTCTTAAATTGCTTTCTTTTCTTACTGTTGAGTTTTAAGAGTTCTTTATATACTCTGGATACACGGGTTTTTTTTAATCAGAAATGTAATTTGGAAATATTGCTTCCCAGTCTACGGCTTGTCTTTTTATGCCCTTAATAGCATTTTCTGCAGAGCCAAAGTATTTAAATTTATTAGTGTATTTCATGCTTTTTGTATCTTAAAAACTCACTATCAAATCCAAGTTCATATGGGCTTTTCTCCTTTGTTTTCTCTCAGAAGCTTAGAAGTTTTGCAGTTAGTTTTATGATTCATTTTGAGTTAATTCCTAATTAAATGTGTGTATGTGTCAAGATTCACTTTTGGAGCATATCGAACTCTAGTCTATTACCATTTGTTGAAAAGACTACCATTTCTCAATCAAATTGTCTTTGTACTTTTGTCAGAAATCAGAAAACTATATTTGTATGACTATTTCTGGGTGCTGTATTCTGTCCCATCAATCTCTCTCTACTCTTCAGCCATCTATTATTTCTTCCTCTTTAAGATTTAATAGGTATGCAATGCTCTAGATTTGGTCAACAGAATATGTTTAATTAAGTATCCCTTCTAGTTCAAGGTTCGTGTCCAGTGTGTTGTGGTTTGATTTATGAGTTTCTTTCCGTCCTAAGAATAAAAAAAATGGAAATCTAACAACAACAAAAAGTTGATCTAAGCAGAAATTGACTAATGTGTAGCTGAAAAGTAATGTTGTAGCATGCAATAATATACTAAGGCTAGGCAATTGTGCTACCTAGAAACTGGGAGTTTTTCAACATTAAAGGGCCCAGATGAGGTAAATCCCTTTGGCATAATCTCGTTTCATATTAGATTTATAGCTCTATAGTTGTTTTAATTGCTTGCACTTTGTTTTAACCCAGTTTAGATGCCAGATGTTCATCTATATTAAACTTCAACAGTAATAGTGCTATAAATAAAAAAGAGTTAACTCAAAAATACATACATTACAAACATTCTTAAAATGTTACTTTAAAAACTTTTAAAAAGAACAAATTAATCTTCTCATATGCAAATATGCCTTATGTGCTTTTTGTGGTGGAACAGTCCTTTATCAGTATCTTATGAAAAGTACCTTGAGTTAGTAGGAGCTTTTACACGTGGAGAAATTCTAACATTTCTCCATTTTATGGCTCTAGCACCAAAGACCCAAAGTAGTGATGCTGCATTGAACCATCCTTAGACTGCAGCCCCACTCTGGAGGCCTAGGTCCTAGGTGTTTTGTTGAAGGCTGTGTGTAAGTACTATAGCAGGTGTTATGTCTCTTTCTTCCTAGTGCAAACTGTTGCTATTCAGTGGCACAGCTTAGAAACAAGGTTAGCTTAGCTGGGAGAAGGGTTCTTCTCACTTTGTCTCTCTACAGTAACCACTGTCTTCTGCAAACATCTGAGCCTAACATTGAAAAAGACAAATGTTCTATGCAGGATACAGGATGCTTGGGGCTGGTGCACTGGGATGACCCAGAGAGATGGTATGGGGAGGGAGACAGGAGGGGGGTTCAGGATTGGGAAGATGTGTACACCTGTGGCAGATTCATGTTGATGTATGGCAAAACCAATACCGTATTGTAAAGCAAAATAAAGTAAAATTAAAAAAAAAAAGGATACTGCATAGCTGATGAATCAAAGAGTAGAAATCTCAATAAAGGATCCCAAAGAGATTATTTAAAAAAGAAAAAGGCAAATAATCTATATTTCAACCTGTTTTTAATCTTTTTACTTTTATTCATCTATACTTTCATACACAGAAAAACATTGCTGCTGCTGCTGCTGCTAAGTCGCTTCAGTCATGTCCGACTCTGTGTGACCCCATAGACAGCAGCCCACCAGGCTCCCCCGTCCCTGGGATTCTCCCGGCAAGAATACTGGAGTGGGTTGCCGTTAAGTAACATTTTTATCACTAATTAATTTACTAAAAAACTGTGAGCAAAGACTTAAATATTTACTAAAATGTAAACACATTTTGTTACAAAATTCATTGCATACCATACAGTATCACTTAAAACAATTTTTAAAAATCCTAATTTTTAAAACTTCACTAGGACACTGATAAATCCTACCACAGAGTATAATGATGAGCATAAAGTCAAGTAATTAATACTTGTGATAACTCTGCAATGTTATCCTGGCCTTCAAATTCTGGGCTATTCTCCAGAAGCATCAGGATTAGACATTCTCACCTTCTATCACATGAAATATGCTTTCACAGGTCAGCCATAGATCTTTTTTCCTCCATGACCAGGCAAGTACATACAAACTACATCTAAAACTGAATCTTACCAAAGAGCAGCAAGGATATAAAATAGAGACTATAACACTCAAGTCTTTGTATGAGGCCTACATGATTATCTTTCAGAACTCTTTGAAGTCCAGCCAAGGGTTTTTCTTTTTAACTCCCTTACATAAAGCCCGACTTTAAGACATTTCAAGTTACTGTCAATACTGCGAACAAATAAGCACATCCAGAAATTTTCTATTAATCTGTAATGATTAATAAAATCATTGATAAAAAGGTAAATGCTTATCTAAAAGGAAAAAGAAATTGGCAGGAAGTCATTATATAACTTTTGAAGTTAAGAAAACATTTTCTTAGGATCAAGAAAATCAAATATACAGCAAAGAACAAATCTAACTTCCTATCTGTTGAGTACATATATACCTTTGATCTAATGAATTTCTAGAACAAATTGAAAACACAAATTAAAAAGAAAAGATTTAATACTTAAGCTTGCATGCCAATTAATAACTGCCTTTGACCATAAGAAAAGTACTTTTCAGTAGGAACAGAATCCTATCCACTATCATGTAATAAACTTGAGACTGTTTAAACAAGATAAATCTTTAAAGAAGCAGCTAAATCAACAATATAAATTTTAAAATGGAAAGCAAACTGTGCTGACATCACAAAATTTTCAATTAGTGATACCATAAAAATGTATTAAGAACTTTTAACAAAAAAATGAAGTAGAAGATAGGCTTATATTCACTTCCTTCCTGTCTATATTCCCACCTGAAAGGACCTACCCTATTAACAGCCCTGGAAGAAACAGGCTTACTATATTTATTGACTTACTGAAAAATAAATCAAATAGAAAATTACAGTAAAAATCTATTAGAAGTCTATGTTCGATGCAGGATGCAGGATGCCTGGGGCTGGTGCATGGGGATGATCCGTTGGGATGATGTGGGGTAGGAGGTGGGAGGGGGGTTCATGTTTGGGAGTTCATGTACACCCGTGGTGGATTCATGTCAATGTATGCCAAAAAAAAAAAAAAATCTCACATAAAGCCACTGAAGCTATACTTCAAAGTAATACTGGGAAACCTATTTAAGGTTTAACACTCACACGAAAGTGAAAGTGTTAGTTGCTCAGTCGTGTCCAACTCTTTGCAATCCCATGGAATATAAACCCATTAGGCTCCTCTGTCCAAGGAATTCTCCAGTTAAGAATACTGGAGTGGGTTGCCATTCCCTTCTCCAGGAGATCTTTCCAACCCAAGGATCGAACCCCGGTCTCCTGCATTGTAGGCAGATTCTTTACTATCTGAGCCACCAGGAAAGCTCTTAACACACACATAGGTGCATTTATATAGTACACACATTGAAATCAATATAAATGCCCACTTACATTGAACAAACTGATACACATGGTATAGCAATATTTAAATAACAAAAACTAAGGAAGGAGGAGAGGTCAAATTTTTCTAACGTATCAAAATTGGCAAAAATGAAAGAATTGTAGTGAATTGTGAGATTCTTCTTCAAAGTAAGTCTTTACTGAAGACTTTATATCATGTCTACTCTTAAAAAGACAAGCTTAAATAAATGCTAAGATTCAATAAGGCTAACAAAATAAAACAAAATCCACTTGCTTAGAAGATTAATGCTGATGAAACACTAAAGTAATCATTCTTAAAATTGTAGAACTTGTAGAAAAAGTGACTTTGGTGGGGAGAAGAAACCCTCTAACTCCCTAGAGTGCCCATTGTCTTCTAAAAAATCTGAGCCTGAAAAGGACAGGTAAGTTAGTTCCAAACTTGCTTTTTAAACTTGTTTAATTTTAGTCTCTGATGCTCCCAACACTGGGAAAACATTAAGTAATGTATATTTTCATCACTAATTAACTAGCTTCAAAAACTATGAGCAAATCATATTAGACCTACTGAATGAGTTTTGTTTTTTTGTTTGCTTTTTTGAGGGGAGCAGGTCCTAGCATTTGTTGTTGTTTAGTTGCTAAGTTGTGTCCAACTTTTTTGTGACCTCGTGGACTATACTCATGAGGAGGACTATAGCTCCTCTGTCCATGGGACTTCCCAGGCAAGAATACTCTAGTGGGTTGCTATTTCCTTCTCCAAGGTCCTAGCATATGCATTTTGTAAAAACCAACCAAAGTTTAAAAATATTTCCCCAGGTCATTTGGGTATGTGCCATCAGTAGGGACGGTGGCTATTATTTAAGCAGTATGGTAGCCTCTCTGACAAGATGACACTTGAATAAGGAACTGAATGGCTACTAAGAGGAGGAATGGTTACTAAGACTATCTCAGAGAAGAAAGTTTCAAGCTGAGGCAACCCCAAGTGCAGAGGCTTGAAAGATGAATGAGCTTTATTTGTCTGTGGAACAGCAAGAAGGATAATATGCTAGTTGTGAAGTGAGCAACAAGAGTAAGGTGGCTAACAGCTTGGTAATAAGTGTAGGAAAGTGAGGACCAGAGAAGAGAGTGGGGGTGTTGCCTCCGCTAGAAGATGAATTCAGATGTAGATAAGTAGCTTTCGTGGTGGGAAAATGAGAAAGTTCTCCCATTACTTCTGTTTCTGTATTGAAATAAGGAGTAAGATGATTTGCCAAAAAGTAAGAGGGATGGACATGTTGAGTGTTATTGATTGAGATGATTCTCTTCCAGGAACAACGAGAAAACCAAAGTAAGAAAATTATCTGAAATAATGAAGCAGCTATTCATTTCCTCCCTTCCCACATTCCCACCTTAGAGAATGTGGCCTACTCACAGCCCTGGAAGAAACAGTCTTACAGTATCAGCTAGACTTTGGATCTGCCACACTTAATAGAAAGCTATAACACACCTAGACAGCCTACTAAAAAGCAAAAACATCACTTTGCCAACAAAGGTCCATATAGTCAAAGCTATGGTTTTACCAGTGGTCATGTAGGGATGTGAGAGTTGGACCATAAAGAAGGCGGAGTACCGAAGAATTAATGGTTTCATATTGTGGTGAGGGAAAAGACTCTAGAGAGTCCCTTGGACAGCAAGAAGATAAAACCAGTCAATCCTAAGGGAAATCAACCCTGAGTACTCACTGGAAGGACTGATGCTGAAGCTCCAATACTTCGGCCACCTGATGCAAAGAGCCAACTCATTGGAAAAGACCCTGATGCTGGGAAAGATTGAAGGCAAGAAGGGGACGACAGAGGATGAGATGGTTGGATGNTGATGCTGAAGCTCCAATACTTCGGCCACCTGATGCAAAGAGCCAACTCATTGGAAAAGACCCTGATGCTGGGAAAGATTGAAGGCAAGAAGGGGACGACAGAGGATGAGATGGTTGGATGGCATCACCGAGATTCGATGGACATGGGTTTGAGCAAGCTCAGGGAGTTGGTGATAGACAGGGAAGCCTGGTGTGCTGCAGTCCATGGGGTTGCAAAGAGTTGGATACAACTGAGCAACTGATGCCTATTTTTGTGTTTTCTGCCAGGAGGAGGATGGATAAATTTATTACACAGGCACAGGTGTTTATAGCAATTCCTGGATAAAGCACAGAGGCTGTAGTAGATTGTGTTACTGTTTCCAAGCACTCAGTGAAAGGTTGATGCTTTACTATGTGGACATCAGGCTTGGCTCTGTCACTTGCTCTGGCTAATAAAATGGTGAAGTGATAAATGCCACTTCTAGGTAGAAGCTTTAAGGACTAGCATATGATTCATTGTCACTCTTTTCCCTCTACTATGTTTCTCAGAAAGAGGCTGTTCCTTCAGCCTCTATCCCTGAATGAGAATGATAATGGACCAGATGTACAGATCTCACCAGGATGTAGCTAGAGCAAGAAAGAAACCTTAATTTTAAACCAGTGAGATTTGGGAATTGTTTGTTACTACAGCATAACCTGACCTAAACTGACTTATTTTTGTTTGGTTGCCCAGTCGTCTCTGGCTCTGCAACTGACTTAAAAGGTGAAAGTGAAAGTTGCTTCATTTGTGTCCAATTCTTTGTGACTCTATGGACTGTAGCCCACAAGGCTCCCTTGTCCATGGAATTCTCCAGGCAAGAATACTGGAGTGGGTTGCTGTGCCCTTCTCCAAGGGATCTTCTAGACTCAAGAGATCGAATCTGGGTCTGCTGTATGCAGGCAGCAGGTTCTTTACCATCTGAGCCACCAGGGGGAGCAATTAAATAAGAAACAATTCAGTATGTATGTTTACGTGTTGAGACGTCAATGTATAACCGAAAGGACTAACAGGAGAGAAGCAATAGGACCATCCAGGGTTCCTGTCTCAATTCTTATCACACTACTTAGCCAGTTATCCAAGCCAGAAAACAATCATCTGGAATATATCTTTTCCCTCCAAGTCTCTTACATCCAACCTATTAACTTCGTAATGTCTCTTGTATCTATACTTACAGATACTATTCTAATTAGCCTCTTACTACCTTTCCCTTGCACTAATGTAATAATCCACTAATTTGCCTTTCTGCTTCAGTCTCCTTCCTCTAATCCACTCCCTACATTTATACAGAGTAATACATATTCCTAAAACGATGTTGCCACTTTGCCAGAAACATACCACATGAGACACACTTCAGCTGGACACACATGAGTCAACCCTAGCCAACCCCTCTCTAGTCTCCATTAAAGGTATCAAACCACTGCAGGCTCAGGTACAGGTTTTGCCACTTTTTGGCCACAAGTCACTTAACCTCTTCAAGTACAATTTTTTTTTTTCCCTTTGTAAAATAAGAATCATAATGTTACTCGCAGCTTTGTTCTCAGGATTAAATTAGAGAAATAAACTGAGTTGGCATAATTTATTGCCTGGTCACACCGTAGAACAATAAACAGTTGTGGAATAAGAGAACAAATCTCTGGCTGTGAAAACTTCACAGCTCTTCTTGGCTTATCTAATTGTCTCCCTTTACTAGAAACTAAGCAGCTTGAGAAAGGGCTGAGCCTTTCTCATCTGAGCATCCTGGGACCAAGCACAGTGCCTGGACTAAAGAGGAGCTCAAAGTATTAAAGCTAAGTGATATCTGAAAGTGGATAACACACCCTGAATGGTTACAGAAGGGAACAGAGAGAAAGGGTGAAGTCAGAGTGAATACAATCAATAATGATAAATCTTCCTCAAGTCCTTGTGTAACTACATGTGCTTTTAACTTTGTGCTAAACAAGAACTTGGCGTCTTGGGTGGCTATTCTCTTCTGTATTTAACCAAACTACTCCTGCCAATTTCATTTACAGGTGAATTCACAAAGTCCTGATAAGGAAGGTAGGAAAGCAATGAATGTTTAAAAATTCTTCAGTGTGACTACACTGAACATTTCCTCAAATGCTGGATAACTTAAAAGAATGTTTTCCCGCACATAATCTCAATGCTACATTTCAAATGTATAATTCCACTGCCTATAAACAATTGATACCACAAGATCAATAGAATGTAACTCTCAAGAGTAATACAAATCAATATATTCTGCTGCTGCTAAGTTGCTACAGTCGTGTCCAACTCTGTGAGACCCCATAGATGGCAGCCCATCAGGCTCCGCAGTCCCTGGGATTCTCCAGGCAAGAATGCTGGAGTGGGATGCCATTTCCTTCTCCAATGCATGAAAGTGAAAGTGAAGTCGCTCAGTCGTGTCTGACTCTTCGCAACCCCATCGACTGCAGCCTACCAGGCTCCTCCGTTCCTGGGATTTTCCANCAAGAATGCTGGAGTGGGATGCCATTTCCTTCTCCAATGCATGAAAGTGAAAGTGAAGTCGCTCAGTCGTGTCTGACTCTTCGCAACCCCATCGACTGCAGCCTACCAGGCTCCTCCGTTCCTGGGATTTTCCAGGCAAGAGTACTGGAGTGGGGTGCCATTGCCTTCTCCACAATACATTCTAAAGAGATGTAATTACTTCTCTATTTTGACAGGAGAATCTCCCTCCTATATGTACATTTCCCTGTTTTCTTTCTGTCATATAAAACCTAACTGTAAAAATGGTAGGGTGGTTGTATTTCTGAAGTGTATAACTGAAGTTCAAGGACTTTTTGGTTTTATTTTGAAAGTGATTCCTTGGATATGGATTAAGGTTATCAATAAACTAACTGGGCATTTTAAAGTGGTATTTTATTTCAAACTGCCCAAGAAACAGTTTTATCCAAATTCTTGCTATAAATACCCAAAAAGAAGAAAACTGTAAGCTCACCAGAAAAGTCAAATAATGGTATAGTTTATAACTATTTCATAAATAACAGGTATAGACAATATGATAAACCATCTAGTCTACATAAGGAGATTATACAACACTAATTTAGATGATTTGACAATGCTAAAATGTTATTTCTTTTAGACAGTGGTTCCAAAAAATGGCCTATCTCACTAGCATCTGGGTGGAACTTATGAGACTACTGTATTTGACTAGTCTTGATCTACAAAAAAGGCAATTATACATTCAATCCTTTTTAAACCTGGTATTTTAATCTTTTCCTGAAATACACATTGCCTACTTAACATCTGTAACATTTCACATGCACTTCCATTACAGCACATGCCATACTGAATTGTAATTAACTGTTTATAATTCTTACTCTTATGCTACAGTTGTGAACATTTGTGGGCAGAAACCATTTCTCCTTTGTTTTCATGTTCCTGGGGCCTGGCACTCTATGGCATATAGCAGTTCTTGCACAGTAACTGACAATAAGAGAATAGAAGGATAGATTAAGAAAGAACATTTAAAGAAAAGTCAAGTTCTAGTAAAAGTTAGTATGCAAACTAGCTGCTACCAGACTGCTCCAAAACTTAACATTTGATGTTAAATTCAAATATTTTCTGAAAATACAGTATTTAAACCACTACTACTCCATACCAAAGAAATAACACTTGCCAGTTTTCAGAGACCACTTATCCAGTATATAGATCTTACATTTCTTTCCTTTTTTTACTCTCTGCTTCAGTACAATATCTTGGGGCAACAGAAGATGAAAAGAAGCAGAAATGCTCTAACTGGTTAATTTCATTCCTTGCTTGTAAAAGTTCTGAGATCAGCAGGGGCACTTCTTAGAGATCATGGTTTTAATGATTTACATAGGAAGGTTAGAATGTCTCTGGACTTCAATCTTTTGTTACTGTATTATCTTTTAAATTTTGTACTATCATTTTTGAAACAAATATGACACTATCTTTTTGAATTCGCTAAAGTAAACTAAAGTACTGGAGACAGCTATGTACTTCTTCAAGTTTGATCATAAAGTAAAAGAAACAGAATACAAAGTATATTAAGACTCAAAAAATTCCCTAAGGATCAGGAAAAACTTATTAATATTTTTCAGAAGGCTAGAAATATTGAGGAAATAAAAGTATTCAAAGTGTCATAAGAAAATGTGGTCCCATATTTCAAATTCAACAAAAGGAGACTTACTGTGTAAGGCTAAAATTAGCAACAGCTCATTTGGGTGTTCACCCAGGCCAAAGGAGGTATTTCTGACTGTATTATCCCTTGTTTCGTAATTTAAAGTTCAACTCATTAGGTTTCAAACTCAATTTCAATATTTATATATAAATTTTTGATACTATCAGATAAGATAGTTCATATTCAGTCAACCTAACACAGCTTATGAATAGAACACAAATTAACTTGACTTTACCAAATAAGAGAACTGTTTTTACAAAAAAGGAATAGTGCCACAGTTGACTTAATGTGACATAACACAGCTGACCAAACAAGAACCTCTGCAAACACTAAAGCTAACATTACTCCAGTTAACCTTGAACAACTACTACAGAAACTAATGATGGCGATTTCAGGGTACGTGTCAAGATTTCTTTGATTTACATTTTAATTTGATGAAAATAATATAGAAGTAAGAGTAATCACAATAAAATTAGAGATGGCAGAAATTGCACAATAAAAGAAAAGATTTCCATGATGACTGTAATCAGCACAACAGACCACTGATTTCTGACTATCCAGTCTGCTTGTTACATCTGACTTTACTGTTTAGCTATTTATTATAAATCCATACACATATGCGAAAAAAGAAGTAGAGCAGACAACTCAGCTTGGCTTATATGATTAACTTGCAGCAGCTGAGCTCCACCTACAGGCAACAAAAGGATTCTTTAGAAAAAATTTTAAAACAGGACTTTGCAAGACAGGCTGCAATGCCTTTCAGTTAACCTTGAGTGCACATTAGAATAACCTGTGCTTTCTAAAATTTCTCATGGTCCAAACATTTTGACTGTCTTGATCGCAGTGGGGGGAGGCAGGTGTCCTCAGGTGATTCAAATATATGGAAAAGATTGAGATACTGATTTGGGTTTTTAACAGCACACATCTTAAAAAAACATTAGGAAAACTCAGTATCATTCCGTTTCTTCTAAAATGACTTCCCACTATACTGACCCTTTTAATTTTTCAGAGATTAAATTGAGTTCCATTGATATTAATATTTTGTCTCTGTCAGACTGCAAAAAAGACTTGGAGGTGATGCAACTTTTTTTTTTTTAAGTCTAGTGCTTGGTGGCGATTATGGTTCTTAACCCTAACTGCACACTAGAATATATGGAGAGATTTTACAAAGTATTATTGCCCTAAATCAATGTTATATTCTCAGAAGTTAGAACTAAGTAGTTATTGATAGGGGATAAAGGAAGAAATAACCAGAAAAGGGCAAGAGGGAGACCTGTGGGTAATGGCAATTTTGTTTCTTGAACTGGGTGATGGGTATAGGGGTGTATTTGGTTTGTAAAAATTCAACAATACATGCACTATGAAACAGTTCTCACAGATAAATTCTGTATGTATATTATATTTAAACTGAAAGTTAAAATGTTAAAAAAGGATATGCCTAGACTTCAGACTAAATCATTCAGAATCTTTGGGAGTGGGATCTGGGTATCAATAGTTTTTCTTTTTAACATGTTCCCAGTGAATCTAATGTGGAGTTAGGAGGTGAAAACCACTCCCCTTATGAAAAAGCACAAAAGCATTCATTCATTTATTCACCCACTCGTTACACAAACTTTAATGACTAATTACCATACACTTATGACATAAGACTCAGAGGACCTAAAGATAAATAAGATGATCTCTGAAGGAATTCACTCTAGGCAATGGGTAGAAGGCAAACCAATAAATCTCATGTGATAAATACAAGTAAGTCACTTATAAGATCTACAGAAATGATTTGTCAATGAAGGATTCATTCTTTTTTGTTGTTCATTCATTTATGTATTTGTCTACTTATATATTTGACCACAGATAAATGGACATAATCTATGCCTTCAAGAAAATTACAGTATAAGGCCACACAAAGAAGAAATATATATATATAAAAACCTGATGTCATACTATCACAGAAGCATGAGAAAGATGCTATAGGAATACCCTGGGAAACACCCTGGGGAGTCGGAAATTGCTGACCTTGGAGCTAAGATGATACAAACTTAACTAGCCCAGTGGCACTGGTGGTGAAAATCACTATTCCAGAGAAGTGCTTCTCAAACTTCAATATACAAATCACCTGGGGACTCTACTAAAATGCAGATTCTGATTTAAAAAGTGTGAGGTGGGGCTTGAAACTTGGCATTTCTATAAAGATCCCAAGTGAAACACAATTTAAGTGGCAAGTTCGTGAGGAAGATGGTTTTTAAAAGGCAAAAAAAAATGCCAAATTCCACAACAGAGACTCTAGGAAAAACAAAAACTGGAAAGCAGTCACTAGATGTGTCAAATACATGGCCTTAGAGAGAGTAGTTTCAGGAGAGTGATGAAGGAAAAGCTGAACGATGTGTATTTAGAAATAAATGGGAACTAAGGTGGTGGGGACAGGAAATAAAATTAAGTGGTTTTCTTTTTTCCACTCCTGAAGTCTATCCGCAAGTTTTCGAAGGAAGGCAAGAGTGAGAGAGAAAACTAAAAACAAAGGAAAGAGGATGGAATCATTTTCAATGGGTAGAGGGATTCCTACCTTTACAGTAGAAGAGGAGGAGATAAGAATTGATGTGAATAAACAGGGAAAAGAATATGAGTTGAAGAAGGTACTCCTGTTTCATAGAGCAGAAAGCCAGGTGATCTGATGAGAGAGAGTGAACCTGAGGTTGCAGGGGAGCACCAGGGGCTGGGTAATGAAGATGCACTGGAGGCACAGCTGAGGCTGGACTTGTCCCTGGCTGTGTGGTTCTACTCAGCAGCACTCAGTAGTCAAGGTAGAGGCTTAGAGAAAGCAGACTGGATAAGAAAGAGTGAGACTATACACTGAGAAAAGGAAGGAAGCAAGAGACAGAGATCCTCAAGTCAGAATAAGTACATGAAAGAAAAGAAAGGAGAGAAGGTAATAAGAGCTTTGGATTTTTTTCCCCTCTTGAACCCCTTAAGTATTTTTTCAGTAGAACAATTAGGAAAATATTCCACTCTGTAAATCTGCTAAAAATTGTATTGTGAAATATCGTTCCACAACTTAAATATTAAGTACTCAAGAAACCTGCTTGTAGGTTTACCATCCAAAGTGATAAACAGCTTTAATAGATTCTAGATGTTTCTTTACCACAAATTTTCAGTAAAATCACACTTTGAATGGCTCTAGCATAAAAAGTTGACCAAGGCTAGTCTAGTCCTTGATCATACTGCTCAAATCAGAAAACAACTGAAGTATAATAGAGTACTTCAAACACGTCCAGGTGAAAGTTTGTATATACCAAAAGAATTGCTTTTTGAATAGATAATGATTTCACATTGACATCCTACAGGGCTGGCAACTATCTATACCCATTATAATTTAACTTATGCTGAGCAGTGATTTTCTTTTATTAATAAATACAATTATCCTTTTTAACATTACACTTTTTAAAGACTCTTAGAAGTTTCTTTTTCTTTTAACATAAAATTAACTTAAGACAAACTATAGTGAAGCTGGTTTAGCTGACCAAAACCTCTAATTATTTTGAAAATTTCTTCCATTCAAAATAAGTGGTCATGAGACAATCATGGACGCTTCGAGACAAGAGAGAAAAACTGTATTTTCTCTCTGAAATTCTGTACTTTGTCCTGACCTCCTTATTTTTCTTTCATTTCTCTTTGTAGGGTAGGAGACAGAGGATAAAGGAGGGAGAAAGGAGAATGTGAATACTGAAAACCTGGAGGAAGAGAAGAACAGTCATAAATAGATGTTTTGTACTTACTATGGCAAGTTTTACCAAGTAAGTTTTATTTATTCTTACAGAAAATTCAACTTAGTCAAACTTTCAGTTATATTAATTATAGGGTGTGTAAGTATTTAAAGTTGTATTAAAGCCAACAAAACAGAGTTGAGGACTTAAAAAGCACTTAAACATGAACAAATATTTGGTTCACCTATTAAAAACTCAATGTATTTTCTGGTCACATTAGAAAGCTAATCTTTTAGAAATCAGACTTAAATTGCAAAATTCAAACTTAAGTTGAAGAAAGTAGGGAAAACCACTAGACCATTCAGGTATGACCTAAATAAAATCCCTTATGATTAAACAGTGGAAGTAAGAAATAGATTCAAGGGATTAGATCTGATCAACAGAGTGCCTAAAGAACTATGGATGGAGGTTCATAACATTGTACAGGAGGCCGTGATCAAAGCCTCCTTAAGAAAAAGAAATGCAAAAACGCAAAGCTGTCTGAGAAGGCCTTACAAATAGCTGAGAAGAGAAACAAAAGGCAAAGAGAAAAGGAAAGATACCCATGTGAATGCAGAGTTCCAATGAACAGCAGCCTTCCTAAGTGATCAATGCAAAGAAATAAAGAAAAACAATAGAATGGGAAAGACTAGAGAGCTCTTCAAGAAAATTAGAGATACCAAAGGAACATTTCATGCAAAGATGGGTACAATAAAGGACAGAAATGGGATGGGACCTAACAGAAGCAGAAGATATTAAGAAGAGGTGGCAATACACAGAAGAACTATACAAAAAAGATCTTCATGACCCAGATAATCACAATGGTGTGATCACTCACCTAGAGCCAGACATCTGGAGTGTGAAGTCAAGAAAGCCTTAGGAAGCATCACTATGAACAAAGATAGTAGAGGTGATGGAATTCCAGTTGATCTATTTCAAATCCTGAAACATGATGCTGTGAGAGTGCTGCACTAAATATGCCAGCAAATTTGGAAAAGTCAGTAGTGGCCACAAGCCTGGAAAAGGTCAGTTTTCATTCCAATCCCAAAGAAAGGCAATGCCAAAGAATGTTCAAACTTCTGCACAATTGCACTCATCTCACACGCTAGCAAAGTAATGCTCAAAGTTCTCCAAGCTAGTGGAGAACTAGCTTCAACAGTATGTGAACTGAGAACTTCCAGATGTTCAAGCTGGATTTAGAAAAGGCAGAGGAACCAGAGATCAAATTGCCAACATCTGCTGGATCACAGAAAAAGCAAAAGATTTCCTGAAAAATATCTACTTTTGCGTCATTAGCTATGCTAAAGCCTTTGACTGTGGATCAAAATAAACTGTGGAAAATTCTTAAACAGATATGAGTACCAGAGCACCTTACCTGCCTCCTGAGAAATCTGTATACAGATCAAGAAGCAACAGTTAGAACCGGACATGGAAGAACAAACTGGTTCCAAATTGGGAAATGAGTACCTCAAGGCTGTATGTTGTCACCTTGCTTATTTAACTTATATGCAGAGTACATCATGAGAAATGCTGGGCTGGATGAAGCACAAGCTGGAATCAAGACTGCTGGGAAAAACAGCAATAACCTCAGGTATGCAGATGACACCACCCTTATGGCAGAAAGTGAAAAGGAACTAAAGAATCTCTAAATGAAAGTGAAAGAGGAGAGTGAAAAAGCTGGTTTAAATCTCAACATTCAAAAAACAAAGATCATGGCATCCAGTCCCATCACTTCAAGACAAATAGATGGGGAAAGAATGGAAACAATGACAGACTTTCTTTTCTTGGGCTCCAAAATTACTGCGGATGGTGACTGCAGCCATGAAATTAAAAGACACTTGCTCCTGGAAGAAAAGCTATGACCAATCTAGACAGCATATTAAAAAGCAGAGACATTACTTTGCCAACAAAGGTCTGTCTAGTCAAAGGTATGGTTTTTCCAGTAGTCATGCTGGATGTGAGAGTTGGATCATAAAGAAAGCTGAGCATCAAAGAACTGATGGTTTTGAACTGTGGTGTTGCAGAAGACTCTTGAGAGTCTCTTGGACTTCAAGGAGATCAAACCAGTCAGTCCTAAAGGAAATAGGTCCTGAATATTCATTGGACGGACTGATACTGAAGTACTCCGGTACTTAGGCCACCTGATGCGAAGAACTGACTCACTGGAAAAGACTCTGCTGCTAGGAAAAAACTGAAGGCAGGAGAAGGGGATGACAGAGGATGAGATAGTTGGATGGAATCACTGACTCAATGGACATGAATTTGAGCAAGCTCCAGGAGTTGATGATGGACAGGGAAATCTATTGTGCTGCAGGCTATGGGGTTGCAAAGAGTTGGACATGACTGAGCGACTGGACTGAAAGGAACTGAAAAATTAGGAAATGCATCTCCTGAGTAAGACAAAGAAATAAAGTATTCTTGATTATATTCATGATCTAACTAAAAGTTCAAGCTGATAAGAGGCCCGTCAACTCCACGGGCCTTATATAAGCATATATATGATTACTAAAATCTTCATCCAAAACTGCCCAAAGTTAATCAACTACATTAAATTCTTCAACAGTGATTACTTGAGCATCAGGTGAACGTTGCCAGAAAAAGATTTAAAGACAACTTCTAAGTACCATTTCTGAATGCAAAAGGTTATACTATCAGTGGAAATTTCTGTAGAAGTACTTTTCTGGTTATATAAAGAAAAAATTTAGAGATCTAAGTGATGATAATATGAAAATGTTTTTTATTTGTAGTTTTTCTGTGTGAGGTTGAGAAATATAAGAGAATAAAACAATGTTGTTAATAGGAAGTTACACCTATCTTACCCCCAATTGTAGGTCATTCAAAGAAAACAAACACTACCATTTTTTAAAGCTACATTATTTTATATGTGTAACAAAGTTATAATAACAGAATTATAAAGAAGAGCTTTTCAATTAAGCTGAATTTCAGGAGAAGAAAATGTTGTCACAAAATTTAACAAGTCTTTAAAATGAGACATGTGCTGAGATTTATTTTATGATACCACCAAGGTTAGGAGGGGTAGACAGTATAAATCAGACTTGAAAAAATATTTAAGAGTATTTTCAGGCCCACCCCCTTCTTAGCCATTTTTGACAAATTTTACTCCCTTAAATCTGAGGACATCTTTTTGTTTTGTATAATGACTTATCTTGTTTGTTTTAAACAAATACAGTCTTCCACATATAGCTAATATTTTGCTTACCTCAAAAAAAAGAAAAAAAAAAACAAAACAAAACCTTAGAGGCTTTTAAAGAAGAGATCAAAGAGAAATAAAGCAGAATTTGACTCTTAAGACCATTGATGTAAATAAAATTGGTCTATTTTCTTTTAGGCCTGAGTGGGCTAATTTAAGACAACTGGTATATATATCAAACACTATGAAAGCAACATTTTAGAAAGTAAGTTGAATAGAGGACTCAATCTTAATTTTAAATGAAGTATAAAAGACAGAAACTCTGATATTTCAACTGCTTGACTCACCTGCGGCTAATTGACTTCTTCTCCACTTCACCCTCTCCAGCTCTCTTAACATTCTCACTTGTGTCCTTTTTTAACTTTTTTGCAATTCTTTCTCTCATATGGTTCTTCTCATCACCATCAACATAGTCATCATGCTCTGCACCTTCATACTCTCCATCCTGTAAAAATCGAAATGTAGTATTTACTGGTCATTCCATTTTCTCCTTTTGCTTCCAGAGGTCTGTCTCAGACTCTCCTCACTGCATTTTAGGCCAGGTTTTTTTTTTGTTTGTTTCATTTTGAACTAGTAAGGGCTCGAAGAATCTGCTACAGGTGGGAATACCCGCTGGGGTCTGCTCTGAGTATGCCATAGCCCAGCAAGGGTTGCTGCTCAATCCACAGCCAGGCCGTCTGTGCAGCAGACTGTGCTCCTGCTGTATCACCCAGACTTTTGTGTCGATCTGTTGTACCTTCCTGTTCTTCCCCAGTAGGCAAGGTGGCTTCTGGAGGCAGCTGGCTAGCATACTGACCTCAACCACGGAATGCAAGTAAAAGAGGTGGAGGGAAAGAAGCTGATATTTCCTCCTACAAATTAAGACATAGCAACCACTCCTCTCTCAAAACTCTGCAATGAGTCTCCAACCCTACCAAGACACTATACAATCTGTGGCTCCTTGACATAATCTCCTACAGTTCCAGGCCAGCAACACAGCCAACTCTGGAGTTGCTCCTCCTTCCAACCTGAAACTCTTTATGAATCGGCATTGCTCACTCTTTCATCTCCTTCATGTCTCTGGTCAAATGCCACCTTCTCATTGCTCCTTCTCTTGATCACCCTAATAAAATGGCAGAACCATACACTCACCCACTGTGGTCTCTATTCCTCTTCCCTCTTTTTCCTCAAAACATTTATAACTCATTTGATGTAATATATATTTTAATTATTTATATGATTGTTGTCTCCAATGATCAGAGAAAGGACTCCATAAGAGCTAAAATTCTGGACTGCTGTGCTTATTGCTAAACTGACAAATAGAATAGCTTCCCAGATTAACAGAGAGAGGAGTGGAGAGAAAAAGGAAGAGAGAAGGAGCGAAGAGGGTAGAGAAGAAGGAAGAAACTACCCAAGCTGATCTTTTTCTCTTGTGGTTCTCTGACCAGGTGAGTCATGGTGAGGCAGGATTCTTAACTTCAGGCCTGTGGACCCAAGGGCAGTGGTTCTCAGGCTATAAAATGTGGATGGTTTCTAATCTAGAAATTGTGAGTGTTTTCAGTGAGATGTTTAAGACTTTCTTTAGCTTTAAAATTTCATAACCATTGACTCAGGTCTTCCATGTGTGGTCCTCAGGAGACAGAAAAAAATGCCATGCAAATTAGTAAAATTTTGTTTGGGATGCAGTGTTTCCTGGGACAGAGGTCCACCGTTTTAGTGACTGCAAAGGATCTTGGGACACTAAACAGGTTAAAGATCATACACTATCCTTAGGTGACCTCACCCCCGCCAAGACCATAAGAATGTATGGATAATTTTACATCAGGCCTTGGTCCTACCTTCCAGATCCATACTAACGTTACATAGATGTCTCCAAGTTATCTGAATCACAAAATGTACATTATTAAGCACGTTATTTTTCATCATTCTCCCCATCTGTCTTTTGTACCCATCTAACAAGCTGCCCCAATCGGAAATCTTACGGTTGTCTCCCTGAGAATGAGTCACCTCTTAGACCTCTTTCAAGTCTGTCTCACTCCCATCTCACAGCTGTGCTCTTCTATCAGCCATCCTCTCAACAGGACCTCTCTGGCGGCTCAGACGGTAAAGTGTCTGCCTACAATGTGGGAGACCCGGGTTCCTGACCCCTGGATCAGGAAGATGCTCTGGAGAAGGAAATGGTAACCCACTCCAGTACTCTTGCTTGGAAAACCCCATGGATGGAGGAGCGTGGCAGGCTGCAGTCCACGGGGTCGCAAAGAGTCGGACACGACTGAGCGACTTCACTTTCTTTCTTTCTCCTCTCAACATAGCTCCCTGACAGTTCTCCTTGACGCTTGCCTTTTTCTTCTAATGTGTCCTCTAACTTTGCCAACAGGGATCTTCCTAAAATACTAAGTTGACCACAGCATTCATCTTTTTTAACTAATGCCCTCTAACTGTTTCTCATCCCTTTTAGAATGAAATGTAAACCCCTCACCGTCAGCTATGAAGCTCTCTACTCTGACTTCTCCCCACTTCTCCAACCTCACCACTCTCCTCCTTCCTGTCACTAAGTTCTGGTCACTGTGTTCTGCTTTCAGCTCCTGAAACACAACAAACTCTCTCCTACTTCAGAGCCTTTTGTAGATGTAGCTCCTTCTAACCCTCTTCCCTCCTGCTCTCCTCACAGTGAGGTTCCTTCTCAAACTTGAACCTTAGTGTGTACTTCCTAAATAAGATATACTCTCTCCTTGTTACTATGTGTTGCTGCTGCTGCTAAGTCGCTTCAGTCGTGTCCGACTCTGTGCAACCCCACAGATGGTAGCCCACCAGGCTCCCCCATCCCTGGGATTCTTCTGGCAAGAATACTGGAGTGTGTTGCCATTTCCTTCTCCAATGCATGAAAGTGAAAAGTGAAAGTGAAGTCGCTCAGTCATGTCCGACTCTTAGCGACCCCATGGACTATAGCCCACCAGGCTCCTCTGTCCATGGGATTTTTCAGGCAAGAGTACTGGAGTGAGGTGCCATTGCCTTCTCTGTGTGTTATGTGTTAGCTATGTGTTAGCATATGCTGTTCTCTAAGCTAGAGTAATCCCACTCTTTACCAGTTTCTTTTTTGATCCAGTTAACTCCTAATTCTCCTATAAGACACAACACAGCATCATCTCTTCCTAAAAGGTTCTCTTGACCAGGTTAGACAGTCATTCTTTCTCCATTACACGTAGAGAAAATGCTGTCTTTTGAATATGATAATAGATGAAGCTGTGTTCTTGCATTGACAGTTTTGTGTTTCCTTCTGTACAATGCACAAATCAACAAGTTTTTATATCAAGTGGCAAATGAACGACTTGAAAAACTTGATCTCTTACACATAAAGGAAATCCTGCCTTATCAGCTCTAATAGCCAGTACAAGTAATGCAGAGATGTCAAGACAGTTTTAAGAGAGAATGTTCTGAAATGTTTGTATGAAGAAGTAAACTACCATAAATGACGGATTTAAGCATTTCCCATATATCATATAGGATGTCACACATCAACATTTAAACTTATCATAGTAAAACAAAATCAATGACATCTCAATTTTGAGTATTCATGTAACATTAGGTGAGATGGAAAAAAAAAACAGGCTAGAAATTAATACATAAGATTCTGATTCTGTAGGAAAACAAACACATAAATATACTATGAAGAAAATTCCAGTACTGAAATACATAATTTATTTTTCAAATCTTTCAAAAATTTTTCAAATTTTTATATATTTATAAAACATAATATATAGTACCTTTTAGGAAAAATAATCATTTGTAAAGATTTTGAATTTTCTATAAACTGTTCAACTATATTTATACTAAAATTAAAACTCACATCATCTGAATCTTCTGCTGCATCCCCTTTCTCACTACAAAAAATAAGAAAAACAAATTTTAGCTTCAAAATGAAACTAGCAAAATTATTCATTGTTCAAAAATTTAGAATATTTTGCTATGATTAATAGCTCAAAAATACTTCAACACAGGAATTTCAGAATGGCACTGTAGAGCAAAGAGAAACATTCTAAAAGGAAGTTTCTTTTATAAATAGAAGAGAAGGTTTGCTCCATTAGCACAAATACAAATTCACTAGAATTTTTTTTTTAAAAAGCAAATAACCAATAGTGCTATTTTTATGAACAAAAGGCTGCAGAAATTAATTTCTTCTATTGGCTTTATATCTTCAGGCTGAAGAAGACAAGTCCTTCAAATACAAGTATCTTAAGAAGAGACTGTTTCACTATACAATTTCTGAAAATGAGCTAAACTCAGTACCACAGTACTGTAGTCCCCCTTTCAGACACTGGTCCAGTAAATCACATATAATTACATTTAACAGTCAGACATTTTCCCATACCAAAGAGCAGCAACAAAAACAGTAAGATAGTTTTCTGGTAACTCCTGAAATATGTATGGAATAATACTCAGTGAACTGGTCCAAAATGTGGTAATTTCCTCACAAAACCCTTCAAATCTGATTTGCTTACTCATGATTCTGAGACAAAATGTTTCAAGAAGAAGATTAGTAAAAAAAACTTTGAATTAAACATTAAATCATTAAAGCAGACAGCTCTCTAGTGTTCAAACTATCCTGAGATTTAGAAGTTAACTTTAAATTTAATTAGCTCAACAAAAATAGATAGCAAGAGAGTGAATGTGACTAGAGTGATTCTCTCTCCATTATGCTAGTAGCTCCATTATCCTCATTACCAAAATGCTTTAGTTTTTTGGTTGGGCTGACAAAATTTGACTTAACGAGAACTGACTGCTTACTCACAAAGGGAGCCAGAAAATTATCTGAGCCAAAAAATAAGAGCTTAGCACCATACTAACCTTTCAACAGCTGGAACAGAGCTGAGATGTGGATCATCCTTAAGCAAGTCATGACTACTTTTGCTTTTCCCCTTCATGCTCTAGAAAGAAAGGTACAATGTAATCATGAGTTGGGGAAAAAACAGTCTTCCAAAAGGACAAGGTAACACATTTACATAGAATCCAGTACTGGTATACTGTGGTTATTAGTAAAAGATACATGTTCCTGAAAAATCTAAGTAGAAACAAAAGCTTTGTAAAATAGCAATCTTACTCTCCCATAGACTAAAAATATTATTTGAAAAGCATCTCTCCTTCAAAAAGTGTGATATAGCCTTAAAAACAAGTTTATTGATTACTATTTCCAAACACTAAACACTCTTTATGATTTCTTAATTTTTGATTGATATATTAAAACTCAGAAGACAAATCACAAGAGTAATTTGAAATAAACACACACTATTATTCTTCAAATATATTGTGTATACTAGCAGTATAGAATTCTTGTACAGAATCACTTTTAAAGTGTACCCAAGCAACCAGATGAGAACATCTATAAAATACTATTTAACACATGTAAAAGATCTTTCATGTATGACTGTTCATTGGTGACCTAATACTAAGTAACTTCAAAAGTCATATTCTCAGTAAATTTGTACTTTAAATTCATATAAGAAGACATTATAAGATAAGAAGTAGTACTATTAAAAAACTGACAAAATAATGTCATTTCTGGCAATACAGATGGGCCTAGAAATTGTCATACTGTGTGAAGTCAGACACAGGAAAACAAACGCCCTATGATAACTGCCTATATGTGCAATCAAAGAAAGGCACAAATGAGCTTAGTTACAAAACAGAAGTAGAGGCACAGATGCAGAAGAGAAATTCATGGTTACCAGGGGATAAAGGAGAAGGAGGAATAAATAGGGAGATTGTGGTTGACATATACGTATGACTATATGTAAAACAGACTAATAAGAACCTCCTGTGTAGCACAGAGAAGTCTACTCAGCACTCCGTAATGACCTATATGGGAAAAGAATCTAAAAAAAGAGTGGATATATGTGTATGTGTATCTGATTCACTTTGCTGTACACCCGAAACACAACACTGTAAATCAAATATATCCCAATAAAAATTAAAACAAGCTACAGCCATTATTCTAATTTATTAAATATATACTTGTGTCAGGCACTGAGCTACAATACAATATTCCCACATCTCAATTCCTCTTGTCCCCAAATGAAAGTAAGTAAGGTAGCCATTATTAGTCCCATTTTACAGATAGAAAATAGAGAGATTAAGTAATTCACTAAGCTAGTGGTAGAAGATCTAGGATTTAAAACCTGGTATAGCTCACGGAGAAGGCAATGGCAACCCACTCCAGTACTCTTGCCTGGAAAACCCCATGGACGGAGGAGCCTGGTAGGCTACAGTCCATGGGGTCGTTAAGAATTGGACGCGACTGAGCGACTTCACTTTCATTTTTCACTGTCATGCATTGGAGAAGGACATGGCAACCCACTCCACTGTTCTTGCCTGGAAAATCCCAGTGACAGAGGAGCCTGGTGGGCTTCCGTCTACGGGGTTGCACAGAGTCAGACACAACTAAAGCGACTTAGCATATCTCACAATGATATAATCCATTTTTCTTCTCCTATAGGCCCCCATGGACCCAGAAAAACTGGCCTGTTTGAGAGCTGCAGACTATTGTACAAGCTTCCTCACCACAAGGTGAGAAAACTTTAAATTCATACTTTCTATCTTAAGGTGGAAAGCTGCTTACCATTCCCATCCTTCAATTAATCATGTCTGAGTGACCAGTATGAGGTTAGAGTTGATAAGAAAGAAGACAATTTCTATCTTGAAGGAAATTTTTATTTTGAAAAATTCATTACAAAACTTGTTAACTGAAATTTTAAAATGTCAAATACAGAGAGGTGAAAAGATCTTTTTCCCCTTTATCCTCATTCTTCACTGCTTAACAATTTTGAGAATAGGCTTCTAAATTTGACAGGACTTACTTTGAAGCAGATGTATACTTTCGAAAATTTATTTCCATGATGAAAATAATCTATTTTAGAATTTTTCTGTATTAACATGGAGTACTCCACATTTTAAAGACCTAACCATTTTTTAGATGTCCATTTAAATATACTTATAGTCCAGTTTCACTAGGCAAAATAAAAACTTTTCTCAATTAAAGATACTATTATATGTACTTTTAAAAAGTCACAGAATCTGATATGCAATTAATATATATTTCTAATTCCATAACCTTACGAAAACCAAGAAGTAATAAAAGACAAACATCAAAGAATTACTTGATATTTGTCTAACAACGTAAACTGTCTAAAAACTGAAGGCGGTATAATAGAAAGAACACGGGAAAAAAGGATAACAGTTGGGCCAAAAGAATTTCAAAATCTAATATCAGTAATTCTGTGAAAGGAGATCAACCCTGGGATTTCTTTGGAAGGACTGATGCTAAAGCTGAAACTCCAGTACTTTGGCCACCTCATGCGAAGAGTTGACTCATTGGAAAAGACTCTGATGCTGGGAGGGATTGGAGGCAGGAGGAGAAGGGGATGACCAAGGATGAGATGGCTGGATGGCATCACGAACTCGATGGATGTGAGTCTGAGTGAACTCCGGGAGATGGTGATGGACAGGGAGGCCTGGCGTGCTGTGATTCATGGGGTCGCAAAGAGTCGGACACAACTGAGCGACTGAACTGTACTGAACTGAACTGAATTCTGTGGGCTTTAGGCCAAAACTTGTACCATTTAGGTAAAGAGAATGACCTTATCAGACTTCAGAACCTATGCCTAAAAAATGGAAATAATAATAATAGCTGCTGCTGCTAACGGGGAAGGCAATGGCACCCCACCCCAGTACTCTTGCCTGGAAAATCCAATGGACGGAGTAGCCTGGTGGGCTGCAGTCCATGGGGTCGCTAACAGTCGGACAGATGGAGCGACTTCACTTTCACTTTTCTCTTTCCTGCATTGGAGAAGGAAATGGCAACCCACTCCAGTATTCTTGCCTGGAGAATCCCAGGGATGGGGTTGCCTGGTGGGCTGCCGTCTATGGGGTCACACAGAGTCGGACATGACTGAAGTGACTTAGCAGTGACTTTCTTCCTAATTTACTTGAAAAAAATGTCGCCTGGCCTCTTGGAGCACAAGGTTGAAGGGTCCTACTGTTCCTACTGCTGCTGCTAAGTCACTTCAGTCGTGTCCGACTCTGTGTGACCCCATAGATGGCAGCCCACTAGGCAACCCCATCCCTGGGATTCTCAAGGCAAGAACACTGGAGTGGGTTGCCATTTCCTTCTCCAATGCATGAAAGGGAAAAGGGAAAGCTAAGTCGCTCAGTTGTGTCCAACTCTTAGCGACCCGATTGACTGCAGCCTACCAGAGCAACGCCTTAATTCTCTTCAATTCTATGAAATGGGGCTATTGCAGCTGGTGATTTGAAGTTGGAGCCATTGTTCATTTTCCATCCTGAAAATCACAGGACCCTTAAGAATTATGCTTAATCTATTCCTATGCTCTCAGTGGAATAGCAAAGCCTATATGACAGCATATCTGTTTACAACATGGTTTACTGAATATTTTAAGTATACTACTGAGGTGTTGGAATATAGAATGGATATATGTATATGTATAACTGAGTCATTTGATTGTATACTTGAAACTAACACAACATTCCAACCAGTCAATCCTAAAGGAAATCAGTCCTGAATATTCATTGGAAGGACTGAAACTCCAATACTTTGGCCACCTGATTTGAAGAACTGACTCATTGGAAAAGACTCTGATGCTGGGAAAGATTGAAGGCAGGAGGAGAAGGGGGTGACAGAGGATGAGATGGTTGGATGGCATCACCGACTCTATGGACATGAGTTTGAGCAAACTCTGGGAGTTGGTGATGGACAAGGAAGCCTGGCGTGCTGCTGTCCATGGAGTCGCAAAGAGTTGGACATGAATGAGCACTGAACTGAACTGATTGAGACCTGTTCCTCAAAAATTAAAAAAAGAAGAAGAAAGAAAGAAAAAGATTCTTTTCAAAACATTGCTGATCATTGAGAATGTTCCCCAAAACATTGAGAGTGTATCCAAGAGCTCTAATGAAGTTAATGCTATTTTCATATCTGCTAACACAACATCCATTCTGCTGCCCATAGATCAAGGAGTAATTTTTATTTCAAGTCTTATTAAGAAATATATATATATTTTTAAGACTACAACTGCCATAGAAAATGATTATTTAGCTCTGCGAAGTTAATTGAAAAGGTTCTGGAAAGAATCCCCCCAACCTAGGTGCCATTAGAGGCTTTCCCAGTGGCTTTCCCAGTGGCTCAGCGGTAAAGAATCTGCCTGCAATGCAGGAGATGCAGGAGATGCAGGTTCAATCCCTGGGTTGGGAAGATTCCCTGGAAGAGGGGATGGCAACCCACTCCAGTATTCTTGCCTGGAGAAGCCCATGGATGGAGGAGCCTGGAGGGCTGCACTCCATAGAGTCACAAAGAGACAGACATGATTGAAGCAACTGAGCATGCATGCACACACAGATGGCTTTAAGGACATTTTCAATTCATTAGAAAAGGTCAAAATATCAACATTAACAGAGGTTTGGAAGAAGTTGATTACAACCTTCATGGATGACTTTGAAGGGTCCGAGACTTCAGCAGAGGAAGTAAGTACACATGTAGTGGAAACCAGAAGCAGAGCCTGAAGATGTAAGTGAACTGCAGCAATCTCACGACCAAGCTTCAACAAGTGAGGAGCTGCTGCTTGTGGGTAATCAAAGAAAGTAGTTTCTTGAGATAGAATCTACTCCTAGTGAAGAAGCTGTGAAGACTGATGAAATGATACAAAGGAGTTAGAGTATTGCATACCCTTAGTTGATAAAGCAGTGACTGAGTTTGAAAGGATTGACTCCAATTTTCAAAATCCTACTGTGGGTAAAATGCAGAAAATCCAATGGACGGAGTAGCCTGGTGGGCTGCAGTCCATGGGGTCGCTAACAGTCGGACAGACTGAGCGTCTTCACTTTCACTTTTCTCTTTCATGCATTGGAGAAGGAAATGGCAACCCACTCCAGTATTCTTGCCTGGAGAATCCCAGGGATGGGGTTGCCTGGTGGGCTGCCGTCTATGGGGTCACACAGAGTCGGACATGACTGAAGTGACTTAGCAGTGACTTTCTTCCTAATTTACTTGAAAAAAATGTCGCCTGGCCTCTTGGAGCACAAGGTTGAAGGGTCCTACTGTTCCTACTGCTGCTGCTAAGTCACTTCAGTCGTGTCCGACTCTGTGTGACCCCATAGATGGCAGCCCACTAGGCTCCTCTGTCCCTGGAATTCTCCAGACAAGAATACTGGAGTGGGTTGCCATTTCCTTCCCCAAAGCGTGAAAGTGAAGTCGCTCAGGCAGTTTTGTTAAATGAGATATGTGCAAAAGTGAACAAATGAATATAAAATGACCTCAATTAGAATAAAATACAATCATCTTTTTTATCATGTTTTCCTTTCTAAAATTTCTTCCTTCTGCACCTCTAGCCACCAATGTTTATTTTCATTTACTCTAGGAGATAGTTCCTTATCAATTCTCCCCATGTGCTTCCTTCAGGAAGTCACATTACAGACATAACAGCCAGAGGAGGCCTCAGACTCTCTAATCCAGAAACAGATAACAGATCAGGAAATGAGAGTTGCACTAACACATAAGAGGAGTAAGATTAGAATTCAGGTCTCCAGGTTCTTGGTCCATTAATAAGCTATACTATTCCACTTACTTGTAAATATTAGTTTATAATTGTTAGCTTAATTAACATTTTTTTAAAATGGGTTTTTGGACTTCCCTGATGGTCCAGTAGTAAAGAAGCTGCCTGCCAAAACAGGGGACACAAGTTCAATCCCCAATTCAGGAAGATTCCACATGCCATGGGGCAACTAAGTCCATGTGCCACAACTACTGAACCCATGCGCTGCAACTACTGAAGCCTGTGCCCTCTACAGCCTGTGGTCCACAACAAGAGAAGCCACCGCAATGGGAAGCCTGCATACCACACCTGGAGAGTATCCCCCGCCTGCAACGAGAGACTGTTCGCACACGGCAACAAAGACCCAGTGCAGCCAAAAATAGATACATAAAATTTCTTTAAAAATGGTTTATCTCCTAAAACTTAAACCAGCTTAAAGGAAAAGAAGAAACTTGTCTTAACATTAATTTTATATAAAATTTCATAATAGAAGGAAACTGATTAATATGAATAATCATTACCATTTCAAATTAAAATTAATATTTTCAATTAAACTAGTAGAGAAATATATGATCAAAAGCAATTTTTTAGATGTCCATTCCCACTATAGTAGACTTTGAATCCTGCAGGCCAAGAAAATAAATAGGAGACAGGCTCTAAGAGGGTAAAAATGAATTCAAATATTTCTTTCATGCCTGTTCTTTCTGAGACCTATTTTAAGGTTCTTATTTATACCATCAATAATAATTTTAGAGAAAGAAGGAACACCAAATATACTTTAAAATAATTTATGAAGAAGTTACATAAAGGCAGCTGCTGGCTCATTAATCGGTTTAGGGGCTGATAGAAATACTAAATATATTTAGTGAGCACAACAGAAGAAGCTCCAAGGTAAATTCAAAACCATAAGCAAACCTGAAAATGAACATCAAAGGGGATTTGGGAAAGTTATATTATTATCTGCTACTTCTTATCAAGAACACAGAGGCAGTGAAACAGTGGGAACTAAATACAAGTAGAAAGAAAGCAAGAGGCATAATGGTCTTCAAGAAGTTGGAAGGTCTGAGTGTCAATTTCTAACTACTTCAGTGTGTGATGGTTAATTTTATGCTATGTACCCAAGCTGTCTATTCAAACCCCAGTCTAGATGGTGTTACAAAACTAAGTATTTTTTAAATATGTGATTAAACACTTAAATCAGTAGACTGAGTAAAGCAGATTATCCACTAAAATGTAGGTGGGCCTCATGTAATCAGCTGAAGGCCTTAGGAGTAAAGACTTTCCCAAGAAGAAGCAATTTGGCCTCAAGACTGTAACACAAAAATTATGTCTGACTTTCGAGCCTACAGATTTTGGACTCAAGACTGTCACAGTAACTCCTCCTTGAGTTTCCAGCTTGCTGGCCTACTCTACTGATTTTAGACTTGCCAGCCCCCATAAACATATGAGCCAATTCCTAAAATTCAAGCAATCTATCAGTCTCCATCTCTGCTTATATATAAATATATACATAGTTTCTATGAAGAACCCTATTACATTCTTGTGACCTTTAGTACAGAACCAGAAAACTTGACAGGAGGAAAAATCTTTAAGCCATTTAATCTAGTCTCCCACACAATGCAGGAATCTCCTTGACATCACTGACTAGTCAACCAGTATCTCCACACTGGAAAGGAGCTTAATAACTACACACACACATACATGAAAAATCACCCCTTTTTAAAGGAGTTCTGTAATTGGACAACTCTTTCTCTAATTGGAGAAAAAGAAAATCTATGTTTAATTTTCAACCATCCAACTAATCCTATTTCTACCTTCTAAAACTAAAAATGAACCATAAACAAGTGCTGTCCATAGGAATACTCCACACAGTTTCGTTTAGATACAAATAGGTTGTAGGCAGATAACAGTCTCAAAAGATGTCCACTTCCTGAGCCTCAAAACTTGTGGGTAAGTTACTTGACTTGGCAATAGAACTCTGTAGGTAAATTATGAATTTTGAGATGAGGAGATTATCCAAGATTATCAGGGTGGGTCCAAGGTAATCACAAAAGTCTTTATAAGAAAGATGGAAGCAGGAACTCAGGGGCAGAATGATGAAAGATAAGAATGTCTCGACCTGCTATTGCTGGCTTTGAAGAAGAAGACATTAACCAAAGCATACAGGCAGTCTCTAGCAACTGGAAAAATAAGGGAATGGATTCTCTTCAGCTGCCAGAAGGCAGGCAGCCCTGCCAGTACCTCGTTATCTAGGCCAGTGAAGCCTGTTTTGGATTTCTGGCCTCCAGAACTATAAGATACTAAATTTATTTTGCTTTGAATCATTAAGTTTATGGTAATTTGCTACAGCAGAAATATGAAGTGATTACAAATACATCAACATTTTTAAAAAGTGAAATATCAATGGTTAGGACTCCACATTTCAACTGCTGAGTGGCGGGGGGGCTCAATTCCTGGTCAGAGAACTAAGATCCCACAAGCCATGTGATAAAAAAACTATTTACCATTTCTGACAGCCTCTGTACAAAACTCTCCAGGCTATGCCTAACCCACCTGGAAACTATAATGAGAATAAGATATAAAGGTAAATGAGAATAAGACAAAAATATTATCACTTTATTCTCAAAGGTGATATTATTTATCAATTACGTTTTTCCAAGTAAGAAAAAAGCTTTTTTATAAATTTGGGTTTGAAATTAAAATGTTAACATATCTTGAAGTAAGAAAAAATACTGTGTATCAATATGAATGTGGCACAATTTAGTAACTATTTTCAAATTTACCTATTAAGATATTTTTTTTACTAGACCTACCATTTAACTTGCCTCAAGAAAACTACTCATCTGATCCTCAGTTTTTATTAGAAAAACATTTTCTGACATTCTTGTTTAAGTTATACACAAAAATTCAAGAGCAAACTTTAAACCAATATGGATATTTGAATGAAACTATTATTTAATAAAGCAATATAAAGGAGAGTATCTTCCAGATAAAAACCTTTCAAATATTTGAAGCCTAGGCTCACATTTTCAGTTAGATTTTATTTCGCCAATGTATATCCAGTTACTCAAGCATTCCCTGAGGAGCATGTTTTTGGCATCCTGCCCATCCTCCTCATGACCCTCCCTTCCTCTGGATACATCTAGTTTGTCAGTACCCTTCTTAAAGGTGTTCAGAACTGAACAAAATGCTGCAAACGCGATCCCCCAAAATGCAAGAATGTTAAATTCCTTATTCCAGAGACCTTACTCTTAATAATTCAATAAGGCTTACAGGCTATTAAGTCATACCTATTTAGCTGATTTCATTAAACTAAAGCACAGAATATACATGTACTCCTATTACATTTCAACTTACTAGTTCAAATAATTAGGCACAGGTTGACAACAAAGCACTCTTTGGGCAGAAGTATTCAGGCAGCTCTAAATCCATCTGACTGTACTATCTCCCAGATCACATTTCCTCATGTTGTCCACAAGCATGTCATGAGAGACTCTGACAATGTGCTTTCCTGAACTCAAGATACTTGTTATGGCATCCTCCTATCATGCAATCCTATCAAAAAGGAAATGAAGTCAGTCTGGCAAGTCACTTAACCAGAGTCTCAGTTTCTTCATCTATAAAGAAAGGAAGTTGGACTAGATCCCTTTGAGCTATAAAATTCTATTATTCTAAAAGAGATTTTATCAGGTAGTAGAAAGATACTGAAATAAATAATGAAAGAAAGCTAACCCTTGGGAGAGAGTCACCTTCTCATGAATACTGAGTGGGGTGAAGCAGTGTCTGTAATCCCACACTGATAATCCATAAACCAGAGGGGACTCTATCTTGTTTCTCCTTTCACATAAAGTAAAGCCTCAATTCAGACTTTACCAATTATTAACTTGTGATGTTAGGTTCTGGGATAAAGATTAACACTGTGGTGTCACTGAAAGAAATTTGATAAGCAAATGAATAATGAAACAATTATTTTCAAGCCCTCTAGAAATACTTAATTTCATGCAGCCTCTGAAACTGCAAATTGCTTTTAGTCACTATAAAAGACACTGACTTTGGCTCTAGTTATCAATATTTAAAAACAGTTAGGCTAAATTTTTTTAAATATACCATTTGGTCACACTTTTCCAAAATTCAAGCTAGCCTTCCCTTTTCTGACCCAAGTTTCATTGTACCCAAAAGGCAAAATGTATTTGAAGGGTGAAGAACAGTACAAAAGCAAAATAAACAAAATATATTTCTATTTCTGTTCTCCCTAGAATTTATCTTATGTTCTCTACAGAAATTTCCTTTTCTTTAAGCTAGTAAATGTCAACAATTTTTGGTGTTGTTGCTCTCTTTTCTCAAGCTAAACTTACCCATGATTCTGTAATATGAATAGACAAAACAGCTAAATTCTGTACGCCAAAAGATTCTGCTCGTTGTTCCAAGACCCACTCACATATGGAGAATGAGTCGTTGGTGGGTCATGATGTACAGGTGTACACCCATGCTCTCCCAGGCTGCTTAAGCTACTATCAAGGACCCTGTGGGAGTGCTCAGGCAGGGCCCTAGGCCAACTGCGCTGCACTCATGATCTCCTACCTCAGGAAGCTGGACTGCTGGTGAAGTTTCCCAGCAGCCTTCTAGACTACCTAAGTGCAGGGCAGCAGCTTCTGCATGATAATCAGGATCATATTAGTGACTGATATTCTTTAGCTCTTTGAGAATAAAAGACAACTTCTAGAGTACACTGTTTAAGACATTACTTTCAAAACCACTTTTCAATTGCATGACCTATCAAAGTAAGGATTATCTGTATCCTTATTTCACAGCTCTAAATGGTATCTAGTATTTCCATGCTACAAAGAGAAAAATGGAGGCTCAGAGAGACTTAAGTTATCCATAGTCACAGACTATCTGTAAAAATAAAGTGCCAATATGAGTTTGTATGATCCCAAATCTATGCTATTTCTACTGCAACACATGGCCACTCAAAGATGACACAAAGTTTACTGTGAAGGAGCTCAGCGCCTAGGACCCTACAAAATTAATAAGGCAGAAATGAAAGGGTGTAATGTTTGAATAGTATACAACAAGAATACAGTCATACATTTCCATAGTAAAGCGAAAAGAATGTGTTTAAAAGGAAAATGCAAGAATCACAAGGTAGAAATTAGATCTGAAAAAGAAAAGATTAAGAAAAACTGGGAAAGACATTTAGAAAATATAGTATTCTACATGCTGAAGATAAATATGGCTTTGACATTGAGAAGTGGAATAAGCTACTACATGCAGAGGAAAAAAAACATGAACAAAGACACATAAAGGAAAATACAAGGCATATATGTAGAAGAGCAAATAGTTCAGATGCGCTAACACAGTGTTTCCTACATTTTCCAGGTAAGAGTCCTACTGAATTCATTAAAAATACAGATTCCTAGGTTTCTCCCCTAGAGATTTTGAATCAGTAGGTCTGGGATGGATATAGGAATTTAATTTTTTTTAAGTACTATAAGTGACTTTTTATTAGTGAGGAAGTTTAAGAAGCATTACCCTAAAGGACAGAGTTGGTAAAGAGGAGTCATGAAAGCAAAAGCCTGAAATAATAGGCCAAGGAACTTGGCCTTATTTTTACAGTCAACAAAGAGCAGCTATAGCATCTTTATCAGGCTTCAGGAGGACTATTCTGATAGCAATGAGTGGAAGGGGAAAAAAGAGAAGGGAGATGGGAGATCAGTCTGCAGACTAGGGCAGCGGCACAGCCTAGAGATAATGAAGGCTGGAATGAGAGGAGTAGTAAAATAAATCAAAAATAAGATTTGAGATACGCCACAGATGAAAAATTGGTGGACCTAATGCAACTAACTGGTTGTGCGAGGGAAAAAATAAGAAAAACATCAGAATTAAATCTAAAATTTTTCTTTAGGGGACACTGATACCAATGAATTAGAAAAAGAATTCACAGAACAGGGAGAAGTTTGGGAAGAAAAGATAATGAATTAAGCCTTGGCTAGGGCGTGGGTAACTAGTGAGAAATTCTAATACAGAGATGTCTAGTAGGCAGCTGGAGAAAAATAAGTCAGCCTAGAGATACAGATTTGAGAGTCAGAAACAAACAGTTGATAATTTTATCACACAGCACCCTCAATTAAAAAGTCAGACGAGAGAAATGTGATGACACAATACTAGTTATGTTACTTATTTGATAATGGACTGTGGGCTGCAACGTTCTTGGCAAGAAGGAAAGATTTTAACTGGTCTTTCTACAGTTTAAAGTGTTTTACACATTTAAAAGAAAACTTAAAAAGCAAGCTATAACTATCCACAGTGGATTCTTTCACATTTCAACCTTTCGCAAACACAAATTGCTTTTGCAGTGGCCAGTTCACTATATTCAGTAGAAGTTAAAACGTAATTTTTTTTTAAACTTTGTGCAAAAGGAGGAGGAAGCAGCAGGAGGAAGATATGCTTTCAACATTTAAGACATATTGTTGCCAACAGAAAATATTCAAACTAATTTCCTAGTAAAGTCAATCTCAGTAATTGTGCACAAATCTTATTTTAGACCAGAAATTTAATTCAACAAAAAGACTGACAGAAAAATTCCTTTTGACTATCTACTCTTGCTCTACATGGCTGCTAAACTAGAACCACCCAGGACCCTGTGGACGTTAGGAAAGCGCAGTGGGCTGACTGCACTGANCTGTGCACAAATCTTATTTTAGACCAGAAATTTAATTCAACAAAAAGACTGACAGAAAAATTCCTTTTGACTATCTACTCTTGCTCTACATGGCTGCTAAACTAGAACCACCCAGGACCCTGTGGACGTTAGGAAAGCGCAGTGGGCTGACTGCACTGAGCTAGCTGTCCCCAACCCCAGAATGCTGTGCTATCAGTGAAATTTTCTGCCAGCCATTTAGAAGGAGGCAGCTTTTGCAGTATTCAAAACCACACTGGATAGTTTAATAGCTACAGAAACTCAAGTCAAAATTCAGATTCCATGACTCTTAATTAGACAAGAAACTTAGTATCTCAGTATTGATTTTTCCATTTATAAATCAGGAATAAAATCCATATGACATTATTGTTATAAAGATTACATAAAATACATAGCACAGATAAGAAAAGAAATCATTACAATGAAGGATAATAAGTGTTTTGATAGCTCAGCTTTGGGAGGGAAGTAGAGGCATTAAGAAGTTAATAATGAAACTAAATATTATAAAGGAAAAATAAAAATAAGTCAAATAAAGGAGAGCACACACTCCAAGCAAAAAAACAGGCCTGGGAGGATGCTGCAGAAGGCATGGATATACAAGAAAACTGGACATCTTCAGATAACATCAATGAAAGGGAATCTTGGCAATTCTCAGATCTAACATTCATGATTTTTTCTATTTACAAAAATACCTACAGTATCACGATATATAGCGAATCTTTCATTTTGATTAGGGACAAATGTGAATCATGAATAATATAAGGCTAGTACACTGACATCCAAAGATGACTTCTCAGATACCAGGGTGACAAAGTCAGTCAGTTCAGTTCTGTTCAGACCCTCAGTCGTGTCCAACTCTTTGCGACCCCATGAACCGCAGCACATCAGGCCTCCCTGTCCATCACCAACTCCCAGAGTTTACTCAAACTCATGTCCATCGAGTTGGTGATGCCATCCAACCATCTCATCCTCTGTCATCCCCTTCCCAGCATCAGGGTCTTTTACAGTGAGTCAGTTCTTCACATCAGGTGGCCGAAGTATTGGAGCTTCAGCTTCAACATCAGTCCTTCTGAATATTCAGGACTGATTTTCTTTAGGAGGGACTGGTTGGATCTCCTTGCAGTCCAAGGGACTCTCAAGACTCTTCTCCAACACCACAGTTCAAAAGCATCAATTCTTCAGNGTCCCCTTCTCCTCCTGCTCCCAATCCCTCCCAGCATCACAGTCTTTTCCAATGAGTCAACTCTTTGCATGAGGTGGCCAAAGTACTGGAGTTTCAGCTTCAGCATCATTTCCTCCAAAGAAATCCCAGAGCTGATCTCCTTCAGAATGTACTGGTTGGATCTCCTTGCAATCCAAGGGACTCTCAAGAGTCTTCTCCAACACCACAGTTCAGAAGCATCGATTCTTCGGTGCTCAGCTTTCTTCACAGTCCAACTCTCACATCCATACATGACCATTGGAAAAACCATAGCCTTGACTAGACGGACCTTTGTTCGCAAAGTAATGTCTCTGCTTTTGAATATGCTATCTAGGTTGGTCATAACTTTCCTTCCAAGGAGTAAGCGTCTTTTAATTTCATGGCTGCAGTCACCATCTGCAGTGATTTTGGAGCCCCCCAAAATAAAGTCTGACATTGTTTCCACTGTTTCCCCATCTATTTCCCATGAATTGATGGGACCAGATGCCATGATCTTCGTTTTCTGAATGTCGAGCTTTGAGCCAACTTTTTCACTCTCCACTTTCACTTTCATCAAGAGGCTTTTTAGTTCCTCTTCACTTTCTGCCATAAGGGTGGTGTCATCTGCATATCTGAGAATAATCCCTCATCAATTACATCATTCACAAATATTTTCTCTCATTCTGTGGGTGTCTTTCATTTTGTTTCCTTGCTGTGCAAAACTTTTGAGTTTAACAGAAATCAATTGCATTTCTATACACAAATAACAAAAGATCAGAAAGAGAAATTAAAGAAACAATCCCATTTATCACACATCAAAAAGAATAATATACCTAGGAAAAAACCTACCTAATGAGATAAAAGACCTGTACTCTGAAGACTATAACACTGAGATGAAAACACTGAAGGTGACACAAACAAATGGAATGATCTACCATGTTCTTATGTTTGGAAGAATCAATATTGTCAGAATGACTGTCCTACCCAAGGCAACTTACAGATTCAACATAATACCTATCAAATTACCCATGACATTTTTGCAGAACTGGAACAAAAAAATCATAAAATTTGAATGGAAATATAAAAGTCCCCAAAGAGCAAAAGAAATCTTGAGAAACAAAAATGGAGCTGAAGGAATCAGATTCCCTGACTTCAAACTATACCACAAAACTATGGTCATCAACATAACATGGTGCTGGCACAGAAACAGAGAGTAATAGAGCAGGATAGAAAGCCCAGAAATAAACCCATACACCTATGGATGTGTATGATTAATCAATCATAGATTGATTAATCTATGTTAAAAGAGGCAAGACAATACAATGGAAGGAAAACAGTCTCTTCAATAGTGCTGGGAAAACTGGACAGTTACATGTAAAAAAAGAAATTAGAACATTCTTTAACACCATACCCCAAAATATACTCAAAATGGATTAAAGACCTAAATGTAAGACAATATACTATAAAACTTTTAGAAGAAAGCAGGCAGAGCATTCTTCATAGCAATATCTTTTTTGATTCATCTTCTAGAGTAATGGAAAAACAAAAATAAATATTTTATATGCACTGGGAAACCAATTCATGTGACTCCCTCTATTGCAATGTTCTAACACCAAATCCACAATCTCCAAGTTATGCATGTATGAATTTCTTTAACTCATCAGAGAACTGAGGTCTCAGGCTAAGTAACCAAATTGAAATCTACATAGACATAGGCAAACTATAGAGAAATAGAGGGAAAAAATAGAAGGGAAAGACTAGAGATCTCGTTAAGGAAATTGAAGATATCAAGAGAACATTTTATGAGAAGATGTGCACCATAAACAACAGAAAAAATAAGGACCTAACAGAAGCAGAAGATAATAAGAAGTTGTGGCAAGAATACACAGAAGAGCTATACAAGAAAGGTCTTAACGATCTGGATAACCACAATAATGCGGTCACTCAACTAGAGCCAGATATCCTGCAGTGTGAAGTCAAGTGGGCCTTAGGAAGCATTACTATGAACAAAGCAAGCAGAGGTGATGAAATTCCAGCTGAGCTATTTCAAATCCTAAAAGATGATGCTATTAAAGTGCTACAACTCAATATACCAGCAAATTCGGAAAACTCATCAGTGGCCACAGGACTGAAAAAGTCAGTTTTCACTCCCATCACAAAGAAAAGCAATGCCAAAGAATGTTAAAACTACTGTACAGTTGTGCTCATTTCACATCCTAGCAAGCTAATACTCAAAATTCTTCAAGCTAGGCTTCAATAGTATGTGAACCAAGAACTTCCAGATGTACAAGCTGGGTGTATAAAGGCAGAGGAACCAAAGATCAAACTGTCAACATGTGTAGAATCATAGAAAAAGCAAGGGAATTCCAAGAAACATCTACTTCTGTTTCATTGACTACACTAAAGCCTTGATTGCGGGGATCACAAAAAACTGTGGACAATTCTTAAAGAGATGGGAATACCAGACCACCTTACCTGTCTCTTGAGAAACCTGTATACAGGATAAGAAGCAATAATTAGAACCAGACATGGAACAATGGATTGTCATTTCAAAATTGGAAAAGGAGTATGTCAAGGCTGTATGCTGTTACCCTTATTATTTAACTTATATGCAGAGTACATCATGCAAAAATGCTGGGCTGAATGAGTCACAAACGTGAATCAAGATGGCCAGAAGAAATATCAACAACCTCAGATATGCAGAAGATACTACTCTAATGGGAGAAAGCAAGGAGGATGTAAAGAGCCTCTTGATGAGGGTGAAAAAGGAGAGTGAAAAAGCTGGCTTGAAACTCAACATTCAAAAAACTAAGATCATAGCATTCAGATCCATCACTTCATGGCCAATAAATGGGGGGGAAATGGTTTTCTTGGTCTCCAAAATCACGGCAGACAGTGGACTTTGGCCATAAAATTAAAAGACACTTATTCCTTGGAAAAAAAATATGACAAACCTGGGCAGCATATTAAAAAGCAGAGACATCACTTTGCCAAAAAAGTTCTGTACGGTCAAAGCTATGGCTTTTCCAGCAGTCATGTACAGCTGTGAGAGCTGGACCATAAAGAAGGCTGAGTGCTGAACAACTGATGGTTTTGAATTGTCATGCTGAAGAAAACTCTTGAGAGTTCCTTGGACAGCAAGCAGATCAAACCAGTCAGTCCTAAAGGAAATCAACCCTGATATTCATTGGAAGGACTGATGCTGAAACTGAAGCTCCAATACTTTGGCCATCAGATGCAAAAAGCCAACTCACTGGAAAAGATCCTGATGCTGGGAAAGATTGAGGGTGTGAGGAGAAGGAGGCAACAGAGGATGAGATGGTTGTATGGCATCGTTGACTCAATGGACATGAGTTTGAGCAAACTCTGGGAGATGGTGAAGGCATGCTGCAATCCATGGGGTCACAAAGAATTGGACACGACTTCGTGGCTGAACAACAATGACAAATACAGAGAAAAGCAAGATGCAGGCATTTATTTACTGGAACAGACAAGAGCAAACACCATCAAAGCTAGTAAAAGCTGACTGTAGGAGTGTGAAGTCTCTAAGGGTGGCAGACACAGAGCAACGGACACCCTCCTTCACGTTCCCTCTAGGAATCCTACCAGGTATTCAAGGGAAAGACTAGGAAGGATCTTGAGAAAGCGTTCCTTCTAGTACCTGCCAGAGGATGGAGAGCAGTCACTGAAAAAACTCCACCCAGAACACATCTCCTCCATCTCCTAGAGGATACAGAAGCCAGAATCTAAAGGGGAAAAAGGAAGCTCTAGTGGAAACTTGGGCTTTCTTGGTGGCTCACTTAGTAAAGAATTGGCCTACGATGCAGAAGATCACCTGAAATGCAGGAGACCTGGGTTTGATCCCTGGGTTGTGAAGATCCCTTGGACAAGGAAATGACAATCCAGTCCAGTATTCTTGCCTGAGAAATCCCATGGACAGAGGAGCCTGGCAGCCTATAGAACATGAAGTCACAAGAATCAGACACGACCTAGCAATTAAACCAACACCACCAGTGAAAAACCACTGGAGGTGACAAAACAGGAAGATGAAGCTCTACCCTGAGGGAGTAGCAGAAATCTCCTAGAAATAGCCTTGAAAATGGATGATCATTCCCAAGAGCCAGGTTCACAGTGCCTGCCTAAAACTGAGGATAGGGCAATAGATATTACCATAACTGAAAAAAAAAAATAGTAAAAACCAACCAACCAAATGGTAAAGAATCTGCCTGCAACGTGGGAGACCTGGGTTCAATCCCTGGGTTGGGACAATCCCCTGGAGAAGGGCATGGCAACCCACTCCAGTATTCCTTCCTGGAGAATTCCATGGACAGATGAGCCTGGTGGACTACAGTCCATGGTGTCGCAACGAGTCAGACAGGACTGACCTGCTAGCACTTTCACTTATATCCACAAGACTAGAACAAAGTTTTAAAGAGCTGTGGGACAATGTCAATCCACATGTTACTGGAATCTCAGAAGGAGACAAAG